>WAAD01005356.1:240841-372604 GCA_013389945.1 Fregata magnificens
GTGCCCGCGTCACCAACCGCTGCGCGCGCGAACGGCGGTCCGACGCAACCCACTGCCGGCCACTGGGGACCGCGGCCCCGCGGCCGGCCCCCCTCAAACCCTCCAGTGGACGACACACCCGGAGACCGGCCCCCGTCACACCTCCAATGTGACTGTCACACCTCCAGTGTGACTGACACCCAGAGACCAGCCTCGTCACACCTCCAGTGTGACTGACACAGCTGGAGGCCAGCTCCTCTCACAACCTTTTGTGTGAGTGACATACTCCTGTCACATCCCCAGTGTGACTGACACCGGCAGAGACCTCCCCTGTCACACCTCCGATGTGACTGACACTACCAGACGCTGCCCACCCCCCGACCTCCACCCCCCGCCAGTGGGAATGACGCAGTCGCGGACCAGCCCCTGTCACTCCCACAGTGTGACTGACACCCAGACACCAGTCCCTCTTATTCCCCCATTTGACTGATACAGCCAGACACCAACACCCATCACACCCCCAGAGTGACTGACATCTGGAGACCAGCTGTTGTCACACCCCCAGTGTGACTGACACAGCTGGGGACCGCCCCTGTCACCCCCCAAATGTGACTGACACTGGCAGGGACTGCCCCTGTCACAGCCCCAGTATGACTGTCACGGACAGGGACTGCCCCTGTCACACCCCCAGTGCGACTGATACAGTCAGGGAGCGGCCTCATCACTCTCCCACTGTGACTGAGACTCTGAGGCTGACCCGCTGTCACACACACCTGTGTGACTGACACAGCCAGGGACCAACCCCTGCTCCAACCCCCAACATGACTGGCACGCTGAGACCACCCTTGTCTCCAGTCACAACCACCCCCAGTGAGACTGTCACTCAGACACCAGCCCTTGTCACCCCCTCAGTAGGCCTGAAACAGCCAGAGTCCAGCTCCCACTACAGCCCCTCAGTGTTGCTGACACACCCAGAGACCAGATCACCTTTCCACAGCTGTAGTCTGACTGATACTCCGTTGGCACCCTGTATGTAGGCCCAGAAAACCTGATGGCAAATGATACCAGCATGCCCACCACTCCCCCAATATGCCTGACAGGGATCAGTCGCCTGTCGCAGCCTCTCGGGGCCATGATGTCCCCCCTCCTGGCACAGCCGGCGAGCCCAAGCCACGTCCCTCTGTGGTGCTGAGGAAGCCAGAGATCAGCCTCTGCTCGCAGCTGTCTTGCTAGACACCAAAAAACACAACAGGACATGGCACCGCCATGCTCACAGGAGGAGCACACTGTTCTGTAGGGTCCTTAGCCATGGAAAACACCTCGTAGGAGCATGAAGGACTCCAAAATGAATAAAAGTGCCCTATCTCCATTATGTGTTCAAGCCCGCCTGCTCAATCTTTCTCCAAAACACACTCATCAGATGTGGGAAGGATATCTGTCTGCTGGAGGTCTTTAAAATAAACACCTGACTTGGCCTTACGCTGGTACAAAGCCACCTAAATGCTCACAGATTCCTTGGCTGGTGGGTGATAATCGTTGGCATGCAACTGTAACAGGATTAGGGATGCTGAGGCATGGTGTAACCCAACTCCTTTTCCTGCACCTCATCCCAATTTCATGCTGACAACCTGCATCCCAGCTTCTCAAGATTCCTCCCCCCCNGTTCCTAATTGAAAGTCATGGCATGTGGAAGACTGAGCACTCTCCTGGGGACATCAGTTCCACTAGTTTATCAATACAGCCTTCATCACTGCTGTTACACGTGGACAACGCAAAGTTTTTCACATAAAATCTTCTGGCTGTACGTTAACACACATTTTTTAACAATGCAGGATGTTTGGATACAGCAGAGGCCGTGCCCCCAAGCCAGGGTCTGCCACGCCTGTTGCACGTTGTGATTTATTCCCAAACCAGCTGAGCTGCCCACAGATAACAGAAAAATGACTGCACGAGAGAGCGTGAGTGCACAGCATGTGTGTGTATATATGAGCAATCCCCTAAATATATAGGCTATATGGGAGAAGCCTCCAGATCCAGGACTCTTTGCTAAATCAAGTCAGGGGTATGATGCCTGTGCTATGCAGATGAGCTGTCATATTGTCTCCCACACAAGACCGTCTCCAAAGGAACCTACACCTACTGCAAATATCCCTCAGCATATGGACATTTATAGGTCAACCTGGAAAAAGTGAGAGTAATGATTGTCCAAAAAAAGCAGGAACCCAAATAATTTTCCAGTGTAATTTTGGAAAACGCAGACATGGAACAGGCTGAATTATACATACCTGAGAGCCATTAGAAAATGTCAGATCGCCTCTAAAATGCATTAGAAGAAAAAAAAAAATGCCTCCAGCTTTCTTGTGCAAGAAAAGAACGCAGTATGTAAATAAGATTCCCTAATAAAAATCAGTGCTGGAATATATTTGCAAGCATATTCTAACCCTCTCTTGTGATGCGGACAGAGTCCGGGGTTTCATCAAAACAGCCAGAAACATCTTCAGGCTGAAACTCTGACAGAAGAGCTGCACTTTTGTTGCAGGAGCAACCGTGATGTATAATCCAGGGTCTCCTCCCATAACAATTTCAGAGCAAATCCAGAATATTTGTTACCCTTCTCTAAATTGAGCTGGAAAAAAAAATAACTTCTGGTGCCAACTCTATGAAAACAACACATGTGTCTTGACAGCGCACTGTTAGATGATTTAAAATTGAAGACCAACCAACAATGCAATATTCTAGGTGTTGGGGGAGGAATGGGACTGGCAGATCCCTAAGTCTGTTTGCATTTTCAAACTCTCAGCGTTCACCTCCAGCATGTACCTGCCACATCTCCCAGTTGTATGCACCATCCTCAGTGTATTTTTCCAAAGCTTCATCCTCCGAAAAGAGCCAAACCCTCTGTTGGCTGATGCTTTTGCTGGAGCGCTGAGATTTCTATAATTAGCATCAGAGAAAATTTGGGGAGGGAGCTGTCTCTTTTTTTTCTTTTTTTTTTTTTTTTGATAAATTTGGATATTGCACATTCTAAAACCAAACGTTTTACTTAAAACATCAGCCCATCGGTTCATAATTGCAGAGTAGGGAAGAGGAGCGTGTCAGTAGTTGAAAAAACATTACATTTGCAGGGAAGTGACTGAAGTGTTTGCACAGAAGGGGGCAAATGGAGATAAGACAGGCAGTCTGCCTGCATTTGGCTGTCAGGAAACTTGTACAGCAGAGACTTAGCCTTTATAACAGAAGCAAGGGAAAAAAAATGAACAACTGTAGAAACACCTGCTTTCTCTCCTCTCCTATGTGTGCAAACTCTCATTAGTTGAATTATTGGACCACAGCTTGATCATTGGAGACAGTCCCTTGCCACCAGAATGGATCCCTCTCACATCTCTGCTGGCATCTGCGCACCCACTTGCAAGACTGTGCTGGGGACAGCGTTCACAAAGGTCTCATCATTCAAGGGAGAGAATCCCTCTGCCCTGAACGTTTTGGTTGCTGCTGGGATGACTAAGGTGCCCGTCTTTACATGTTTGTATTAATGCCTTTTCATTTGGCTCCTTTTTAGTTTTCTTTGTTATAATCATCAGGAAGAGTCAAGACATAAACATCCCTTGCCAATAGGGAGCTCTTGATCACAGACCGGCCATTTTCTGGCCACTGCAGTCTGTCATTTCCCACGAAAGAGAAACTTGGAGTGAAAATGGTCATGTGGGACTTAAGCAAACTCGGGGCAGCAGAGAAGCTTTGCCTTCAGCCCTGCAAACACTCCATAAGAGCCTTTCTCTGACAGGGAGATGAATCTGTACTGTCCCACGCATACGAGGTGGCCATGGCAGTACTGGCAAGGTTTGTGCCAGCATCATAGCTTTCCGGGCTGAACTGCTCCAGCAAAATCCCTTTGCACTGCCCACAGCTACTGACTGCACGAAAAGGACACCGAACTTATATTAAATGCACAAATATCCCAGCAAAACCCCTCTAACCTATAAGGCACAAAAGGTCTGTTTTGATTTGCATTTAGCAGCCTTCCCGACCTGAAGTATAAGTAGTGCAGTATCATTTTCTCACACCGGGGAGATATCACAAAATGCTTACCTGAAATAGAGGTGTCTATTCTCCATCTGGTAGGAAAACAAGCTTAACATTTAAAACTGTCTACAAGACAGGAGCAAATGAAGTCCTGAATGAGTGCAGAAGGGAACAGAATGTAATAAAACTAAAAAGGTAATCGCTGATAGATTATCTGGAGACACAGGCTAATGACAAACAAACCAGGAGAGAGAGCTTAAAAATAACTGATAACTGAAGCACTGCTCCAGTGCAGAGTGTGGTAACAGGCAATCTCGTTCTTGACATCTCTGTATTTGCTTTTTTTGAAACTCTGCAGTTATTCAGATTAAAAACCACCACTTGCATGAATCCAGCTACTGTTATTCACATCATTTTACACATATATACTCTACAAGTGCCTCTGTGACTTCGCACAGAAAGTAAACCTTATTTTATGTAAAAAGATCGATGTGCCAAGTAAAATATAAGTTGTCCTACTTTTTTCTTCCCAGAGAACTGAAACTCGAGCTAATGAGTCAGAAAATGTAAAATGATCAGAAAACACCTGGAAAAAGAGGTTAAAACAGTTATTCTTGTTCAGCTGAAGGATCTATTGGTTATCTGTCCTAGATTTAATTAGTGAAAACCGCAAAGATTGGCTAGCTCAGCACAAAATTTCTGACCTGAGCCAATTTCATATTTGACAGGATAAAATACTGCTACTTAGAAGAGCTAGCTGAACAACACCTACAAAGCGTGCATGCTGATGAGCTTTCAGAGGGGAAATGGCTTTATAAACCCAGCCCCATTTTGAGGAAACATATCTGAGAGATTCAACAAGTGTGAGGAGTAATCAGGGCACAGCCTGGGTTCCTTTGGGTACCCAGGACTGCCCTGGGGTGCGATTCTGGCTGCTGTATCCTTTTGGGTGACTCTTAAACTGAAGGATCACGGGCAACGCAGAGCAGCCAACATAATCAAAGCCACTGTCATTGGTAATAACTTCAAGATTCCCAAACCGCTTATAAGTACATGGTACCCGTATAAAAATTAATGACCCATTGACTGCAAACAGCAAAGTACAACGCAAAAACAGATTTGTTGATGTATCTATTTGCCATTTGCTGCCTGTCCTCACACTAAAAGTGTTTCTGGTTATGGTTACTGTTAATTGCTTTTTATCTAACAGTGGAGCTAAGAGGTTTCAGCTGAGATGCAGTTTCACAGTGTTAGGCAATTACACAAACATCCAGATGCACAAAAATTCCCCAGTTTGTAATCTGGACAAGGCAGAACACAGCGAGTTATCTCGGGCCTAAAAAGAGGTTTCTGATCTGGTAAAAAATACCTGACTGACCAAGGAAGCATGAGGGAAAGTGAAAAAATGAATCACTGCCTCCTTGTGCTTCATCTGTTACAGCTCACAGATTAAAAATTCAGCCATGGTTGCCTGAATTTTAACTCATCAACAGGAACACACAGAAGCATCGTATTTTCAAACATACCACATCTTCTGAAGACATTCCTCCCAAGGAGGGCTTCGTTGTGCGGTGTCATTATCTCCGACAGATCTGCTTTGGAAATTTCCTCTCGGGGCTCCTCCAACTTGACAAGTGAATTCTCTGCATGAGAAATATTTGTTCAGAGGCTGCCAGGCTCATCAGTCACTTCCCTGAGAAGGAGGCAGTCCGGGGGGGATTCTGCTCTTCCCCCTCCTCTTGCCCCTGCAAAAAATGACATTATTGAGGGGACAATAACTACAGCCACATGCCTGGGCCACTTGTCTCTCTGTGACACTGCTCATTTCGCAGTGTCAGGACTGGGAACAACACTGCCGGTTGGCCTTCGTCCTCACAGCCGAATCACAAACACACCAAAGGCGAGAGAGTAACCTGGATTGGCCTGAGCAGGACTTGCAGCCCCTTGGGCACCCTCCTGCTCTGGGGGTTTGGAGGGATAAGACATCCCTGCTGGCTGCCATCCACCAACACAGGGCTAATTATTTGAGACCTATCCAGGCAGAAGGGAAAAACAAACATCCCCCTGCCCCCACCAGCATGGGATTGTTTAACACGTACCGTTGGTCTGATGGCAATTCTTCATGGACTGTACAAGTGATTTATGGTATCTCCATGTAGCATCATGGGTGGACAAGGAGAGGATGGCTGGATCTCAGCAGCATCTAGACTGGTGGGTTACCAAAGGCCTCTGGCAGCTCCTGATTTACTTAATGAAGAGCTCCTTCCTACAGCTCTGACTGCCACTTCTTCATTCATCATTAACGAAGCACTTAGGTGTCTTATCTCTGAACAGTGAGATTTCTTGAGTACACCTAAATCAGCCTCTCTCTAGCAAGAAAGCTCAGTTTTCACCTAGCCAGCTCTTTCTGAAAGTGAAGGCTCTGCCACATGAAGGAAAAATACTTTCCCATTTTCATTCTCAGACATACTACATGACAGCCTTTTCCCTTTCAAATGTTATTCACTACTTTTCATTCCACGTTCACCAATTATTAAAATGATTTTGCTTAGACAGAGACAAGCGAAGTATAGCATAGATTCTTGTTTTTCCATCTTCTGTGGTTTTGTCAAACAAGTGAAGATTTGATTTGGTCTCTTTGAAAGATGGCTAAGGACTCATTTGTCATGATTATTCCACTTTTAAGCTGGTGCTGCTCTGCTACACATCTGAAACCAGACGAACCCAGTCGTGAACACATCAGGTTTTGAAAGGTGTCGCAGGAGAAAAAGTGTTATTAGTTCATCCCACTAATAAAGGTATCATGCTGGATTTTCAGCCTCACCGTTACTGCTCTGCCTATGGTTTCTGAAGCCAAGAGATGAAGATTCATTAATTAACAAAAGAAGCTGGGAGATAATCTTGCTATTAAGTTATTGGAGTGGGACCTGGGAGAACTGGGTTGATTTCTCAGTCCTGGACTGGTTGCTATGTGATCTTGTTCAAATCACTGCATGGAGATAAACATAAAACATTGGTAGTGCCAGCTCCCCATAGGCTGCAGGCACTGTGGGCAGGGGCTGCCGCACATTATATTTTTCATTATTACCAGCTGGAGTCAGTTCTGCTGTAAGACAAATGGAAATAACCCCCCAACTCTAAATGCATTTCATGTTCTGCAACTGGCTTTTGCTCAAGCTTGCTATTTTTCCAGAATATCCTGTGATTGACTAAATCACTCCTTTTAATGTTTTTCCCCCTTTATTCTGTTTCCTAGTGAATGTCTTTACCTTCTGTCTGTTGCAAATGCGAACAGTTTTAATTAGGTGCTGTTGAAATGTCTTTTGCAGTTTGGCATCCTGTTTGGTTTCGCTCCTCTCGTTCTCTTTGCAGTTCTGTTCCTTCCCACATTGCTTATGTTTTCTTGTTTGTGGAAGCTCTTCTTTATATGCATAATTTAATCATGCTGCACTTCAATTTCATCTCTAATAAGCATAAATAGGGAAAAGGGCATCTGAAGCCCATCTCTCCAGATGCTCCTTAAATAGTCCTGTTTTCCTCTAGTGTGTCCCTCAAATGTTATGGGTTTCCAGCTGAACTCAAGGCCAAAGCACTCAGCTCAGCTCAATGGATTTGTTGTGTTTTCAATTATATTCCTAAATTACTTCATTTCTTCTACAACTTTAGAGATCATACTGACCCTACACCTTCAACTGAGGCCCAGAACAGCAGGGAACTGCTCAAGAAACAAAACAAAGAACCAAAACCCCAGGCTATTAAAACCAGTTCCTCATCCCCTCCTTTTTCTGCTCTAGGGTTGAACTACTGAATTTCATTTTTGCTCAAGCTATCCTTATTGTGGCAGCAGCAAATCTACATGGGCTTCTTTCCCCATGGAGATTCGCTATTGGTATCTAGCCACTCCATCCTCAGTGCTCTAATCTGTGAGCACTGCATATCGCAAGTCTTTCTGTATTAACCAGATCACTGTTGATCTAGTTACATCCAGCTTATCTGGGGAAGTCAGTAATTTCAATTAAGCTGTGTTATGCATTTAATTCTAGTTTTGTAAGAGAAGACAGACTTTTCCTTTTATTCTTCCTGATCTCCAACAGCAACACTACAAAAATCATAAAAAATAGGGCTGAAGTGAATGGCAGAGGTCCGGCAGTTCACCTCTCTAATACAAGGGCATGAGCATCTACATCAAAATCAGCTCCAGAAAGAGAATTTTAACAGGCTCCGCACACAAACTTTTCAGATGCAGCCTCTGCAATCTCTCCCACAATCTGCACTAGCATTTACCCTATACCTATCATGACCATGTTTTCTTTCCCTCCTCTGTCGTGTTCAAACTGCATCTGCTTTGCTATTGTTTAAGCCTACTACTTTTTCTCCCACCCGGCCCATGTGTGGTGAGCGTGATTTTTACAAATGTGCAGTCTGTTATCAGATCTCCCCACTTATTCCCTCCCTCGACTGCTGACCTGGGCCAGTCCCTGTAAGGAAGTGGCAGCACCCTCCGAGCAGCCTAGGTTTGGGCTGAAGTCAACCCCACCAAAAAAAGGTGTTTGAGGAGCAAGGATTAGCAAGATGAATTTTACGAGAAGTAGATAAATTAATAGCGACACTTCTTTAAAACTCATTTTTCTGAGGTTTGACATAAGCCAGTCAGGTGATCGCTTCCTATTATGTTATCAGGGACAACTGCCTTGCTGCAATGTGTGGCAGAAGAGAGGGTTAGATAGAAGACGACTTGGTGTGTGATGAACGGGATTTACAGGCAAACCCGCCTGCTGCACAGTTGCTGCCCTGTCTCCATCCATGGGAGGCTGACAAATACAGTGCTGATCTCTGGGGCACTTTGTCCTGGTGCTGATTCTAGTCAAAAGGTGAACGACATTGCCAGGATCTCCTTTGTGTTTTGCAGTATCAACAAAAGCCTTTGAAGGTGCTCTGGGGTGGGATACTTGGCTTTGTCCTAACCATGGGAACTACACGGGCTTGTCCCTTTTTCCACACCTTCTTTGCGGGAGCACACCAGTGTGGCTGTCCACAGCTAACCTGGTGCAGCGATTCCATCTCTGCAGTTAGGACTTCTGTTTTAATGCTTTCCAGCACAGGTAAAGAAACTCTTTTTTACTCTTGTGTTATCAAATAAGGACAGAAAAAAATCAGTATCCTGTATCTTTTGCCTCAGTGAATAACACCTCATTCACCGAGTGCTCCTAGCTCAATCCCGAGGGGACACCTGTTGAATTTTATTCCCTTCTGCTCTTAACCACTTACTGGAAAAGCAACAGCCATACACGGCAAGCTTAGAGGTCTGTTCTGGGCCCACGGCAAAAAACCAAACTATTAACAAGTGACCTTTCAGCTACAGCAGATGAAATCTGTGCCCTAAAAATCAATTCCTTCAGCTGCATTTTTCAGGCTTCCTTTGGACACTTTGGAGAATTCAAAGCCTTGATCTGACTTGTGACTTGAGTCCTTTTTCCCAAACACTGCACATGTCCTTTTCAACTCAGGCTCCAGCCAGAGACAAGAGGGGCCAAACCACCAGAAAAGGCTCTGGGCATGGGATGGCTCAGATAGGAGCAAATGACTTTTCAAGAAACCCTTCTCAGCACAGCTTCCTGCTCAAGTTTTTGAACCCAACACTGAAGTCACCTTCAAAATTATCCAGCACGCTGTTTACCTAGCGCGGGCTCTGACACATTATAGGTTTGCTCATGCTTAATTGAAGTAGGAGAAGCCTTGAGTAACTTGGCTCTGACAGGCACCGTGACATTTTCTTTCTGCAAGGGGAAACCTCAAAGACGCTCATGCCTGATAAGGTCTGACTGTTTCCACGGTTCACATTTACAAAGGAAATAGGTAAAAATATCTACAGCTACTGGAGAAGAAAAGGAAGCTTTTTTACTGTGCAGAGTGGAAACCCTAGCTTCAAAATTCAGGCAGCTGAAATCACTAGTTGCTTTTCAAAATGCTGGTCAAACAGCTGCTGTTTGACATTTGTGTGTGCAAAGTTACCGTACAAAAAAAGGAAAGAGGAGAGACGTGTTTGGAAGCATAGCAGTAGCTGCATGCAGAAGAAAACACATGGCTCCTTCCAGCCGGGATTGTGTCATTTAGTGCATGTCTGGATGGCGCAGCTGAAGGCATCGCATCTGACGTGCTTGCTGGCTATTGAAAAAACACTCGGGGTAAAGTAGGTCAGTGGTGTTAACACTAATGGTGGGATCACCCTGGCTGCATTGCTGGACTGCACCAGCTTTTGGTCATCTCACGCACCTCCCATCAGTGCCAGAAAGCTTAAGAGAGGACTCTGTGTAATATGGATGTTTTTTTTCTGGTCCTGGGTTGAAGCCAGGACTCCTCCAGCCCTCATGGTGGGTCTGTTCGGCATCACCGTGTCTGCAGGACCAAGTTCACGAGTGACAGCGGAGTTGCAAAGGGTGAGCTCCAGTCTGATGGGGGGCCTGAAATGTTGCGCCATAAGAAAATCAGCAGCCAGGGCAGAGAGGAGGAGGATGCCAGCAGTATTAATATAACTGTCAGGGAATCCTTACAGATGAAGATGACATGGTTAGATAAATTCAGGGTGGTACTGCAGATTAAGCGCATGCCACTAAGCTAATGAAAGTGCAGCCTGCATTTCAAGGGGGCCTCACTGCAGTGTCAGCAATCAGCTCATTTTTGCTGGTTAAGATAATGGTAATGATGGGGCAGCAATACCAGTGAGCAAGAAATACTCTGAGAAATGGTGACAGATGATTTCAGGAGACCCTTAAAATAATGCTAAGATACTAGAGCAGGAAAGAAGTGTAGATTAAGCTATAAAAGCTGACCTATTGGATGAAGTCCCTCCTCCATCATAGCAGAAAGCCCCACGGTTGCCAACATGTTCAGCTACAATGAAACGAGCTTGATAGGAGCTTAATTAGAGTGAAAGATGGGGGAAATAAATAAAAGATGAAACCCCTTAAATGAATGGACAGCAAACCCCAGCAAGCAGGGCCTCTAAACCTACACTGGAAAGAAAACAGGTACTGCTGATACGTCAGTGGAAGAAAAGCAGGGAGGAAAGAGTGCCAGGTCATCCAGACAGACCGTGAGCTACATCAGTACTTGGAGTCAGGCTTCTCCTGCGGCTTGCTCCTGGGACATCAGGTCTGTCCTCTGGGAACCGGAGGCTCGTCCTGGCTGTGGCAGTGGGGTATGGCTGTGCAGCTCTCCCCTCCATTCAAAGTTATCTCCCGACAGCCAGCTAGAAACCAGACACCGCAAACTCCCTAGCTTGTTCACCTTCATCAATATTTTAATAGATACTGGTTTTTACTGTAAGAGACATCACTTCTTGTTAATTTGAGTGCTGGAATGGCACTGGCAGGCAGAATACCTTGGCTCCAAGCAAACCCTGAGGGGAAAAGGGAAATAAATTCCTAAGGACAACAATTGGAAAGAATCTAATTCAATAATAGATTTTGTTTGGTATCATTCTGGCACCAGCAGTCATCTTCCTGTTATTTTTAGGTTCTGATGACGTCAACAGGTTTTGTTTTTTTCTTAATGGGGTTTTATTGTTGCTGTTATGCAAAAGAAACCCAAGGAGAAAATTTCCATAGTTTAGTCACATTGAATGAAATTGCAATTATTTCTAGAATTTAAGACTTTGTACCTCTAGAACCTCAGCAAAATATGCAGAGGTTTGCCTGAGTCCAGAGAGGAGGATAAGGACTTCTTGGTTGGCTTTTGGGGAAGGATAGAGGGATGGGATGAGGACAGAAAGCAAACACATATTTACCCAGCGAGAGACTAACACGGTTTTAGATGAAGCATATTACACAGCCCAAGAGGCAGAATTTGTGTTTATAAATACAAAACAAACATCAAAATCATCTCGTTCATGTGACAGCCTCTTTCTTTGTGTTTTTCTTTCCAAGGGATTAGTCACGGAAGTATTTATTTGGGGATATTAGCTGCAGTAGCTATACAAACCAGGCAACAAATATTACAAATGCCTGGTCCAGTATTGTTTGTGCTTTCCACTAGGTTGTGAAATTCTTGATCTGTAAAATATGTGTGTTTTGAAGAGCTTTTCCCCGTGATTTCCTTTGCTTTGTGCATCACAAAGACTTATTTTTTTGTGCACTAAGTGGTTTGATAGCAGGGTGGGGATTGCAAATGCCGACTAAGTCAGGAGGGGCTCCCAAAGGAGGGCAAGGGCGAAAGGAAGCATATCAGCATCAGCTGTGCAGCCCCACACTCAGGGTGCTGTGATGGGGAAGAGATGCACCTGCTGAACCCCAAACCCCTTACCTTTATTGACTCTGAACTCAGGAGCTGTCGCAGATGGACACAGTCGATCGATTGACCACGACGGGGCTGTGCGGTTCCTGAACCTTGTTGCCTGATGCAGATGCCCGCTCACTGAGGTGCAAAGGGATGCTCACCTAGCTGTAAGCACACCCACAGCACAGCTCAGGGTCACAGTCCAGCTGAGTTATCTCTATTCTCTTTTCATTTACTGCAGATTTCTTATTCTTCAGTGGAAAAGCCTCTTCTCGTGTTTCATTACTGTGGAGGAGCAAGCAGGGAGGGGTTTCACTGAACATCCCCCTCTTCCCAGGACTGCATCACCAAGGGAAAAGTAAGAGGGAAGCAAAGACCATCAGATGATTGTCTTGGGAGCTGCATGTCCCCTTTCAATGGTGGCAACTTCCAGACCAAGAAAGGGCATTATTGTTCCAGGGCTGGCCAAAATGAGAGTTAACCAAACCCTTACAAATGAGAGAATTTGTACTTAGCGACAGCAGGATCCATATCCCCTCACCACATTTACTGCCAGGCTTGAGGCATATTTTGTTCTTGCTTGAGTACTTGGGATGAAGACATATTGGTTATAGAGCTGCTTGGCTATGAGGAGTAAGATGCAACCTATGAATTCATGTTTTTAAGAGTTTGTTCAGCTTAGGTGTCACTTCTGGGCTCTAAGTTATACAAAATCCCATATTTTTTAAGGGTTAATAATGGGTGAATACTTTCTGGGCTTTTTGGGTTTTTTTTCTTTTCTTTCTTTTTTTTTTTTTATTTTTACAATTACAAAAGGTATTTGCAAAACGTTTTTTTTTTTTTTTTCCCAGATAGCTTCTGGCTGCTTTCAAGCTGAAATTTGGCAGTCAGCTTGCATTTCTTATTCAATAACAGACGTATATTCTGCACTTTAAAACTTGTGGTGGGTACAGACCCAAGAGATTTTTTTTTCTTTTCTTTCAAATCTGCATTAAAAAAAAAATCACACATGACCTTTTTTTTTGTTTTCTTTTGTTTTTAAAGAAAAAGCTACAACAGAAAACCCTAGGATGTGTATTAACAACAGTCAATTAGCCACATATTGCCTGGGTGGCTCCTGTAGAAAGGGTTTTTAATCAATAACGAAGTCCTGGAAGCTGATGAATTTTACAGTGGGACGATTTAATATTGGGGAACCAGATTGCCTCAGATGCAAAACAGAAGTGCGGATGTGTGGCTTTTTGTATCTCTTGGGCACTTGTCCAAAGCCAGCCCCCATCAGCCCTGTCTGGTGGTTTTACTGTTTACCAGTCAGTCGCAGTTTGATGATGGGTGTCCACGGGGTGAAGGATTTAGGAGCAGGACAGTCATTAGCATTGCTGGAGGGGAACCCCTTGGCTGATCCTGCTCCCTCCGGGCTTTTGCATTCATCACCTATTTCCCTGGAGGGAGGTACATCAGAGAAGAGGGAAATGTGCACATCTAATTTTAACTTTGAAGTGGGGGAAACGGTAGCGGGTTTTTTCCTGGAGCTCCTTCTTATTCCCCGCCCCGAATATCTTTGCAGACTTTTTAAAACCTAGTTGGTTTGAATATGCACATGCTTCTTAGCGTTTGGTCGGACCAGTGCCTTTGGGTAGCTTTTCGAAAAACATGAGAAATTAACATTTGAAAAGGTATTCCCACACACTCTTTGCGCCGGAAATGTGGCTTCCTTCTCCACGCACTTTATCACTAAGCAGCTTGGAGATAAATAATGGAGACTTTCATAGCCATTGTGGTTAAAAACCATCACCCATGCTGGGATAATCTCTCAAGCATGTCTTTCCTGAGCAGGGAAATTGGACAGGGAGCTGCACCTAGATATCCATGTATTGTCTCTCAGTCATTGCAGACAGTCTCTCACAGACCTCTGCTTAAAAGAGGGTGAAACAGGAGATGGAGTAAGTCAAGAAAGCCACTTCCAGAGACACTCACCTTTCAGACAGTGCTGGCCCTGCCAGGTCTCTGCTGCTGGACAACTCAACAGCCATTGGCACTCGGTGAGGCTGGAGAAGATGGTCTGTTGTAGCCTGTCCTTCTTGTACATGATCTTGGGTACAGACACTCAACCAAGTTATTGGCAGCTTAAGGCTAACTCCTGGCATGGAGGTCGAGCAGGTTGAGCCTGCCCTGGGCAGAGCAGCTTGCTTTAAATCACTGCCCCTTAGGGTATCATCACATGAACATGCCAGGCTTGAGTCTAGGACCTGAGTTAGTATCCTTCCTTAGCCTGTATGTCTTGTGCTGACAGACCAGCTTGCTTTGGTGTAGCATGGGGAAGGGACTAAAGGCCTTGCAGGAGTGATATGGCTTGAGACACCAAGTTCAGGAAAGGGTCATTAGAAAGCTATATGGGTAAAAAGCTAACATATTTTTAGGTGACCTACTGCACCAAACATGGAGACAAAATTTAGACTGTTGGTACAATATCTGGGAGCCAAAGCTCTCCTGAAGGGCACATTTCAATGCAGCTGTAACCAGGTAACTGTGAACAGCACCTTCACAAAAAAAGGGAAAAAAAAAAAAACCAGAACCAATTTGCCATCCAGGCCTCAGTGTTTTCTTGCACATTTTTGCATGTGCACCAATCTGCCAAGCCAGATGTACAAATGCGTTGTGTGGGCAAACAGGCACTTGTATGGGCAAACATTGCCTCGATGCACACGTTCTTGTGGGCATGCAATCAGGCGGTGCATAGAGGCAGCGAGGAGAAGTGGGGCTGGGTGAAGGCTGGCCCCTCTGCCTGGGCATGAAAACCCTTCTTCTACTCCGCGACACCAAACTAAGCTCAACAAGGCTCAAAAAGGTAGATGATGCTGCAGGACCTCCTTTCAACCAGTTTCCCCAGCAGGCTGAACCATCCCACCTTGCCGGCATTGCTATGGGGTTTGACAGGCTCCCACGCCTACCGCGAAAGCCATGCTTGACTGAATCACATCCAAGGTGATGTGATCAGCTTGAATGTGAAATGAATCACACCAGGGTGCTTACCTCATCTCACGTATGAATTCCTGTCTTCCCCAGGCTAAGAAAGGACACCCAGGGAAGCAGAAAAGTGCTATACCACCTTAGATTCACATGCAACACTGTTTATCTTCTACTATCTATGAATAACCTTGTATAAGCCATTAAAAACAGGTGTGAAGTAATGCATTTGCTACACTTTCACAAGTTAATTGGGAGCATTACAAGAAATGACTAGGTAATTAACTAGTGTTTCAACCCCAGTAATCACGTATTGTAATTCCAGCAGAACCACAAAGACCCTGTAATATTGACTCCTTTTGGAAAGAAGCACCATTAACATTACAGTCCGAATCCCTGTTCTTAAAGCAAATATAATTCTCCCAGAAACAGCAGTGGGAAGGGAGCGTTTTCCATGCCTGGTGCCCTTGCAGCAACCTGGAGCCTGGGCTGTGCCTCTTGGCAGCGCGGGCAGGGGAACGGGTGAGATGGATTTCATCTGGAGCAAGCCCTACCTGCAGGGTGGCCACACATGGCTGGTTTGGGCTGAACACAAAGAATTACTTAAGGAAAAGCAGGGTGGGGAGAGAGACCTCTTACAGCACATCCTTCTACCCTCCTTGGGCCAAGGAGCCTTTGGCCAATGTGATAGGCAGCAGGACCAGCTCTCAGTGGGGAGAGGACACAAGCTCCTGGTCAGGGTGGAAGACCCTCCTTCCAGACCCAGAGGGCCAGGTGCCACCATGGACTCATCTTTGTGTCAAAGGCCAATTACATCTGATTCAGGGCCCAGTTCACTCTGTCTGGGTGGAAAACAGAAACAGCTTAGAGTGTCCTAAAAAAACCCAGGATCTGAGTATGAGTCTCCTGCAGGTTGCTTTGGATTTAGTAGCCTCCGCAGCCCCTGGAAAGGCCCAGGGTTGCTGAATATCAAGGGTGACTTGCAGCAGAAGGAGCTGACAAACACAGCTCCCTCCTGCAGCTCTGAGCGCACTTTGGTGTGCTGCTCTGATGCAGAGGATGCCAATCTGGCACTGAATTCCTCCTTTAAAACATTCCTCTCTCAGCTCCTAAAACATCCCCCTCCCTCCCCAAAATAAACAAACAAGTTAGAAAGCTCACAAGCCTGGGAACGGGCTGCAGGCAGGAAGCTCTGCGAGATGACGGAGCTCCAGCGTCCCACGAAGGCGGGGGCTTGTGTATCCTTCTGTCTCGTGGTGGTTTCCGGCCCCTTTGCATCAAACCCTGCAGCTCCCGCTCCCCCTGCGCTGCAGCTAGTGTGGAGGTGGCTCACATGGACCCTGTAGCAATGTCACGGTGGGTGCTGTCAGGACACCGAGACAGGACTGGCACTGGGTGACCTTCAAGAGAGCCAGGGTGCTGCAGGGCTGGTTGCTCACTGGGGAGACATGAAATCTGCATTATTAACTCTGGGCAAGAATGATTTACCCCCCCATTCAACACCACAGTGCTCCCCTCCGTCCAACTGGGACAGGAAGAAGGCCTGTGTAAGCCGGCATCAAGTCCTCACCAAAATTGAGGGAGCCAAGAAGGGGTCTGGTTGATCTCAGCCTCTGCCTCCTGTCAGCGAGGGCAGGACCAAGGGATGCTAAGGCTGCTCCTGTCTATGCCAAGGGCCAAGGCAGCTCAAACATCTCTCCCTGCCTAAACCTCATCTGCCCTTTATAGGTCTCTGCCCCCCTCCTTCCTCGAGAGCAATGAAGCAAAGTGAAAAACAGAGGCTTTATTACAAACAGTACCTGTTTCCATAGAGATTTCCTTAGAAAAGTACACAAGACAAAGATGGAGGTTAGCATGGAAAACAAGGGCTTGTCCTTGTGCATCACAGGAGATGTCTCACCCGCCTGCGGCATTCAGCAGCTTCCACTCTCCTGGATCGGGCTGAGTGTGGGTGCATGACAAGATGCCCAGCCTGTCCCCACTGGACGCAGGAGCTGGTGTCCTCTGCCACAGTGGATCTTCTGGCAGGTCCTGGCACCTCCTATGGGGATGTCCCCAGCCAACCCCTTCCAGAGCTCAGAGGTAAATGAGGGGAGCCTGGCTGTAAAACAGCAAGAAGATGAAAGGCAGAAATGACATCTTCTTGAGAGGATGGAAGTATGAGGCAGAAAGCTGCCATCCTCCCGCTGCCTGCGAGGGGCGCGGGCAGCGCAAGGCCTGCCTGTCTGGCAGACGCGACATCCCGCTCCACCGCTGCGGCATCGCCCTGCAGCACAGCAGCTGCTGGGAGAAACCTTCCTGCATCCTTATCAATGCTGAGCGATGCTCAGCCTGTGATTCACCACCCACGTTTGCTGTTCTGTGTGGGACGGGACAGTACAGCCCCAGCATCGGTGGCTGCCTCTGCCCAGCTCTCCCTTTGCAGGGTGTCTGCTGATGAGAGCCTTGCCCATCTCTTCTCATGTGCTTGACACAAGCCAGGCCAAATTCACCCCTGGTACAACTTCGGTGACACCAACGGTGTTATCAACAGTGAGAGCTGCCTCTTCTGTTTAATGAGGGAGATTAGAGGAGTTTCCTTGGCCCCGCAGAATCCAGAATTTTCTTGTTCTCCTGGCAAATCGTGATGCCTCGGGAGGAGATAAAAGCATAGATGCAATTAGATTCTCTCCTATTCGCCTTTAATCAGCTCTCTGAGGAAATGGGCTCTGTAGAAAATTGTTGCAAACACTTGATTATTTCCACAGTTGTCCAGAGTAAGGAAAGAGTTGCAAGACAGACAGGCAGGGCAGAGAAAAAGCAAGAAGGGGCAGGCGTGCAGGATCCTACACCAGTGCTCACCACCAGTAGGTGATACTGGCTCAAACTGGTATGAAGTAGCTATTCCCCTCACCAGGTAGAGGGGTGGAGATATGCTGGTCCCACACGTTTGGTAAAGTACATAATGGGGTGCAAGCAAGGAATTAAATAGATGAGACTTTCTTAGACTGTGGTATGCTGTCTCAAGGAAAGGCAAACAAAGCCCGAGAGCATTGCCAGGGCAATGGCAGTGGGGTCGGGAACGCTGGCACTCAGCTAGCAAGGCTGGACTGCCTGGGCCAAGGGAGAGGTGTGCTCGTACCAGGATGGGGTCACAACCTACACTGCCTTCATCTGCATTCCTGCTCCCCTGAAAGCAGAGATCCTTCCCCTGCACATAGACTGAATTTTGGGAGCCCATGGGATGACTTCAGGCCTTGAGGAGTGCCTGCTTCTCTGATGGGGAACCAAAGATGGCTTTTATTGCCATGCTTAGCTGCGTGGAGTGGTGTCACACACACACTGAGCTGATCCATGAACGAAGGTGTAACATTGCCTCCCGACAGTACATCCCCAGAGAGAAGTGGCCGTTTTTACGGAACAGGGATATATGAATGGCAAAAAAATTCCTCAGCTAAAGAAACCCATGGATTCACAAGAAGAAAATTACAGCAGTCTTGAGAGGGACACAGGCTTCGCTGCACAGGGAGAGAGACCATTTGGGGGCAAACAAACCTTCTCCTTGAAGAACAGCAATGACTCAGCTTCGCCAGCCGAGAAAAACAACCAGACGGAGCCGGGCATTTTCTCAGCACAGAAAAGCCTCGCCGGGGAGGGGGCAGGAGGCAGCCGCCACTCATACCCAGCCCCTGTGAGGCACACAAAGAAGAGAAGCCAAGTGTCCTGCTGCGCCTTCCAGCTGGTGGGTCAGCCTTCACCGTCACAGCACCAATGCTCTCCCGGCCACCCTGGAGCCCTCGATGTCACTTTGATCCCACCGCTCCTGGCAGACAGAGTGGCAGCCAGGGTAAGCCCAACTGCTGCTAGTGCTACCCTCCAACAAGCATGTTCGCAGGCACACGCCGCCCACGGAGGGGGAGAACAGTGGTGTATCAGCTTTTCCCAACAGGGATGGAAAATTAAAATGCAAACAAGATTATTCGGTATTATCTTAGCTGGGCACATTGAGTTGAGAAATCATCTGGCTTTTGCATTCCTGCAAAACAAGAGATGCTCTCCACTGGCAGGGCCTCACAGCTGCCTCTGCATAGCCTCTGTTTAAAAAGAAAGAAATTCATCCACCATTGGCTCGGTTTGCAAGATCAGTGCCCTAGTAGACACACAGCAACAGATACCTGCAGAGTGATAGAGCATCGCTGCAGCAAGGGTGAGGACAAGTCACTCTGCACATCCCCACAGGCTTATGATGCCCACACAAGACAACAGTGACATCACGGGGAGCAGACCAGAAACTTGGGCCACTTGGTCCTCCAGACAGGACCTGGTGCTCCCGGGGGATGAGAGCTGTGAGTCTGGGTCACCTATCCATGACAGTCCTAGCACTTAGCAGACACATGGGGTTAGCTGGAAGTGCAGTAGATCAAAGGGAAGAAGGAGCAGGTTTCATTTAAAAAACAAGGGACATTGTGTTCACTTGAACGGTTCAGTTGAAGTGACCAAAGCCCAGCAGGACCCACACCTGGATGAGCAGGTTGTCAGGCACGCACTGTGATTGCTGCTGTGACTCAGCCAGGAGAGGTCCTCTTCCTGACTCAGTGCTGAAAGATCACTGCCAAAGAGCCATCAGGGTCCTTGCAAGAGAGGCTGTTATGAGGCGCTCGTCGCTGTGGCTGCTGCTGGAGAGCTTAGAAAATGCCAGAATCCCCTTTTACGGAGGATCCTTGCCCTGCTGCTCCACGAAGCCCCCGCTGGGTGAGCTCACGCAGCTGCTGCAGCCTCACGGAGCACCTTGAGTCATCTTTTTCAGCCGCAGCTGCAAAGCCATTGCCATGCAGCCTCTTTTGTTGACTGGGGAAGCCACACAGACTTCCATGTGACAGAGAAGCCACACTGGGCTTTTCTGACTGGGACATGCTACATGCATCTCCTGAGATGCAGACCCCTGTGACATCCCAGATTTGGCCAGGTCACAGAGCATGGGCCAATTGCTCGGTGCACTTGTGGAAAGATTTTTAGATTTCATCAAAGTATCTGCAGCCATCCTCGCCCTGGGGAGCATCACACCAGCCAACACGAGACACAGGCAGCCAACCAGGCATGCCAACAACCAGTCTGCAGGGAGCCAGCCCTGTGCCAGGCGAGCTCAATCAGCAATGGGCAGGCAAGGAAGGCTACTGCTGCCTGTACGGCAAGCGAGCAAGCTGCCCACAAGCATCTGCTCTCAGCAAAGGCACACTCTGCTCTCTCCAGTGCTGAGACCTCATGTCATCAGGTAACTCATGCTTGCAGCCAGAGCCGGGACGCTCAGGACTTGATAACCACCTCTAGTAAAGTCTCCTTCTTCCATCGATGAAGTTTTTCATGCCTCCATAAAATAGGATTTGCTTCTCCCACCCTGAGCTGACGTGTTTCAGGGAGCAAAGGCTGTCTCCTCCTGTGCGTCCAGATGGCACCACCCCCAGCAGCCCCATCTCTGCTGAGAGGCAGGCTGTTACTGCAGAACACGGTAGCAGCGAGCACAGGGCTTCTTGACAGCATCAGAAGAGCACTGAGAGAGCTTTTGGTGCAAAAGTGACAGCACCTTGCAGATATCTGCCACTGTGACCACGTGAGTCCTAGGCACGAGCATCGCAGCTCTGTGATGGGAGTGTGAAAGAGCAGCTGTTAGGTGGCAGCTCCCTCCTTTTATTTTCTCTAGGAGCAGTTCATCCTCACACTCCTGGGGACTGTGTTTCTCAGGACAGTGTCTGCATGGGTCACCTCCAGCCCTGCTGCTCTCTCCCCTCCATTTTGCTTTTGCCCTCCCTTCCTTTCTACATCCATCACCCATTTGATTGCACAGTGACATTTAATCCTGCTTCGCAGCCTATTCAACCAGTGGCACCGAAGAAGTCAAGCCAAACTGAGATTTGGATTAATAGACCAAAACCCACTAAAAAAAATCCCACCAGCTGGTCCACCCCCCAGTTCCCAAGCCACTGCTTGCAACCAGCACTGCTGTGTTAACACCAGGAGAGCTGTTGGGTCTGCCAACTGCCCAGATTGCCCCAGCAGGTCAGCGATATAGAAACTCATGGCCATTTAGTGCATCCACTGCTGAGCACACCACAGGACCCAGGTTTCTGCCAGAGCCATAGAAATGCAAATTAAAACATGGCTGCTCAAGGGAGATTTTGCTATTCCCAGGCTCTAAACTGAGCCGCATTTCACATCTGTCCCGCCATGCCGCAGTGTCAGGCACAAAGCACCAGGGATAAGCATGAGATAAAATTCCAGCTGCATCCTGAAATAAACCTATCTGCAGTTTTACCACGCACCTCTCAGCTGTCCCCTTCGTCCTGCCATCATCTGTCTCACTTCTCTGACTGCCAGGACCAAGCTGGGGTGGTGGACACTGTCAGGGAACGACCCTGTTTAGAGTAAATCCTTTCTCTGGAGGTACAAGGGGGCTGCTGGAGCAAATGGTGAGGAATAAGGGAGCTGAGCAGGAGGAGGATGCCAAAGAGGGTCCCCTTGGTGACCCTGATAAAAAGGAGCCTTCCCTCCTGCCCACAGCATATCCTGGCAGGGGCCCATGGCATCGACACCGGGGTGGGGAGCTTGGTGGCTTAGCCGCCAGCATTACTACGTGGCCTCTTGGCTTTATGGCATCAAGACAAGGCTCTGTGCTGTAGGACCAGGCAACACCCAGCCCATCCAGTCCAGGTACCTCATGGGAATACCACTGCCATCCTCTGTGCCTGCCTCCGCATGATGAGGGTGCCAACACACCGTGGCTTGGCTTCCTCTGCTGCAGGACCCAGCCTGCAGGCGATAGGGCTCGCTCTTGTATTTCTGCTGTGCACACGGGAGCCCTGGCTTTTCTTTGGGCTTCTGAAGGTTCTTATGACCTACAGAGAAACATGAATTTATGAAAAAAAACCCCATTACATAAACTCCCTCTGCCTAAACCCCTGCTTTATATTCAAGCTATCATGACAGGCATTTGTCAGGAATGGAGGATACAGCATTCTCCTTCTGCAACATGTCTCCTTATGGCAGTGCTGGCAAAATCAACAACTTGTTCTACTCCTGGCTGTGAAATTCAGCCTGGGAGGTCTGTCTAGCCCTCCTGACCTCCAGTTTCCCAGCTAAAATAAGTTTTTGCTGCTGGGAGAAGAGCCAGATTCCCTCCAAGCACTGCTGGAGATTCTCCCCTGCCCCAGCCTGTTTCTGGGACAGCATCCTCCCAGCTCCCCTCTGCCTGCAGCACTGTACAGGGGTGGCAGAGCTGTCTCCCACACCATAAGCTGAGGGAAGGGGTAGAATATGGAAAAAGCTTATTTTCTGGCCTGATTCCAGCCAGGAGACAATTGTAGAACATCACTTATCCACTTCCTTCCCAGACTGAAACCTGACCTGTTCTCATGGCCTGTAATAATGTCTCCAAGTTAATTCACTGGAGCTGTAGTTATTTGTGTCCAAAAATATGGCTTAACCTCTTTCCCTTGATGCAGAGCCTGGTCTGAGGGGTAGGTGAGAGCCCCAGTGGCAATAGGGGCAGCAGCTCAGCCCCAGCAAGCACAGTCCCAGCTGAAAACCTCCTGATCCCCCATGAGATAACCCTTGCAAGCAGAGAAAAAAGGGGTTTCTACAGGGGGAAACTTTAAGAAACATGATTAAAGCATTCAGGCAGTGAGTACTAGCTTCTGCCAAGACCAGCAGAGCAATGCCCAACCCACTAGGAACTGCTGTTCTCAGCCCTATAACCTTGTGTCTTGGTTTCCCCACCTGTGAGAAGCACCGGACTCAGGGACAGTGAAAGCCTGTTCTGACCAAAGGACAGACCCTTCCCTGGAGTGACTGGCTGCAACTCCCCCAAAAGAAGGGTAGGGAGAACCACTCAGCCTCATCACTGCTGTTTAAGAGGTGGCTCATAGGCCACACCTGTGGACTGCAGTATCTCCATCCTACACAGCTGGGGATAGGCATCTGAGCTTGGAGCTAGCACCAAGCCCTCTGCAGAGCATCTCATGGGAAGCTCAGGGGCACACTCGGTGCCAGCAGCTCTGTCTACAAACCGCATGAGCCTCGCAGTGGCTCGTGTGTGTTGGCAGAAGGTGTGTGCATGGAGCAAGCACAAACAACAGTGTCTGGGAACAGCTAATCCCAGCAGGGGCTGCAGATTTTATTTGCAAAGTGTCCTTCTGCTACACTCACCTACAGTCCGTTTGCTTTGGCTGAATATTTTGAAGGGGTCCCCCTAGCATAGGGGTGTAGTGGAGGCAGAGGTTCAGAGGGCAGCAACAGCTTTACAGCCAGAGGTGATAAGTAATAGAACAAGCCTGGGCTGGTATTAACTGATATGCAGCACCCAGAGCTGGTGGCTAACCCCAGCTTTGGGCCAGCTGTCTCTCTCACCCCTTTTCCTCAGGCAGGCGTGCTCAGGGAGCACACATGAAGGAGAAGGAGATCTAGCAAAAGCTGCCTGCTGTGGCTAAGGTGACTTCCCAGCCATTAGCTGCTGTCATCGGAGCATACCTCTAAAGCTCATCCTAGGGCAAGGATCGCTAAATACTGGAGCAAAGAGAGCAATTCAGGAGAGGGGAAAATTAGCAAAGGCAATTAGGCAGGTCAGCCTCTTTTTGTCATGCAGATGGTGGTGGGCTGCATCTGGGACAACGTAAACCTGGGTGGGAGCCGGCAAAGAAGCTGCAAAGGCCTTTCCCCTGCGAGCTGCTGGGCTCTCCAGCACCCAGGGAGGCTTTCCTGCCTGGATGCTCCTGGAGCACAATGCGGAGGAAGGCCAGCCTTCCTCAGAAACGTCCCGTCGGGTATATTTAAACACCCACCAGCCTCTCACAGACAGCGGGAAGAAGCCGATTGTGTCAAGCATCAAATTGTTGTTGCTAGCACAGGCTGAAAACCCGCTCGAGGAGTTAATGCAGGAAAAAGAGGCTAAGACTAGAAGAGAGTGGCGGCACATGTGACTGATAATCCCATCTGCCTGTTTCTCTGTCAGCCGTGGGTCTTCATCCCCATCAGTGCTGCTGAGATGTCACAGGCGCAGAAGAGCAAGCTGGGTCTCCGCAGCACTGGTCCGCTCAGCGCAGGGTGGGAAGATGTCCCTCTTCCCAAACCAGCACCAGGTGAAGCAGAGATTTGCCAATGCTCGTCACAGAAATGTCCCCAAGCAAAGAGGAGTGGGTGGGCATGGGTGGCTTTCTCTGCCTGGCTTGCATCCTCCATTGCTTTCTTTTCCTGCTACCTGACCTGATGGGGCGTCTTCCACCACTAAGTGATCACTGAGACGTGGGGGCAAGGATGTTTGTCCTTGCAGTGGGGCGATCCATCCACTATGGGACATGCATGGCTGGAGACACCAGGCATTTGGGGACATGGGGACCACAGCGAAGCCCCTGTTCCCAGGACTGGTGTGGATAGCCTGGGCTGTGGGTGACAGACTGGCTGTGATCCAAGGCGGTGTCCTTGAGAGGATGCAAAGATTCATGGCCTGTCCCGTTGCTCCCCCATCGCACCCCCCTCTGCTCTCACTTCTGCTGCAGAAAGCAGCTGTAGCTATTCCTGCTGGGAGGTGTAAGACAAGGCTTTGCCAAGGGGCAAGGGAGGCTTTGCTAATTCACAGCTCCTTCACACAGCTCACGCTGGTTTCCTAATGTGCTCCTAGCTGCTAAAGGAGGTGAGACTTGCTGATACAGCACAATATCACATGCTGGAGGAACAGGGGCTCAAGCTGGGACAAGCCTTTAAAAAATTATGCCTGTGTAAATGAAGCCCACCCTTTGATCAGTGAGAAAAACCTAAAAAAAGCTTGATTGCACTTTTTTTTCCCCCCTAAAGTAAACTAGCAACAAAATAAGGCCATCTGCAAGCTCCTGTCACCACTTCAGAGGCCAAGGGAAGGGCGCAGCTGGGAGCTGTGGCTCTGGCTGATGGTCCTGCACACTCCTTGCTTCACCCAGAGGACCCAGAGGTGTGATGCTGTGGCCCAAAGCCCACGTGTTTGCCTGGATACCATAGGATTAAACTCCGCTGGGAGGTATAACCCTCGGATTAATTTCCTTCCTCTGCTCCTCCCCTTTTGGAAGGGAAAAAACCTCACATAATTCATGATGGCCATGATGCAGATCTGTGAAAATCAATCTGAAAATCACATCATCTATGGCAGATTGCTCCATAAATTGACTGACTGGGTCCCAAGGGAGTGCATGTGGGAGGGAGAGAGGGTCTAGCTTAGGCCTGGCTTTAGCAAATAACTTTAACCCTTTAGCATCTTTAACCCTTATCCCTATTCCCTCTCCCTTGCACCCCAAGCAGCACCAGTACCTCTGTTGCAGTCTGCTGGAGCAGCCTGCCGGGTGTGTCATGTCCGTGCCCTGGTCCATACGGCAGCTCGCTTTTCCACTGGACTGCTGCAGAGACATCCAGCTCTCAGCCCTGCAACAGCTTCGAGCTAATTGCACCGGGTGATTTTGGCTGCAGATCGCCGCTGCTGGGTTTCTACATGCTCGCCCAGCCCTCCCAGCACCCGACTGCCTGTTGCCAGTGGTGCCTGGCACCTGGAGAGCCCTGCTTTGGTGAGAGGAAGATACCAGCTGGGGAAGAAGAGCAATTAATGTTTTTTGCATTCATTTAGAAGGCAGAATTGTGTTGGTTTGGTTTTTTTTTTTAATTATCTACACAGAAATGGCAAAGGCGAATGCACAGTGAGCTCTTTCCTGCTCTGTGGCATTTAACCAGGAGGCGGGTTGGCAGGTACCGAGACAAGACAAGACCACAAGAGAGGCAGGGATGAGACCAGCCCTGCCTATCCCCTTGTTCCCTGTCACCTGTAAAGCCAAAGGTGACACAAAGCTGCTGCCAAAAAGCTCCTGGGAGACAGCATTTGCCAGCTCACTCTTCCATGCACTGATAGGGGTCAACTTCCAGGGCAGTCCATGGTATTTCACCCACTCAGGTGGAGTCTGGCAAACACAGCCAGTGCGGATGCACAGCACTACATCACCAAGCAAGGAAGGTCATTGTCAAGAGACATAAATGAATGAGAAGAATAAAAAATAGAGGCGCTGAACCAGGCTGGGCTGTTCAAGCCTGTAGGGGATGACAACCCTCGTGAGCACATCCCATTTCCCTGAGGAGCCATAGTGCTGCCAGAAGGGAGCAATGGTTGCATGTGCTTGCTCGTGGCAGGGATGCTCACCCGTGGGGGGGATGCTCGCCTGGGGAACTGTCTGCGCTGCCAGCCCGCGAGCCAGCAACACCACATGGCTCCGGGCATGAGTAAGCACTAGCCCCACTTCAGAGCCCACACACATCCTTGGCACCAGGAGACGGTGCTTCTAAGTAGCACCGGAGGAATGAAAGGGAAGTGGGGGACGAGAGCTGCCCATGGCATCTCCCCTCCAAGCCATCAGCTGTGTCCCCAGAGGGAGCAAACCCCTGCCTGCTCAGCCTTGTATATATGGATTTTAAACACCTTTCTGGGACTGGAAAAAGGAAGACAAATGGTTTCATTCTTTCAAGTTTCCCAGTCTCCGCCTCTTGTCCCTTCCTCCCCGCAGGGGCTTGGGTTTGACTCCACCATCCTCACATCCAAGTTGCCCTTGTTTTGCTGGAGGACTGAGCATGGTCATCACCAGGCATTTGACCGAGGGGGTGTTTGAGTGCCCAAGGACCAGAGCCAGGCTTCCCTCGCAACCCCCGAGGGTTGCACAACTGCTGGCATCCTGCCTTAAAAATAATCTGGGTAGCCTTTAGGGAAGAGCCAGTGCCCGCAGAGATGCACCCAGCGCCATGTGCCTTCATTTGGCTTTGCAGGGGGCAGTAGGAGCAAAGCAGGGCAGAGACAAAGAGAAAAAATCTAGTAAGATGAGGCCTCTTCCTGGGAAGGGTCTCTTCCCAGGAAGAAGAGCCAAGTTACAGGGTGATAATTTACAGCAGTCCCAGAAAAATGACTGTTTATGTCCTCCAAGGTACCTGGATGCAAGACAAGCCGTGCACAACACTCGCCTGTGATGCCAGTATCGCAGGCAGGGACTGCTCCCACGTCCCGGGAGCCTGCAAGCCGCCTGGGCAGCTCCACCAGGACCCAGGGCTGGAAGGACCCTGGAGCACCC
The DNA here is from genome assembly GCA_013389945.1 of Fregata magnificens. Classification (NCBI taxonomy): domain Eukaryota; kingdom Metazoa; phylum Chordata; class Aves; order Suliformes; family Fregatidae; genus Fregata; species Fregata magnificens. The sequence continues at coordinate 268,180 of WAAD01005356.1, forward strand.
ATGGGCAAGGTGAGGGGAGCACACACAGGCCAGGTTTTGGTGCTTCTGGTGGCCCTGTCCCCTGCGGCTCCCCAAGCCCTGGCGAGGAGGAGCAGCCCCAGCACTTCTGCCAGCCACACACCAGCAGCATCTGGTTCTGGGGTACTTTTGTTCCCGATTTATCCCCTGTCTCCTGGAGCTATTATAAGCAGGTACAATCTGCATTGCCATTGTTATTCAGATGATGTACAGATAATTTTAACCTTTCTGTTCCATTTGTCAAGGGGCTTTTTTTAGCCTCTGCGTCTGCCAGGCAGAGCGCTGGCTCTCCAACAGTGAAGGCTCCCTGTTTTGCAGCACCAGTTTCCCTTGCTGGGGTGAAACTCTGCCTTCCCTGCGTTGCTCTGGGTATCTTTTTTGTGGCCCCAGATATGTCAGGGGATTTGGGGAAAGGCAGCAGAGGAGGTTAAGCACTCAGCTAGCTACATCGCTCACTCATCCTGGCACCAGCCTCCCAGGCAGGGCTCCATGGGATGTCCATCAGAGACCTGCACACTCAGTCCCGCTTTCAAAGCATTTGGGGCAGTTCACACTTCAGACACTCACTTCAAAAAATGTTAATGCAGAAATTCTGGCCTGGACAGGAGGAGGTCCTCTCCTTAAACTGCTTCCAGGACCAGTGCAAAGCCCTCATCGATGAAGAAGGCATCAGCACCCTGCAGAGCCTTCCCCACACTCAGGGATGCAGATCACTTTTTTGGCTGACTTCAGCATCTTTGCTTGACAACTAGCCCATAAGCTTTGGACCAGGCAACAGCATCTGAATCCACTTGACATCTCCTGGGCACAGGCGTGGAGGGGTGGCCAAGCTGTTTGAATCCCCGAAAGCCCCAGATCCCAGCAGGTTTTCCAAGCCCTCGGTTTACAGGCTGGTGCTCCCTTGCATTTCTCCAGTGATAGGATGTCCTGCAATGCTCTTGGCTTCCACCGGCCAGTTTGCTGCGGTGCCGCTGTTAACAGCTCCTCAGGCTCCTGGCCTTGGCCACACCCTGGTCCCCCCAGGACCCTGGTGCCCCCCAGCCGGTGTGTCTGGAAGCAGCCAGGCATGAGCCACAGCTCCTCCAGAGTCACAACCCTTCCCAAACGTGCTCCCTGCCTCTCTCCCTCGCAGCCCTCCCACTCTGCCTGGGGACCATAGGGATGCCAGGGCAGCACTGGCAGGGGATGGCCCCGGTGCCCACACTGGGGAACACCCCATCCCACGTGATGGGGCTGCCCAGCACAGGCTGCGTGCCACCCCCTCCCTGCCATGGGGACATTTTGCAGGGGTCCAACATGTCACCCAGGGTCTCCACCAGCATGGGGGGGGTGCCAATGAGATGGGGTCTGCGACGATTCTTTACAACAAGGTTTTATTTTTCTTTCCTTTTGACAAAAAACCATTGAAGTTGTACATCGCCATCAGTCAGTTTGGTTCCCCATTTGGGTCCGAAAGAGCATGTTATGTTACAACATCCCGCCCCAGTGCCTGGGGGATGAAGGCAGAGCATCTCCCACCCACCCTCCCTCAGCCCCAGGAGCCACCAGCCCCACACTGGGGGGGCTCTGCCCTCCGAGGCCTCACAGTGGGGACAGGAGGATGGGGCTGGGACAGCCAGCCTGGAGGGGATAGCGGGACTCCATGCTCTGGGGCTGCCTCATCTCCCCATACACCCCCCGTGGTCCCCGCAGGAGCTCTCCAGGGCTTCGAGCCCAGTCCCAGCACCAAACTGGGAACCAGTTGCATGCTACTGGTGAATTCCTGCCTGGGCAGGGGCTTGTCCGGTGCAGGCAGAGGTTGAAACATGTTCCCCCCTTTCTCATCCTCCCTCCCATGGTCAAGCACAGCCAGCAGCCACCGACGGCGAGCACAGTGGCAGATCTCCGGTGTCCAGGAGGCAAAGGAGATGTCCAAAAAGCCATGGATGAGAAATCGTACAGCAGCAAAGTGAGTCCAGCGACTTGAAAAGCGAGACGCAGGCTGCAATGGTGCCTCGGGGCTATTTTTCCTTCCCCCTCAGCATAGTCTTTTCCGTGGTTCTCCTGGGGGTTGTTTTTGGTTTCAGAGACGTGCTTTGGAGGTGCCACCTTGTCCCCACGGGTCCCTGACTGCCCTCCCACTGCAGGAGCAGGACTGCGGCTATTGCAGGAGAGACAGGAGCAGGCCATTTTTGCCCCCCCCCCCCAAGGAAAAAAGGGGCTCTGGTTTGCTTCATACAGTTTCTGTACATTAGTAAAACACAGGTCTTTCTTACATGCCAAAAAATCTCAGGTTTGGGCACTGCAGCCCACTGCCACATGTGGGTGCACCCCGAGGGGCTCTGCCTGAGCCCATACCACCACTGCAGAGCATTGCTGCACACTGCTCATGAGCCCCATTCTGGGGCCGAGGAAAGTAAAATGCCCAAAGCTTGAAATCCACATGAAATGTGCCCCCTCCTTTGAGAGCATTCCTCCCTCCCACCCAACAGGCACAGACACAAAAAGCCGCCTCCTCCCCTCCCCGCAGGCTCTTACTCAGAGACCAGCGTATTGTCAGGCACCTTTCTGCATTTAGAAGTAGACGATGCCAGCACCTATATTTAGAGCACGTACGGCATCATCTCCCCTGGCCCCCAGCACCACTGCATCCCTGGCCCCGGCCCCCATGCAGTCCCACACTGCCCGTCAGGTCTGGCTCCCCCAAACTTTGGCACAGAGAGCAATGCTCCAGCAGCTTCAGGGTGAAACCATGAACTGCTCACGGATGGCTGGAAGGGGACAGGAGATGCCTGAGCCACCAGCCAGCACCAGGGACCTTCCCGACAGCTGCATGGGGCACGGCTTGCCCCAAAGCACCGAGACGGGGGATGCACAAGCTGAGCCAGAGCAATGGAGAGGGCTTCCTGGGGAACATCTGGATCCTTTGGCAGCTGGAAGCATCTGTTCAGGAAGCACGGGGCCAGCAGGGACAGCAGAGGTGCCATCCCCCCAGCAGGAACCAATCAAGGCAGTAGGAGGTTTTGGGCCCATAAGCAAAACCTGCTCCTTGGGTGTGCAGATGGCAGCTTCACCATTAGAAAGTGGGATTTTGGTCCATGACTGAGCCCAGGAGCGGACAGCCTTTAGAGCTGGTGGGATTTGCTTCTCGCAAAGCAGAGCTCCTCTGGGGGAGCTCACAAAGCCATCGGGGCAGGGGCTGATCTGCACATGCAGGCACGGGGCAGTTTGTGCCCATAGCATCTTTTGGTCAGGAGAAGACATGGGTTATCCAGGACCAAAGCAAAACCTGGCCAGAGCTGCTGCTCAGCCAGCCAGAGGGGCTGGAGAACAGCCCCAAGGACCTGGACCACAACAACCCGCAGCAGAGCAAAGCCATGGGCAGAAGGAAGGGCAGGACGAAGGCTGTGCTGCCTCTCCCTGCCAAACCCAGCGGCCTGAAGACCACATCCCATCTCCACACACATGGCCATGCCTGGTCCAACCACACCAACCAGACCCCCAGCCCACGGAGCAAGCCCTTCCCTGAGGCTCCAAAGGCACAGCACTCTCCGGCTCCCCAGGGCCACCCTCAGGCTGATGATGGACACAACTCACAGCAGAAACGTGCCGGTATTCGCCAGGGTGAGCCACCCATCACCACAAGGCCACCAGCATCTCCCTGGGCTGGCAGGCAAAGCATCACACCCACAGTCGAGGGTGCACACGGATCGCTAGAGCTGACAGCACATAATTACCAGATTAATTAATGACTGGCACTGGAAGGTGGCCTTGTACTGTGTTTTCAGTATTTGCAGGAGGCTCTAGCCACCCTGCTCACCTCCCGGACCACGCTCCTCTCCCAAAGCCCTGCTGGCTCTCGGACACCCACCTGCCCCTGTGCTGGGGCCGTGGGGTTTGCAAACCCAGCCACCCCCATGGCAGCCCCCCTCCAAATGGGACGCCAGGCCCCGGGAGTGGGCAGGGGCCACAGCTGCAGGGGAAACCGAGGCAGGGGAGGTGCCGAAGCCAGGCTCCTCTGCTGGGAGGACAGATCTTAGGGTACCGTCATGCACGCACAACATCTTCTCTCCCCTGCGGACACGGGAATCTTCTTTTCCTGGGAAAACACAGCAAAGAGGCCTCTGAGAGGTTTGCCATCACCGCCTCAGCACTGCTGGCACCACGTGAGCCATATCCCCAGGGACAGCCCTGTCGTCATCCCTTGGGCATCCCACTCCCGCAGGCACCACATGGCACAGCCAGCAGCAGAGCTGCCCGAAGACCCCTCACCGCAGCCACCTCTAACGGAGAAAATGTAATTCCCACCACTGGAAACATCTGGGACGGGGTGAGGGGAGGGGGGTGACATTCCCAATACTCTGCTACAGCAACGGGTGCGCAGCAGCCCCCCAGGGAGGCTTGGTCCTGCCCCTGCCAAACGGGGTGCAGGCAGTAAAAACCCCAAGGGGCTCCCCAGCGTTGTCAGATGACTAAAACAAATCCATGTATGTGTATATCTTTATATATACAGCATATAAATATATATACACACACATACTGTATATACACACACAGGCACACCTAGAGTTCTCCGTATATAAATAAATATATGTTGGCGGGAGACAGGATACATTCAGCAGCACTGAGCCCCCCCACCCTGCTCCCGCCTGCCCCAGTACAAACCAGTTGGCTTCGGTTTTGCCCCTCCCCGGCAGGCAGAGCTGCGCCAGGCTGCCCGGTGCGCCCCAACCCCTTGGCCCCCTGCACCCCGCCATCACACCTCGCCCCTCTTCCAGGCTGGATGAGACCCTCGGGGAGGGAAACTCAAAGCCACAGCAGCATGAGCCCAAGTGACAGAGCAAAGGGGGCCCCTGGTACCCCCTCGCTGGGACTCTCCGGCCTCGGGGAGCGGAAAACCATCAGGATGAGCCTTCCCGGGGGTTCTGCTTGAGGCAAGGAGTGGGGCCGTGGCTGGGGGGGCTCTCACTTGCCCCCCAGCACGTGCACCTGGCCGGGCTGCTCCGCCGCCCATCAAATGCTTCTCTGTGCAGAAAAAAAAAGTGATAGTAATAAATGAAAGTCGACAGATTTTAATTTTTTTTTTGCACAAAGACTTTTTTTTCTTTTTTTTTTTTCCCCTCCATTCCGATCAGTTTGGTTTTCTCCTTTTCCCCTGCATTTGGTTTTGGTTTTGTTTCATTCCCAGGCGTGGCGAAGAGCATGCATTGGAGAGGGGCAGGGTGGCGGGGGGGAGCTGAGACAGGGCGGGGGGCAGCTTCTAGCACTTGTCGTCTTCCTCAGTGTCGCTGAGCACGTCGATGCTGGCCCCGCACATCATGCCCTGCCCTGCCCCTCTCCTCCGCCGGCGGTAGTGCCCATTGGGCATCTGCCAGCTGTGCCGCAGTGGCGGGGCCGAGCCGATGGTGTTGGAGCGGCCGAGGCTGGTGGCGACGGCCGCCTCGAAGGTGAGCGTCTCCTCCTCACCGCAGTCTGAGGCGTGCGAGTCGTCGTGCAGGGCCAGGTAGGGCTCTGAGATGTAGCGTTGCGGGGTGGACTGTCGGCTCTGCTTCCCCACTGGGGAGCTGGAAGACTCGGTCAGGCCGGCGGCGTTGGGCTCCAGGGTGGAGGAGAGAAGTGGGGACCCCCCCTCGCTCTCCTCGGCGGGTGGCGAGGCGTCTCCAGCGTGCCGCAGCATGGAGGCGTAGGAGAGGAGGGGACGTGGCTTGGGGGGCACAGGTGGGAGCTGGCGGCGGCCTCGCCGGGGGGTGCTGGTGTCCGAGATGGAGGGGATGGAGCTTTCACTCAGGGAGCCCGTTCCCTACAACGCACAAAGACACGCTGGGGAATACAGGGGCGACGGGCAGTACTGTGCACCCACTCCCCCCCACCCTGCTCCTGGGCTCCCTGCAGCATCCTCCCACTTGGATGAGGCCCCACTGTGCCCTTGCCTGCCCCGTCCCTGCCTCGGGGTCTGCTCCAGGGACAAGGATGGTGTCTGCTCTTGGTGGTCAAAAGTAAAAAGCACTCGCAAACCCACTGCGGGAAGAGCTAATGTCTTGCCAGCTGCTGGTCTCTATGGGCAGCATCTCCGTGGGCTTCAAGCACACTCAACCACTGGCATCCACAGGCTTATGTAGCTGGGACACCTTGACCTTGACAGGGACCAGATGCCACAGCAGTGAGAGGATCAGTGTGGAGATCCACCCCTATCCCCAAATGCTCTGCAGGGTGCCTGAGCAGCACCAACCTGCTCAGCTCACAGGGGACACGGAGATGCCACCATAGGGAGGAGAGATGGCGCAGAGCTCCTGGAGTTGGAGCTTATCTTCCCGGTTTTGGCGAGGAGCTTTTTCTACGCCTCCCTTTGTGCTTAGGAAGGGGTTTTTGTCACCCACCTGCCTGTTGGGTGTCTGCGACCTGCCCTCGCTGGGTGACCGGGACTCGCGCCGCCGCTCCGGCGACTCGTCATGCGCCTGGGGACTCCTCTCCTCAGAGTTGCAGCGGGAGATATCGGGGGACAGCAAGTGTTTGCGCTCTTTGGATCGGCCCCGCTCCCTGCCGCCCGAGCGATGCCCGTCGGACCGGTGGCCTACAGGACATTCCCATCAGTCCCCACCGTCCCCTCCCCAGGAGCAGGGGATGCTCGGCTGGGGGTTTTTTGGCATTGGTGTGGGATGGGGCCACCCGCCCTTGCTCACCCGAGTCAGCATTGAGGCGCCGGGCGGAGAGCTGGAGTGAGGAGTGGTAGCTGCGCCGGCGGGACTTGTAGGTGTTGTCGCTGCTGCGCTCCATGGAGAACTCATCCAGCCAGGAGCTGTTGGTGCGCTTGTCCCGGATGGTGGAAAATGATCGCCGCATCGAGCTGGTGTCTGTCACCACCTGCAAGCAACCCCGGCCAGCCGGGGAGGGGGTTAGTGCTGCATAGGGCTGGTGGGGACAGCGGTCAAGTAATTACCAGTTCACCCATTNCACATAATCTCTGCACAAATCAGGGGCAGGAGGAAAGGGGGGTTTAGCTTTTGTGCTTGTGAGCTCCCCTGCCCCAGCTGGCTGGGAACTGTGCTCCACAAGCAAAGCCAGCGACTGTGATTCAAGCCAAGGCACTGCATGTCAGGGGGAGAGCAGCAGCATCCCACCCTGGGCGTGGGGACACAGGCGGTACCAGGCCATTGCCCCCCAGGCTCTCTCAGCATGCCTCCCCATCTTGAAAACAGGGTCAAGCGGAGCAAACAGAGACATTGAAAAATAAATCCTTGACAGAGAGGGGATTCTCCAGTGCTCCTCGCTTTCCATCTGCTGCCACTTTTCCAGACTCCTCTCTGGTCCCTATTTTTTCCCATGTCCCCATCCCCTGCACTCCTTCCCTCTCCCCCAGCTCATGCTGTTGTTTTATCTTCCCTCTCCTTTTCTTTGTCTCTCCCATGCTTCTCCTTTCTACCATCTCCCCTCCTTCTAGCTTGTGTTCTCACATGTTTTGTGGAAAACATCACCTCCTTCTATATTTTCCTTTGCTTTATTCTAGCAAATAAAGGCTTTTTGCCTCTTCAGCCTCAGACCATTCTCCCTGTCTCCTCTCCTCACACTGTACCCTTTCTGCTTCCATCCTCTCCTTCTGATCATCTCCCCTGTTGCCAAATGGTCCATAAAGCCCACAAGACAAAGCCTCCTTTCCTCTTCACGCCCCCCCCGCAAAGTGCCATGACGTGTCACACCAGCACTGACACCAGGACCTCTGTGAGAAGGCAGACCCAGAGACTCCACAGCAAAACCGAACCCCATAAGAGCATCTGTGTCTCGGTGGAGGCTGAGTACAAGACAGAACAAGAGAGAAACTGGGCAGACAAACGAGGTGGTGAGATGTGGCCTAGGTTCCCCCAGACAGATGGAGAAGCGTGTGCATTGGGACAATGGGAAAGGAAGGAAAAGATTTCATCACCTGGGAGATCATCTGACAGCCGGGTTGGGACTCCTCGAACCTCAGCCAGCGCCCAGGGCTGGAGGAAAGGAGGGGTGTCCCACTGTGGGGGTACCCTGCAACCTCCCGGCATGGCCCTGCTCCACCATGGACCTCCCACATGAGCCAGGAGATCCGATTCCCCTGGCTGCTCTCTGCTGCTGGTGTCGCCAATGTAGGTGAACAGCAGCTCTCCTACTTGTGCAGCACCCCAAAGATGGGGAGATGCTCCAATATCGGGGCGCTGGGGAAGCTGTGGGGCTCGCAGGACTTGCTCAGCACGGAGAGAAGTCCCAGTGTTACCTGGTAGGCTTTGCTTGGACCCGGCACCCGTGGGGGCTCTGCTTGGTTTTACCTGGGGATCCACAGTGAGACGAGGCATGGAGGAGGCCCTCACAGAGACAGCGTGGTCCTGAGTGTCCACGGGAAGGCAGCTGCCACGGTTAGAGGGCTGCACTCTTTGAAACTCCCTAACCTCTGGCTCCTGGAAATAAACACACAGCCAAGCTCTTGGGATGGGGTTGGAGCAGGGCAGCGCGCTGCTTCTGCCCCGTTGGCAGGGGACAGCTCTGCTCGCTCAACCGGGGGCAGAATTTAAGTGGGCGGAAAAGGGAGTCTAAGACATATCATCCATCACGTTGCCACTGAAAAATAATCTCCGATTCACAACCCATTGCAGGTGAGCCCAGGCTTGCCTGATGGCCAGCTGATCTTGCACCTCTTCAGTGGCAGTGGAAACTCTGTCTGGATCTGGGGATGCCCTGACCACCCAGGCTTTAACTCCTTCTCCTTTTGCCAGAAGGGGACAAACGTAGGGGATTTTCTCCCTGACCCTGCTTTGAAGGCTTTCTGGCCATGTCCCCATTAAAAGAAAGTATGCCGACCGTGGCACCTTTGCGCTTTGGTTAATTCCCAATTTAGGGAACTCTTTTGTACAGGACATGGTGTCAAGAAGATGGGCAGGGAGTGACCCTGGAGATCTGCTAGAAGGTGACTTTATGGGGAGGGGCGAGTCTCATCTGCCACCTTCCCACCAGCAGGACAGTGGCGTGGTCGGGGTGGCCGGGGCAGGAGATGCCCGCCTGCACAGTACACAGCTCACACAAAGTGCTACAGACCCTGGGGACATAGACCAGGCTGGAGATGCACAGTGGTACAACACTGCATCCGACAAGCGTCGAGGTGGTGCGCGAATGCACACACACAGACATGGAGAGAGAGATATAGAGATATGTATATATATATATATATACACACACACACAGACAGACACTGCTGCTGCTGGCCGGCATGTGTGTGAGGCCGGAGGCCTGTGCTCCCATTGGAGACAGTTTGACAGCTCAGTTTGGGACTAGGGACACCAACACTGACAACAAAATGAACATGAATCCGAAAACATCAGATACCATCACTCAGCACGGGGTAACCCACTGAAATGAGCGCTCAGTGGAAAAAAGAGCAGCCTGTGAAGAGAAGGACATTTTACTGCAGGACATTGGACCCTGGTCACAGCTCTTGCCCCAAAAGCACTTGCTGCTGCCTGGCCCCACCAGCCAGGGCTGGTCCAGGGTTGGCTGCATTCCCAGTGCCCAGGCAGAGGCGAGGGGCCAGAGCCCCAGCTGGGGGACACCCGGGAATGTTTGTCCCCTGCTTCGGATCTGTGCATGACCCAGCAGCTGCCATCCCTCCACTGTGCTCACCGCCACAGGGGCAGGGAGCAGTGTTTCACTGCCATGCCGGCAGCCCCACACCTCCCCGTGCCCACCAGCACCCTCGCTGGGACCGCAGGCAAGTGCCCGCCAGGCAGTATGTGACTTTACCAGAGACTGGTGCTCCTGGAACTGCCCGTGGGCCGGATCCATGCATGCCAGCTGGAAGATCTCCTGTGGTGAGAGCGGGCTCAGCGAGGGGAACCCGCTCCGGCTGCTCCTGCAAAGACAGTCCAGCTTCAGGAAGGCCACAAGCTGCGTGCTGCCATCGCCAGGCATCGCCTCTCCAGCGGCTCAAAGCTGGGGTGCCCCCGTGCTTGCCCCCCCCAGGCTATTGAGACCCCCAGGACAAACATCATGTTCCTTGGAGAGCTGAAGTGGTGCCCGTGCAGGAGAGGACACCAGTGCCCCAGGTCCTGAGGGGACATCCCAAGCGCAGTGCCAGCAACTCCCATCATCTCATTCCATCTCATTCCTACCAGTCAGGGTGCTGGGAGCCCCCACTGACCCTCCACCACCCAGAGACCTGCTGCTCAACTGCTCCTGAGGTTCAGGTCCATCCCAGACCCTCCTCGGTAAGAGAGCTTGCACCTAGTGCCTGGATAGTCCTGCAAGAAGGGCATCCATGCAGACACCTGGCCATCACCCTTAGCCACCTCCACTGCTGTTGGTCATGCTGACGCACACCAGCTACCTGGGATGCTGCAAAAGCTTTGTGCCAGGAGCTTTCTGCCCTGGACTGGGTTTCTCCTGCTCTCAGCAGCTCTTTAACCCTCTGTGCATCCCAGTGCCAGCTCCAGAGAACAAAATGAGGGCTGCAGGAACAGAAAAGCAACAGGAATACCTCCCTTCTTCTCAGGGTAATACTCACAGGCCCGAGAGGGTGTCCTGCTGGAGGTAAGGCAGAGCCTTCGCATTCGAGATGATTTCCTGCGGCAAAGAGGACGGCTCCATGCGCTGGAACATGGGGGCATTTTTCTGTATTGAAGAAAGGAAGAAGCTGAGCCTGTATGAAATACAGATGAACAGCCAATGCTTCACCAAGCAAGCCCCCACCACCTGAGAAGGTGACAGTGTGCTCATGTTTGCTGTTGGGGACCAAGGATGCACGTACACATGCCTTATAGTCACCAAAGCCCAACCTGTACCACCATCCTCATCCCTCAGCTGCATCCCATGCAGCTGGCTGCACGTTTGGTCAGGATGTGGTAGGAAGCAGCGAGGGTACTCTGAAGTGCCCTGTCCTGCCCACTGCATGCCCTTGCTGAGCCTCACCTGCTCCTCCAGCTGCTGCCGCTGCTTCTTCGCTTTGCTCTGCTTGTAGTAATCCATGATCATCATGGCTGCATATATTTTGCCAACAGTCAGGTCAGAGGCTGAGAGCATAAGAGGGGAAGGAAGGTGGGGGACACTTTTGTCTTAACAGAAACAACAGGTCTGAAAGCACCAGCGCAGATCTCAGGAAGAGCCCTGCTGTGGGATACCCTGGTGACCCTCAAAGGCTGCTCATCGCTCCGAAAGAGAGATGAACACCCGGATACTCCACATGGAGACAAAATGGATGGAGATGGCTTGAAAGCATCATCATAAACGAGCAAGACACACATCTTCATCACATCATTATCTGTAATGGAGCAAGTGATGCTCAGCCTCCTGCCCTTATACACTCCTGAGATGATTTACAGGAGACTCTGGGTTTGGCAGGAGTAGATCACTGCAAACTGGGCATTTTTCAAGAGGGTTCTCAAGCAGCCAGGCAGAGCAAGGCAGAAGCCAGCCTGTAGCAACACAAACCCTCTTCTGACTTCTCCCCTAGCTGGGGACAGGTCTGACCGGTCCCCACTTCCCTTTGGGACGAAGCTGCTGCAGGTATGACGGAAACTTGGCAGCGATGACAGCACCCACAGAGACTCACTTTTTGGCATGGGTACCAACAAGTCAAGCATCTTCTGGGACAGGTGAGGCCAAATGGTCAGGATCTCCTTTTGAAGCTCAGAGTCTAACTGCTGCCAATCTGCACCACCTTGAACAGCAGGGGAAAAAAGAGGGCCCATGTACATCAAGACCTGGCACCAGGGTCCAACTAAAGACACCCCTAAAGACACATACTAAAATGAAGTGCACAAGCAGCAACCAGCTCTCTCTGGGCTGGGAGGGCCATCTTGCATCAGCAAGCCTGGTCTCCTGCTCTCACAGGGAAACTTTCCTACCATCCCTTCCATATGCGCCTCCATCTCCCCATCCCCTGCCCTCCCACTCAAAGCTGCCATCTTCAAGCTTGCCTTGGGTCCGTCTCTGCGGCTCCAATCCTACTCCAGCCCACACACACCTGCTGCTGCCCCACTTTCTCTTTTCTGGTGAGCAGATCATGTGCTGGTGAAAGAGCAGCTCCCCTTGGTTGAAAACCTTAAATACTCGGCAATGCTGTGCAAGGAGAGCAGAGCTCTCTGGACAGCAGTGAAGGGATTTGCTGAGCTTAGGAAGACCCAGGCTCAAAGGGAGCTGTCAATATGTGCCAACTGGAGACACCTGAGCCCAGGGCAACTCTGCCGAGCTGTAGGAGACCCAGGTTCAAATCTCTGCTTTATCTAGAGGGGTTTGAACCCAAGGAGCTGTCTCAGCACTGGGCTTTTGCTGATATCTTGCCCTGGCTTGGGTTTTCTTCCAACAGCTGAGCTGTTCCCAGGGGACATTTTATTGAAAATGGCATGTTTCTGCATAAAGCCTTTGATCTGATGAATCAGAGCGTTTTCAGCAACAACAACAAAGCAGGTTTTCCTGCTCTGAACATTTTATCTTCCCTGAGAGAGAGATTTCTCTTCCCCAGCCTTAGGAAGCCAAGCACACGTGATCTTTTCCCGCCTTGGTTTAGTTTTGTACATGGGGAGGAAGGAGAATTCTCTCTCTCCCCCTTTACACCGTGGACATCAAGCTGTTTCTGCTCTCTAGAAGCAGCTTCTAGTGGAAAACTGGCCACCTCTTCCCTAAAGAAAGAGATTTTTTACAGAGATCAGCAGATATTTGCCTGTTCAAGGTAACCCCTTCCATCCACATGCCAGGCTCTGGGCAGCCAACCCAAATTTGGCTGTCATGTCCTCAAGCCTGCCCAAAGGATGAGTGCTGGTCACTCTGAAACCCTCCTGGCTCTGCCCCCTCTCTACCCCACTGACCTTACCTTTGGCAATTTTGATGTCCAAGGCCGTGCGTATCAGCGCCATCAAGGTGGAGGTAAAATGGACCGTCATGTCCTCAGCCACGGGCATGTTCATCAGCACCAGTCTCTGCACAAGAGAGAGAAGAAAACAGCGGACGGAAAACAATATCGAAAAACACATCGACCAGGCTGGAGGAAAAGAAATTAAACATTAAACAAAAGGAAAAAAAAAATAAAAAATAAAAAGCAACAAAGAGTGTCAAAACAGCACAGCCAAAAAAGAAGGGCAAGGATCACCCCGCCACCCCCCGGCTCCTTCCACCCCAGGACACCGGCTCACTGCCTTCCAGGGCTCCTCCTGCGCCCCAGGAACGGCCCCTGAGCCCCCCGCCCCATGGCACCGGGGCTGCCACGGCACCTCCCGGCACTTTTGGGAAGACATGCCTGATCCATCAGGGATGCAGGCGTGGGGAATGCTCGGGAAGGGGAGAGGGGGCTCAGGTTTCCGTTCCTGGGTGGTTTGGCTTTCTGGCTCTCAACCCTTCCCACCTGGGGCAGGGGAGAGGAGGGTCCCTAACCTTCAGGGACTTCAGATCAGCTGGATTCCTCTAGCATGCTACATCCTGGCGCTCCCTTTTTGCATCTTTCAGAGACGAAGTTTGCCAGCACATGCACAGGGTCCAAATTTTCCAAGGGTGGGGAAGGGAAGGAGGGGTAGAAAAAGTGCAGAAGGAAAGAGAAAAGGGCAACCGAGGCAGGTTAGACACGCCATGCTCCTTCCCCACCCTGGGCAGGCGGGGTGCAAACTGAAGTGACCAGATCCACTTTCCAGAGAGTATATTTTGCTTTGTGAATACCTTGGGTCATCCCTTCCTTACCCATTCCTCTTCCCTGGTTTCTCATGTCCTTTCCCTGCCTTCAAGCCTCCCTTTTTCTCCTGGAAAAGTGCGATGGTGGATGTATGCATGTGTGAACAAACACGTGAGAGCTGGAGACGGTGGCAGCGTGTTTGCAAGTGTGCAGAAATCCCCCCTTCACTAGCCCTGAATGCCCTGAAAGAGCCGCAGGCAGCAGCCCGTGGCCAAGGAAAGCTTCAGTTTGCTCCAGACCTGGACAACACATTGCTCCGTAGCTCCAGGTTCTGTCCTAGCAGCTGCCAACCTCAGCAAAGCCACACAGCTTCCACCCCATGTCCTTCAGGGCTTCCCGTGCTCCTCCTCCATGCCTACGCAGCCATGAGCATGCTGTGCCTGTGCCATGAGCTGAGTGCTGGCCACCGCCCAGGAGGAGCAAGGGGGTAAACCTCAGAGCCGCTTCTTGAAGGCACCTGGCTTTGCCTTGCACAAGCCATCCTTGGGATAGCTCGTGCCAATGTGCCTGGCTCCTCACACACTGCAGAGCTGCTCATTCATGATATGTCTTTGCTGCCCACCTGCTTCCCATCTCCATGGGCTTTAGCCCTGTTTCTGCACTGGCTGGGACAAAGATGGTTCCAAGCCCAGGGGTCGAGCTTGGGCCAGTTTGCTCCTGGGGACATCCCACCCTCCCAGCTGTGCTATGGGGTTGCTCCTCACCTCATCTTCATCATCTAACCCTCCCACTTCCACACTATTGCTGATCCTGCCCCTCCTCTTCCACTGGGGTCTTCCACCCCAGAGCTCCTCGGGGTTGCGAGTGACGACGGCAGCGTCATGTGCGTGGGCAGTGGAGACCAGCCAGCATGGCCAGGACTCTTCTGAGCACACCGGGCTCCCCAGGAGCAAGCTAAACACGTTGGATGCCCCCAATGCCTCCCCGGCTCCCCCCAGCCCCACCTCCCACAGCTCCCTCGAGCCCCGGCTCCTGCTCGGCTCTAGCCCCTGTAGAAGGAAGGGTTGATCTACCTTATAGGCCACTTTGGAAGGACATCTCTTGCCGAGGCCTAGCGGCGGTGACATAAGAGTCAGCATTTCATACATCTCAGTGTAATGGATTCGGCCACTGCTCATGAAGGGGGAAGGGGAGGGAGGGAGATGCAGAGAGAGAGGAGGCATTCCCAGAGAGCAGAAAAACGTACAAACAAAAATAGTACAGGAAAACAGAAGAGAAAAAAACAAACGGACAAACAGGAAAAGAACAGGAAACCTGTTAATCAAGGCAAATCATACATGAGAGACTGTCCTGATGTGGATTTATAGCACTGCTCACACAGACCCAGGAATGCTGGCAGAAAGCAACTCACCCCTCTCCTCTCTGCTGCTGGCCTCAAGCGCCTGTCTCGCTAGCAGTCTGGGAGTCCTTCTCTGGTCTCAACCCCTTTCCTAAAGCCCTCCAGCAGCCCCCAACTTGTCCCACAGGTTCCAGGGCTGTGTGCGAGTGGTATAAATCAGATACACGGCACTCAAGCCATGGGTTATTTGAGATAACGGTGGTTTGCGCCACAGTGCTCTGTGGCCTCCGTAGCTTCTTCCCTCCCGGGGCGGGGGGGCCTGGGTATTGCTTTGCATCGCCACCTAACCCATAGCTGGAAGGCTGTGTATCCCCAGCTCATAAGGTCTATGCAATTGGGAGGCAGCATCTTGCATAGAAGGCAGTGGGCCAGGGTCACTTGTCAAAGGAAGATGCCCAGTTGCTTCCGTCTGGCTCTGCGGATGGACCACTTTCCCACCATGCACCAGTGCAAAAGGCATGCTGAATTGGCTGAAAAAACAAAACCAGGAGGAAAAGTTGTACATGCCATGCTCCCGCCCTGGCTCTCTCCCACATGCGGCTGCAAGTTCCACCAGGTTGGAGTTTAAAGAGTCTCAGCAGAGGCAGCTGTTTGGGCCTTCCAACATTGGGGTTCATTTGGGTTTCCCAAGGGAGACAGCTAGGACAAACCCCCACCTCGCGGTCCTCTGCTCTGTAAGGACCTGTCTAGGGTTGCTGCAGTGAGGAACGCTACCAAAAACAGGCCACCCGATGACGCCTTGAGCCCTCTGCCAGGCTGAGATATTTGGGCTGTGCCTCCCTCTCTCTGCACATCCAGGAGGCCGCTCAAGTACGTCTCCCAGGGATCCTGGGCTCGGCCACCTCTTCTTCCCCTTGTGCCAGGCTTCCGACCTGCACTGCAACATTCAGGATAGTTAACGGGCAAGGGCAACCTCACAACAGCAAAGGCATCGACCCTTACAGCTGGGCTGGGAGGGTGCTGCTGGAGAGGAACCCGTCTCAGCCGGGGTGGCCTGGGAGAGAGAGCACTGCCAAAAAATTAAGCAGTCCCTGTGGGATCCTGGCCAATTCCCTACCTGTGTGCTGACAGCAGCGTGAAAAGGGGAGAAGAAGATATCTCCTCTTCTCAGGGGGTACCAGCTGGTTTGGAAGCAGCCCTCTGGCCAAAGAGGCCCTCACCAAGATTAGTCCTGACATTTTGGATGTGGACTAGGGATGGTGATGACCTGCAGTGGGAGCTCTTTGGGGCGCAGGCATAGAACAGGCTGGGCAAGCCATCCCCTTTGAGACCTGACACACCTAAAAGAGTTGGAAAGAGGATTGATAACAACATCGGAGACTATTAAGTGGGATGATCAAGAGGAAATATCCAGATCCAGGAGTCCGTAAAGCAGCACCTTGGCAGACCTGGATGTGCACAGACTTGAGGTGTCTGAAGGGGAGAAGATGACTTCAAAATTTTCATGCTCAAAAGAACTTTGTGCAAAAAGGAAGCAAGACAGTGATCTTCCACCCACCCTTCCTGGCAGGGGGGGATTTTAGTGTACCCAGCAGACATCAGACACTGCTTTCATACTGCAATTCTCTGCACAATGAAGGAGGAATGGATT
The DNA here is from genome assembly GCA_013389945.1 of Fregata magnificens. Taxonomy (NCBI): domain Eukaryota; kingdom Metazoa; phylum Chordata; class Aves; order Suliformes; family Fregatidae; genus Fregata; species Fregata magnificens. The sequence continues at coordinate 284,776 of WAAD01005356.1, forward strand.
CCCATGAAAGGAAGAGTTTGCATCAGTGACCAAGAAGGACCACACTGTTCTCACAGACAGGCTGCATACTTTGCTGCTTCTCAGAGCAGAGATCTTAAAGTGTTTTCAGCAGCACAGCAGTGCCCAGAAACCACAATCCCACAGAGTGAAGCACAGGAAGGCACGTGGAATGACTTCCATCTGAACAGGATGGCTCCCAAGAGCTGGTCCCAGCACAGGCACAACCTTGATGGGAGAGCTGGCCATCTGTCCTGTGTCTGGATGGATATGTGCCCTGTGGCTATGGCACAGGGTGGCCTGTAAAACCACCAGGCACTAATGTCTTGGTCCTGGTGCTCTGAGAGAACCCTGTGAGTGATGGAGAGGGAAATCTGAGGGGCATCTGTCCTCCTGTGGTTAGGAAATAAGTACTGTGCTGTGCTGTACCAGGCTGTTAGGAACAGAGCACCAGAATAGCAAGTGATGTGAGAGCAGATTCAGGAACAGGAGATGTCAATAGGGACATGAATGTCTGTGGAGCATTTGCCTGACCCATGACCATCTCAAGGGCTACTTTTAGGGGGCAAAAGTGATGCCTCGGCTCACTTATGCAAGACTGCTAGAAGCATAGGTGGTGAAGAAAGGTAGAGATAGCTCCAAGGAGTGGAGCTGACTGTCAGGATACGGTCCCAGCAAGGTTTGATTACAAGACCTGCTCTCTCCAGCATAAGGACAGAGCTTGCTGGACTTCCATGGGAAGTCTTCCTGCATCAATGCCCCTTTGTTAGCCCACCTGCGGATGGCCTAGCGGGTATGCTTCCACACCATGCTGCACCACTATGATGCATCCCAAACTTGCCGAAGAACTGCCTCTTCCAGAGCAGGCTGTCCACCACTCCATAAACACTTGGTGGTTGTTTCTGCAAGTCATCGTCGCATTGTCTGGCAGGATAGGGGTGTGGGCTCCAGGAATGTGAACCTGTGCACTGTGATGCGCAGGGCAGGCTCACCAAACTGAAAGGTGAGCAAGTTGGGTTGGCATTTTGGGATCTGGACCATGGTGGCAAGACGCAACAACCACGTGGATCTTCTTTCTTCATCAGTTGCCTTTTGGGAATTGTTCCAGGGCAGTAGGAATCCCTGAAAATCTCTCATGTCCTTGAAATACCCCATGCACAGGGAGGAGAAGACAAGGAAGAGACGGGGACGGTCTCCCTCACATGACAGCAGAAGCTGGTCTCACTCTGCTTCCACCTCTCCTTGAGTTTATCCACCTTCACTGCTCTGTCCATCCCACAGAGTCAGCAGAAAGCCCAGACTGCTGCAGAGCTCCCTCTTCCCAGGAAGCATTACGGGTACCCTTCTGAGCACCAGGTGATCCAGCTTAGGAGAGCAGCGTTTGCCAGTGAAGCCCTAATGTCAAATGAGAAAGACTAGCAATTCCTTCTGAAGGTGTCTTCTGTCTGCAGAGACCTGAGCAAGTGCCCTCGGCAAAGCCGCCATCCTTTGCCAGGGATGCAGCAGAGAAGAGTGGAAAGACTGCAAAGAGCCCGTCCTTGAACGGATGAGCCATCTGAGATTGTTGCAAGAAATCTCCTATCCCTAAACACCTCCTCATAAATGAGATGACCAAGAGCCCAGGTCTCGTCTCGCTTGCTCTGCTTTAATTCTGGTGGTCTACGTCAAGATCTCAAATGTGTGCATCATCCCCGTGACCACCTGTGGAGGGTGACAGATGCTGGCTCCAGGGATGCTGGCTGGGAGAAGCATTTCTGATGTGGCAGGGAGGATGCGGCGGCTACAACATGCCACGCCAAGGAACCCTCTCTTCCCCTGCAGAGCCAAGATCACAGGCTGGGGGCATCTGAGCTTCCCTCGTACATTTCCTCAGATGCTACAAGGGATGCAGAGGGAAGAGCAAGCTCTGTGGTTCATCCTTTTGTGCCATGAACACAGGCATGGCTGTCGTGGCACTTTGGAGAAGATGGCAGGTGCAGGATTTTGCTCAACTGTCACTCCAAAATAAAATTTGTAAAAAATGTGCAAGCCAGATAGACACAAGGAGGCCAAACTGCTGCTGTGGACTTATGGCCAGCAGCTGGGAGCTTGGCTCAAGCAGAGGGAGAGGAGCTGTTGAGCTCCAGAGATGTGACCAGGTGCCACCTCCTCCCAGCAGGTCCGGCAAGCCAAGGGCAAGACTAGCAAGAGTCCTGCTCACCAGAAAGGTGGTCGGGTGTCCTCTGAGTGCCACACTTGCAGAAGGGTCTGTTGGGCACAGCATGGCATCCCCCAAAGTTAGGGGCCACCCTGGCCTCCCCAACCTCGCCCCAGTCCTCACTCTCCAAAGCAACGGCAAAGTCCCCAACATCCTCCTGCCTTTGCTCCCCCTTCCCTCCCCAGAAGTTAAACACATCTGAACCCCCCAAAAACTCCTGCTCCCGCATGAGGCACTTTGAGAAGCCAAGCAGAGACAGTGGCATTTGGCCTGGCACCCTTCTGGGGCTCTCTGCTCCGACAGAGCTGGGGCGGGGGGCCGGCTGGGGGACGCAATTTGTCGAAACCCACCCCAGGAGGCTCTGAGCCCCCCCTGGCCCCACTCATGCCTCCCCTCGAGGAGGACAGCTGCTGGCTCTGGGAGGCCGCGGACCTCTTTAAACTCGAAGGAAAGCAACGTCAGGGTTCCCTCGGGAGGCGCGGTGGCGGTGGAGCAGGGGGGAAGGAGGGGTGGATGGTGCGTCCCGTGGCCAGGTTGTGGCAGAGGACTGGGAGGCAAACCTTGCACGCCACCCTGTAGGGGCAGTTCTCTCCTAGGCCCAGAGGAGGCGAGATCACCCGTACTAATTTGTACATATCCTTATACGAGATCCTGCCGCTGCAAAGGAAGCACAGGTGGGTTAATAGGACACTGAGAGGGTGGAGGGGAGGATGGAGAGCTTAACAGGGGGATGCTGGGGCCATCTGTGGGGCAAGACCCCCGGGGGTGCACAGCTCTTCTCCTTCTGGCTCTGTCAGACCCAGAGAGGGGAAAGCTGTGAGCATCAGCTACTGCCTTCTCCACCATGAGTCAGCTCATACCTCCTGACCCATCTTGACCCTGGAGGAGGACAGTTTTGGCAGTGAACACCACCCCATCACCCTTCCTCATCATGCCCCTGGCCGCCTACGCCTGGTGGGAGAGGGCTGGGACTTTAGACAGGGTGAGACTGCAACTTGGTTGGGTTCTAGCCACCATGAGCCCTTTTGATGGAGTTGTGTCCCCCCACACCACCAGAGAGCCTGCCCTTGCATGGCCAACTCTCTGGTCCTCATAAGGTCCCAAGGAGGTTGACAGCTGAGTCACTTGTATCTCCAATATCTGGGGAACCTGAGACGGGGAGAGGTAATGTGACCAGCTGGTGACCAGTGGCTCCGGCACTAGCATCTAGGTCTCTCGCGGTCCAGTCCTGTGCTCTGACCACCAGACCACGCTCTGCCAAGGGTACACATTATTAGAAGCAAACCCTCCCATACACACACCCCTTCTCACCCACAGAAGCACATCTCCCCAGACCCAGGTGCAGTCATCGCAGGATACGGCCCATATCCCTCCTGCACCAACTGAAATAACAAAGCCGTCAAGGCGGAGAGCTGGCAGGAGAGGGTGCAGGGGCCATCGGATGCTGAGCTCCTCACTCCGCTCCAGAGCAGAGCCCTTTGGCAAGCAGGACTGTGTGGGGTGGAAGTGCTGAGGTGCAGCATGCTGCAGCCTCCTGGGCATCCTTAGACAAGCTTGGAGGGAAACCGCACAAGGAGGCAAAGATCAGCGTTATTGTCCTACCCGGTGCCTTTGCCTCTGGTTTCTCCTTGCTCTTCTCCCATCCCCTCTCCATTGCTGGCCAGAGCTAACCCAACCATCTGGGCAAAACCCATCCCTGAGCCCCCCTGGTGTTGAACAGTCTCCCTGTGAGACCTTCATGTGATGCCATCAGTGTCAGGATGCAGAACTGCTGCCCCACTCAGGTGGTGGGACCCATTTGGATGTACTCACCCGTTCCTCACCCAGCAATGGGGGCCGGGGCTGCCCCCATGGGCCCAGCACCACCAGCTCCTGTGCACATCCCCTAACCATTGGCTACATATCGTGACGAAAGAGCACGGCTTGCTCAGAAATCAGAGGGGTGCATGGCACCGATAGGACAGCTCAGGCACTTTTTCAGTGACTGCCCTGGAGACCCAGGCCACCAACACTGGGCGGAGAGTGAATGAAGTGCTGGGTGTGAAGAAATCCTTCCCAAAAGCCACGGATGAGAAGCCCCACACCGAGCAGCTGGATGTTTCACTGCTCTCACCTCCTCTCCCTTCTCTAGTTGCCCATCAGGACATCTACTCACCCATGCTTATCTCTTCCCCTTGCACAAGGCACAGTCGCCCACTAACAAGCAAACCCACCTGCTCACAGGGGCCTTGCATAGCAGCAAGGGTGCTGGAGGAGGCCATGCGGGGAGAAACCTGGCCAGCACTGAGCTGCACAGGCTTGGACAGAAACGGTGGAGGAAACTATGCCAGGAGCTGATGATATTAGGCATAAAAAAATATCTTGGCTGGAGCTGGTCTCTCGAGGGGCAGGACATTAGCAGTGGAGGTGAACAGTCTCCAAAGGGAGCGCATGTGGCTGCCAAGGACTCTTGAGCTAAGATCACCCATGCTCCCCAGCACAGCAGTAGTGGGTCATGGCTCCAAAGAGGCTGTCCCTGGGCTGGGGGAGGGAGGAAGGGGCCACAGAAGACACCCTCATGGAGCTGAGAATGAGTGGAAGGCAAACATGCTCCCAGAACTGCTGAGGGCTCCACACTGCCCTAGGGATGCTCCAGACCATGCTGGGAGGAGTGGCGGAGAGCAGCTCCTCTGCAGCAGCAGCGGGAGCAGAGCCAAAGCCCAGCCACCCAGGGTATATACGGCTGCTGTAAGCCCATCCCATTGCTGGGAACAGGCTGCTGCCTGCAAACGGGAGCCCTGTTTGCTGGGGTCCTCATCTGCAAAGGCATGAGTGTAGAAAACAAAGTCCTGCTGTCTCTAGAGGAGTGAGTGGGCTGGCCAGCATAGGAACACAATTCCCCAAGCCCATCAAACACACTCCAAACAAGGTCCTCCATAAGTGACTCGGCAGGAGCCCAGCAGACCCTGAGTGTCTCCCCACAGAGACACACTCAGCCCTGCTCTGATGGGGAGCTATGGGCACTGGGGACCAGGCGACAGAGCCGTTCTCAGGGCAGAGGCACCCAGCTGGCACTCGGGGACAGGGAAGGAGGCTGAGAGGGACCTGCCCACTGGCCGGGGAGGAGAGGAAGAGCAGGAACCTCCAGCACTCAGGATAAACACCATGGCATACTGTGAACATCACCCAAGATGCCCGTGCCACCAGGCATTGTAGGAACTGGCTGCCGCCCTTGTAACAACTACAAGCAAGAGCAGCTCTTCCCTGACTGTTCCAGCCATCACAGCCGGTTTCCAACAGCAGAACACAGAGACGCCTGTTTAAAACCAGCTCTGAGAGGTTGCTTGGGAAAGAAGGAGTGGCTACATACCACGCTGCTCTGTCATACTCTGCCCAGATCCGGACAAACTCATCTAGATGGTGAGGTCCCAGGATGGAGGAATCCCGAGTCAGGTATTCAAAATTGTCCATGATGACCGCTACGAACAGGTTGAGCATCTAAGTGAAAGGGAAAAAGGCAAAGAGAAAGGAAAGTGGGGGAGAGGGAGCAGAGAAGGGAAGGGAGAGAGAGAAGGAAGGGTAATAGTGGGAAGATGGAAGACGGCAGATGGGTGCAGGTTGAGGGACTGATGAGAGGGACCCCCAGGGCTCTCAGGGGGAAGGAACTCACCAGGAAAGAGCAGAAGAAGATGAAGGAGACGAAGTAAACATAGGCCAGGTCGGTGCCGCAACGCTCGTTCTCATTCTGCCCGGACGTCGCTGTTGTGTCCGGCTCGCAGCCTTTGCCCTCCAGGCAGGACAGCATGATCTCCTGCCATGCCTCTCCCGTGGCACTCCTGTGCCCAACACAGCTGTGCTCAGCAGCTCACGGTGGCACAGGATGGAGCCACGGCAGAATGCCCCCAGGAGAAGCCTCACAAGAAGTTGTGCAACCCCCTACCCGAATTAAGCACATCTCCGGCATGCAGAGGAGCAAAGCACTGGGTCAGCAGCAACTGAGCTGGTCCCACATGAGCGCAGCCATGCCAGGGTGTAACTCCTGGCACATGGGGCCAACTTCCCCCAGCCAGCCTGTCCAAAAAGCTGGGAGACAGCCATCCTTTTTGGGGCAGAGTGAAAAAAAAAAAAAAGAGTTCCTGAGCTCCGTGGCCATGTGTTGCCCAGCTGCTCTCTAGCGCCAAACGCTGACCTCCACCAAACAGCCTGCAGCGAGAACCTGCCCAGCCCGGCTCCTGGCATGCCTGCACCCAAAAACACTGCCAAAGGAGTTTTCTATGGTTGCTTACCTGAAGAGGAGCATGAGGGAGCCCAGAAAGCTGCGGAAGTTGTTGTGCCGGTTAATGTGGCTTTCCTCATCTAGTTTGATATTGCCAAAAACCTACAGGAGGGAGAAAAAGTGCTCAGTTATTCAGGCAAGAGCTCGTCAGCTGGGGAAGAGGCTGCACGTTCACCTCGGCTCACGGGCACGCACCCCTGTGCTGCAGGGACCGATCCTGCCCCGGGTCCATTACCCTCAGTGTAGCTGGCCCCCAAAGCAGCTGACATCCACCCTCTCTGCGCAATCCCCCATGGAAAAGCACCCCAGCAAACGCACGCCGGTGTACAGCCAGCACGCCAAGGAGCTGGCACTGAGCAGCCATCGCGGAAGGAGAGTCTCCTCTTCTCAGCAGGGATTTGCAGTGGGCAGCAAAGGCTGCGAGAGGCCGAGCTGCCATGGAAACAGGAGCACGGAGGACCTGGGATCAACTGAGTCAAACCGCTCCACATCCACCCCTCTGCTGTGCTACGGGCAGCATCCAAGCACCGCACAGCACCCGGTGGTCCCGAGCCTGCTGGAGGCGCAGGAACGAGTCACACCACCCTGGGTGGGTGCTGGGTCACAGTCCTGGAAACTCCCAGGAGCTTTTGCCTTGGAAGGAAAATGGTCTGTGATGCCGGGGTCAGGCACTGTGGTGCAAACAGGGTGGGGAAGGGCTCAGTGAGGGAGGGACAGACCGACTGCTAACCCGCCACGGACAGCCAGACACCGGGGGCTACCATCCCCAGGGCCAAAAGAGGCAACGAAGCCCCAAATGTGGAGAATATCCTAATAATGACCCACAGCCAAGGCGGCGGTAGGACATAACAAACATTCGTAAAGTACCTCAAATAGGAAAAATGTGCTGTTATTACTGTTAAATATTTATTCCACTTTCCATGAACCTAAAAATACACTAACTGCAGAGTATTTTTTTCCCTGTACAGGTTTTTTGGAGTGTGTAATTGTAGAATATTTTCTGCCTCCAGCTATTTTGCTCAAATAACGCCCACAGACTTTACTGCTTGGGGATTTGTTCACAATGGTGTTAAAAAAAAATAAAATAAATCAAATACTACCACATAGCAGGGAGGGGGGCTGAGTCAGATGGTGGTTGTTTAGCGCGGAGAACACCTGGAGCCGGTGCCGAGATGTGTAGGACAGAGCGGCCAAAACCAGCCACACAACTCTCGGGGTGGGAGAAACGGGGTGGAAGAGACTAAACACCAGCGCAGCCAAGCAGCCCGAGCAGGAGGCCACCACGCTGCCCACTGCCTCCCCAAAATCTGCCAGTCCTGGCAGCGCACGTTGGGCAATGGCGTTGGGTACTGCGGCGGCTCGCTCATTGGGCGACTCCAGATCCCAAGCATTCATCGTCAAAGATGCTCTGTCAGATCTTCAGCGTGGGATTTAGTCACCACAGAACCAAGCCAGCCCCGTGGCACCTGTGGAGCTGAGGGTTTTAGCTCACGTGCTTCTTATTTACCAGCTGGAGCCTGGAAAGCTCACATCTTTCCATGCTCTGCAGACCTCCCACCCCTCTGGTAGGTCATCGCAGGTCCCTAAGCGCAAGAGCCCAAGCAGACCATCAGACCATCCCTCCGCAGAGGGACAAGGTGGACGGTGGGCTGCAGAGATCACCGCTGTGATCCAGCTGTTCGGATGGGAAAGGCAGAAGGCTGCTCACCAGGTCCCTCAGGCATGAAATCAATCTCTGGGGGCTGCTAGGGAGTTGGAGATGGGGTGTCATTTCTAAAATTGAAGTGCCTATGAAATGAAGGGGTGGCAATTTGAAAGCAGCTGCCGCACAGGATGTCCAGCTGAGTCCCCAAGGCCACATCTCCAAGGGTACAAGTGGGGAAGGCAGCTGTGGAGCTTGGCTGATCAAGCTTGTGGCAGCTCCCCTAGGGCATGCAGCTCTGCAGGTCCCAAACAAGCTGTTCCACCCTCGGGACCTTCCCAGACACCGTGACCAAATGAAGCAATGCCAGGCAGGCACAAGGCTGGCTGCTGTGCATAATGTTGAAGACATGCTGGTCCAGCCTGCCCCTGCCAGAGGGATGCACACTGAGATGTCTGTGCTTACCTGCATCCCAATGATCGCGTAGATGAAGAAAAGCATGGCAATCAAGAGGCAGACGTAGGGGAGGGCCTGCAAGAGAAGCACGAGTCATCTAATTTAGCACAGGTTCAGCTCCAGAGGGGTACAAAAAGCACAGTGAGCAGGTAAGCTGTGCTGATCCGTCTCTCCTACAAGCCAACAAGTCAGCAAGACCTTGGGAACAGCCTGCATTTGGGAGCAGCACCCCAGCTCCATGGTCTGGGAGGAGACCAGGGCACATGTGACTTACCTTGAAGGACTGCACAAATGTCCAGAGCAGGATGCGGATGGTGTAACCCTGGCGCAGCAGCTTGATGAGCCGAGCAGCCCGGAAGAGCTTCAGGAAGCTCATGTTGAAGCTGCTGGTGTTCACCAGCTGGGAGGAGATGAGAGGGTCAGAGGGAAGCAGGAGCCCCCCCACCCCACAGCAGTTCACCCCGCTGCTCCCAGCCCCTGGTTCACCTTGGTGTCCGTCAGGATGATCTCCGTAATGCTGCCGATGACGGTGATGAAGTCAAAGATGTTCCAGGTGTCCCGGAAATAATTCTGCAAAAGGAAGGAGAGAGGGAACATGGATTTGAGCTCGGGGATGGCGCTGGGCCACAGGCCAAGGCTGCTCATGGACAACAGCAGCGGCAGCAGAGACCTTGCTGTCCATTTGTATGCAGCCACAGTCTGGAGCACCGTCCTGCGTCTGAGACGGTGGCAGACCTGAGCATGTCTGCACTAAGCAGCTTCTCCTGGGAGATGACTCACCCTGGTGAATGGGAGCAGGAAAAGCGGCCACAGCCAGCCCTGGTCAGGCCACAACAGCTCATCACACCAACCCTCACAGCCACCAGGCTGCTTTGCCCTCCTCTTCATGTGCACCTGGACCCACCTCAGCCCGGGCTGTTTGTGCAGCAGCTGGTGCAAGATCGGACTTGACCACGGCTGGCGCCACTGGGAGCAGGGAGGGTGGCTAGAAACCCTCCTGCTAGCGGACCTCATCTCCCAGTATGGGTTAGAAACAGGAAAGAAACTATAAAAGAGCAAATCCAACAGTTGCTCATAAGCAGCAAAGACTAGCTGAAGAAAAGGCAGTCTGTGGCTTCAAATCTTAAATGAGCAGCTGGGGACTTGAGAACTGTGAATTAGGCAGGGAGGTCTCATTGCTGGTGAGGTCTTCTCCTACTGATACAGCCCAAGGACAGCAATGCACTGCATCTCGTGGCTCCCAGGGACAAGGGACTGCAGCCATCGGCATGACTGCAGCAGCAGTTGGCTTTAGGAGAGCGGCTGCACAGCCCATACATGGTTCAGGCAACAGAGTACCGCAGAAACAAGGCAAAAAGTAAAGCAACGGTGTGGCTTCCCCCACCAGCATCCAGCAGTGGGAAGTTTAATGAGAACCAAAGGAGCAATTCCAACCTAAAAGCAGCTCTCAGCCTGGGACCCAAAATAAATAGCAACAACCTCACATTATTAACACCTTCCCTCTGTGATCTGTGTGCTGCCAAAGTCCAAATTAACACCCTTGTCAAGAACAGGAGCGGCCACTCACCAGGAAGCCAAAAGCAATGATCTTGAGGACGCACTCCAAGGAGAACACCATGGTGAACGCGATGTTCAGGTACTTCAGGGCCAGCTCATAGGTGTATGGAGCAGAGTAGTACTGATGGAAAGAGAGAGACATCGCTAGCCAGGAGGGGGCCTGCCAGCCTCTTGGCTGATGACTGTCCCAGGGAAGACCAGCGGTGGTCTATGTTCCTTGCCCGGGGTGCCTCAAGACCATCTCCTCCTTCCCCTCTCCACCCCTCTCCCAGGACAGCTGCTACTCCTTCTAAGAAGGAAGCATAGAGTAAATCCAAATCGCTCCGCAGTAGTTAAGAGGTTCAGATCATTTGGGTCATCTCGTTTAGGGAAAATCTTGCCTCCAGTTTGGGGCATGCGGTGTTTCAAGTGACTATGCCAAGGGAATACATGCTCAGACTCTGTCTCAAAGCATCTCCTAGAAACAACCAAAATACCCTCCGGTCTCATCCTGACCAATCCTCCTTCTCCCCACTGCCCCAAACAGGACAGGCTCGCTCTGACCGGCTCACCTTCATCATCAGCACCACGGTGTTCAATGCTATCATGGCCATGATGGTGTACTCGAAGGATGGGGAGACCACAAAGTGCCAGACCCGGTACTGGAAGGTGTGCCGGTTCTGGGGCATGTACCGTGTGAGGGGCTTGGCGCTGATGGCAAAGTCAATACAGGCCCTCTGGAATAAAACAATGTGCATCAGACCCTGGCCGATGGTAATGTGGGGGACGGTGGCTGCCACACTTCTTTCCTTCATGGGCTGGGCAGGCAGGTGGCTCACGGGTTTCTTACACCTTTTCAACATCTAGGGAGCTCCAAGCTCCCAAACTGCAGAAACCCCATGGAAATGTCCTCTTTCCCCCTTCCCCAGATTGTACCTCGTTCTTCTCCAGACTGCACTCCTCCATCATTTTGTCTCCTTGCTCTTGGAACGTAATGATGATGAGAGCCACGAAAATGTTGACAAAGAAGAAAGGGAAGACCACAAAATAGACGACATAAAAAATGGACATCTCCATGCGGTTGCTGCGGCTGGGCCCGCGGTCCTCCTCCGTCACATCCACCGAATGCTGCAGCACCCTGTGGGCAGACAGGTGAAGAAAAGCAACCAGAGGTATGCCCATCAGGACTGCCACCACACGGCACTTCTCAGGGGACCCACTTTGTACAGCCAGCTCTGTCTGTCCACAGTTGTAACAATGATAAGATAAACCCCTGTCTTAATCTGCTTTACAAGGACAACCCTTCTAAGTGGCTACAGCTTGTTTTATGATGCTTTGCCTGTGCCCCTGTTGGAAAATGGACTTTCCAGTGCTCCACATACAGAGAAAAAAATTGCCCAAGCTCACATGAGCATGAAGAAAGGACTAGTCCTATGGTCATCTCTAAATCTGAGCTAAGATATACCTCAGGGCCAGAGAGGAGAAGGGATTATTCATCATTCACTCCCTAAGGAAGAAGCTAATCCCGGCGATGGTCCTAGCATCATATGGGGGCTAAAGCTCTTCTGTCCTGACATAGTTGCTCATCCTTCTTCTCCTCCTCCCTGCCCAGCAGTTTCTCTCTCAGGCCCGCCTGGCTGTAGCCAGTTATTAACCCAACCGCCCCAATGGGGACATGCCCACCCTAATTCAAGGGGGGTGGATGGAGCAGAGTACTCACTGGGGCCAACCCTCGCCGGTGGAGACTGTGAACAGGGTGAGCAAAGCCCATATGATATTGTCGTAGTGAAACTCATGGCGTTTCCATTCCCGGCACTTCACTTCCATCTTGTTCTTCTCGTGGTCCACGTAGTTCCCTCTGCAAGGTTGGGAGAGAGCGGTGACCTTGCTTTTTACACTGCCAGGCTATGAGACAGTGGTTTTAAACCCTGGGGGTAGCATGTGTGTAGGGGGCGGGGGGGGCACCTCTCCTCCTGCAGGGCTGGAGGGAGAAATGGGGAGAGGCTGGGTAACAACTGGGGGGAAGGAGAGAAGGGGAAAGCAAAAGGGAAGAGAGAAAGAGGAAAGAGAACAGGAGCAAAATAGAGGGCTCTGCATCCTACATCCCATGCAAGGATGCACAGCACTGACACAGCAATGGGGAAAGGGCTCAGCCCATGCTGTCCACCCCAAGAGGCTACGGCCAAGAGCAAGTCATGACCAGGGACTTAACTGGGAACCCAAAGATGACATTACCCAGCACCCTGCCTTTGCCAGAGGTGTCAGCAGCATCGGACCTACTGAACAGGGCACCTACATGCAGTCCTTTTCCGTGTCCTTAGAGCTGTCAGTGCAGTAGAAAAACTTCCCCTTGAAGAGCTGGACAGCAATGACAGCAAAGATGAACATGAAGAGCTTGTAGACAATGAGGATGTTGAAGACGTTCTTGAGGGAAGTCACCACACAGTCGAAGACGGCCTGCAGGAGAGGGCACAGCTCACCTTGGGGAACCGACAGCCTTGGCAAAGGGCAGGACCAAAACCTTCCTCAGGACTATCATTTCCCACTCCTGGGGTGGAAAGGAAGAAAGAGCTGGGCCTTCTCCTGGGCAAATGGCTATTTTATGAGCGAGTTTAACACCTGGAGTACCCCCCAGCACACACGCGGACACCAAGCAGGCCCTGAGACAGCAGCAGGGATGGATATTTATATCCTCCAATGTTCTCTGCAACCAGGGCAGCGGACAGGGGACTGCCCTGACGATGCAGTTAGCAGCACTCAAGACCAATTAATAAACACTTCTTTGTTTCGCATCAGCCCAAATAACAAGGCAGAGTGAATACCTCTGCCTGCAATAGCAGCACCTCCCCAGGCTGTGCTCTCAGCCCTAGTTCTCACAGCGCTTTAAGAAAGACAGGAACGTCCTTATCCCTGCTTCATGGTGAAGACAGAAGTGTCCAGAAATGAACTGAGATGGGCTGAATCCATCCACTGATTGGGAAGAACAGCTGGGGTCAAAACTCATGTCGCTGGGGTGCCACCCTGGGCCTCATCCATCAGCCAAATATTGCCTTGTGAAAAAAACTCAGTGCTTCCTCAGTCTCTCACTCCTTTCAGGCTCTATACCCCATTGGCTAAGGTAGGGAAATCCATAATCCTACCTGCACTGCATAAATAATCCCTCTATTCAGATGGGAAATCTCCGGTGCAACACTATGACAGCACAGCACACAAAATCCCGAGTTGTTTGCAAGTTGCGCTGGTGGGAAAGATAATGAACTTTGGAAAGGGATTTGAGCTCTCCCAAAGCCAGGGCATCCTATTTTATCAGGAGAGCATCTGGGCTTTGCTGCCTTGCGTCCACTCCAGCCCCACTTTCCCTGGCAGAGGAACTAACTCTGACACCTTGCAGAGGTCCAGGCTTGCTTTTAATAACCCATTGCACCTCCAGATATGAAGCAGCCTGAAGGGCGTTGTGTTTGAAAATGGGGCTCCTAAAACACAACAAATGCTTTGAAAACTACTTGTTCATCACTCATGAGCAAATCGATGCGCGTGGTCCCTGCACCCACCGGTCCATGCTGGAGAAGTCAGATGTAAGGCAGGAAATGGGGATCATTACCTTCAGCTTGGGCAGTCGCTTGATGGTTTTCAGGGGCCTCAAGACCCGTAGCACACGGAGAGACTTGATGGTCTTGATATCCCGGCCCTTGTTGGTCCTACCATGTTGGAGGGAGGCACACGTACCCAAAAATGAAATGGAGAGACAATAATCTTGCAGACCCGAGGCTGGATGCTCTGGGGGTTTCAACGGCTGACACACCACCCCACACCCCCCCCAGCATGTGTGAGGATGGGAACAGGAGGGCCACAAACGTGTGACTGCATAGCGCTCAGCCCACCTAAATGAGTCTCCTCCAACACATGCGCTGACAGCTGGCAGAGATGAAAAATAAAGCAATCCTCTCCTCGGGATTAGCACCTTTCCCCCTCGCTGAGGAGCAGCGACCTTAACAAATCCCCTCGCTGTGGGAATCAGTGCGATGCCAGGGCTGGGGCAGGCGATGCAACGCTCTCCTGGAGCAAGGACAGCTGCCCGAAGGGCACTGTGGCATGCTGCCCTTCCCCATGCCCCCAAGCCACGCCGCTCGAAAGGGCCAGGAGGTTTGCTTCCCTACTGCAGGTGTGTGCCATTTGCAGACAGGGCTTCCAAAAGGCCCCTACCATTGCAAATTGTTTTCTACCATTCCTACTGGTTGCAAGAAATTAATAATAAAATGAGGGAGATGCACTCAACGGGGTCTACGTGCAGGTGTCTCACAAAGGGTTTTCCATCCTGGTTTAAACTTGAGCTTCATGGTCCTTACATTCACCTAGGGAAGCACTTGCTCTGTGCTTGGTTTGTTCACACAAATGCTGTCTCTTACAGCTTTCTGCCTTATTCCATCAGTGCTACCCAACATGGTCAGCCTGGTCCTCTATCTCACATGCATGTAACGTCTCAGCCCTCTCTTCCCTCTCCAAATCAGGGCTGCACTTGCCTCCACCCCAAGTCAGCTGAGAGAGGCAGAGCTTACCAGTAAAATTATCTAGAAAAGCCCCCTCGTGACCCTCGTTTCTTGAATATGATGATTAATCCCAACCACAACACCAGGTTTTTTTTCTTGTCTTTTAACTAAAGCCCATGGGCTGGTCCCAGGATGGAGCAGAGAGGTTCTGGTGAAGGTGGCACAGTTTGGATCCACCAGGCAGCCTCAAAAAATGTCAAGGAAATGACTTACAACAGATGCTCCAAATTACACAGCTCCTTTGTGAGGGTTAATGCAACAGGGAGCACAATAATGGGCTTAATCATTAAGAGATGTAAACAAACCCACTAATTAATAGTCCTCCCTAGGAGCACAGACCCACAAATGCATGGGAAGCAACTGTACAAACAGCCCTGGGGCTCACTTTGCACCTCCCATCTCCTGCTTTGCTCAGTATCAGGGCCTGGGTAAGTGGCTGGGGCATCTGACTCGGGGCTGGGGCATCTGACTCGGGGCTGGGGTGAGGATTTGAGGGCAGCGCTCAGCTGGTGCAAGCTGCCACCAAGGAAAACTCAACTGCAGTGGTTTACATCTGCTGAGGAGGGACCTCTTCAGACCTCAACAAACCTCCTGTGGATTTGCTTGGGATCCAACACGGATACGGGACATAGAGCTGGATAACGCCTGGAGGAAAGCTTGGCTTTGCTGTGTCTACAGCTGAGGCTGAGCTCTCCCCAGCCCCCTGAGCTGGGCATGAACGACATCCCATGCCCTCGGAGGACGTCAGGGCTGAAGTCCCTGCAGCGCTTCAGTGAAGGCAAAGCCCCCGCTGGGGCAGAGCCTTCAGCTCTGTGGCAGACGTCACTTTTCCTGTGCCCTGCTCCCTTGGGTGTGCTTCACACCATCTTGGGGTACTGCACAGACGCTGAGATCCAGGATGAAAGCACCCTCCTCTGAAGGCAAGGGATTGCAGTGCTTGCAAAGAAAATCCCACCTGCACTCTCCTGGAGCACACCACCTTTAATGCATCCCAGGGCAATGTAGGGGTGCATGCAGAGCAGCATACTCCAGTCTCTGCAAACACAGCTAAGTGTCAGCACAGGTGTTGGACAGACAGACACCCGCCTGTGCCCGCCCCCCTGCACTCCCCAGGGCGGCACCCCGTGGCAACCCGAACAGCATAGTTACCCCAAAGCATTCCTGTCGGCGATCCAGCCCAGCAACCACCAAACAGCACCAACGGAGAGAGGGAAAAAGAGAGGAGAGGAAGAAGGTAAGAAAGAAGAAAAGTAGTGGGGGAGTTGCACGGGGATGACCGCAGCCTCTCGGGCAGCAGGGACCCTGCGACAGCCCTCCACCACCTCACACCTGGGTTGAAAGGCACGATGAGTAGACCATGTTGTGTCCTCCAGGATTGGGCTTATCTCCAGGGAGAGGCTCATCCAGCGAGCCAGGAGCCCCTGCCCTCCCTGCTGAAGGTTTTGGGAGGGGGATGTGTAGTGAAACCTCTGCTGCAAGAGGAACCCGCGGAGAGTGGGATGGTGGGTGACAGCGGGTGGCCGCTTGGTCCTCCTCGGCCAGGAGCTGGGGAGGGACCTTGAGGCTCAGCACCAAGCAGCCAAAGGCAGGTGCCTCCAAGGGAACCTACCTGCAAGGCCACAGTTCCCATCCACACAGGCTAACTTTAGTAAATCATCTCCATCAAGAAATCCACTGATAAAGAGCCTGAGCTGCAGCACAGGATCTCCTGCAACCCAGCAGGACACCCGCTTGGACAAGCCAAGGTGGCCTATAAGGTCCCTAGTTGTAACCAAACCTCCATCCCTGATTCAGCTCAGTCCCTGCCATGTGCACGCAGAGGGCTCAGCACAGAGGGCAAGCTTACAAAATAAAACATTTCCTAAAAACATAAAAATAACCCCAGACCCTGGCTGCATGTTAGTGAAACAGGTGGAAGGTGTGTTGAAAAGGTGACAGTTTAACTCTGCAGCACTTCTGTGATGGGATATCAGACCTCTGTCCTGACCAGCCTCACACCAGGTTATTTTGCAGTACGTAGGGGTCCCTCTTGCTTCCAGACACCAGTGCCGACAAGCATAAGGAGATGCTGCTCGGCAAAGAAAGAGGCAGCTCTGCTGGGTACCTCTGGATGGAGGAACTCCTGCCCTTGCTCACCAGGTGAGATGACGAGGGCTACACACTGACCACTGCTCAACCTTTCCACCACCCAACCTCTCCCACTGCTGCAAGCCTGCAGGCATAGGCACCACCACCTCTTGGCAGCTCTGCAAAGCCGCAAGCGAGCTCTGCTCCTCTGCACAATGCCTCCTCGGAGGGTGCCACGGGAGGCAAAAGTGAGCAGGGTCTTTAGTTATGGTTCTGGTTATTTCAGCTAATTTAATCTGAACTCTTTGGAGATTTATGGTTTTATATTGGGCTTTTTATTTAGGCTGTGTTTGGATTGACGTATTAGCTTTCCAGGCGGAGAGCTACAGATGAGCCAAGATGACCTCTCGCTCGGGATGTATGGGCTCCGAGGGGCAGTGGACAAGCTGTAACGGCACACAGAGGCACGGCTTTACAGGTGGACGCTTGCTCATTGGTGATTTTGATGTGGCACTGATGGCCAGCGGATGATGGTGGCACTGCTGGACCAGCTCAGAGACCTCCTGCTGCGCCCACGGCTACCCAGGACCCCCCACGGGAAAAATGAACTGCAGAGGGAGGCAAGAAGGGCAGAAAACCCAAATGGCATGGCACGTCCCAGCACTACTTCTACCAGCAAGTGCTGGACCCGGTCACCAGCCACTCTCAGCCACATAATCGCCGCAGTCGCTCCGTGGGCATTGCTTTGCCCACCCAGTGCCGTAGAGGCGAGGAGGAGGAGAGGGAAGACACATCGCCCCCCCGGCCCCACATCAAAGAGTTCATGGAGGGAGAAGAAAAGGAGAGGGATTCAGATGTCACCGCCAGAGTTTTCCCCTCCAGACCAGGAGGGAGGGAGGGAGGGCGGTGGGTTGGGACATTTATAGCTGGCGAACATCCTGTGGCTCCCAGGGTTGCGGCAGTGATGGGCTGCCAAGGGGAGAGGCAGGTGTTCTTATAAATGCTTTATAATGTATAAACCCAAAGGAAATTGCTGCAGTTCCTTTGTTCCCCTCACCCCCGAAGCCATGAGATCACCTCCTCCAGCGGGAGCGACCGTCAGACGTGGGGGAGAAGGACAACTCTGCAGGTTTACATTATAAAGAGCCCTCGTCCACGACACAAGCAACTCAGTATCTACCCAGCTACGGCTACAAGAGTGGGCAGGCGACAGATGCTTGCTGCAAACGTACGTGGAGATGCAAAGGCCCTCTCTGTGGGAGGGGGTTTGGTGCCGCAGCCGATGGGGGTGCTTGCCCTCAAGAATTCAGCTGCCCTGTGCCCAAAGGGACCTGTCCTTCCCTTGGGAGGCTGGGTGGAGGCAGGCAAGTGGCAAGCGGGGTTGGAAGGGGCACGGCAGCTTCCCCCATGCTCAGCACTGGCACGTGGCGACCCTGCCAGCTCCAGGGGCCACCCGAGGAACCATGTCACCTTTATGTGGTGGGGGCAAGGGGACAGTAAGTGCTGATTACGGTACTGTTAGTGGGAGTGAGGACACCCATCCACCCAAGAGCAGGCTGAGCCATCAACCTTCCCTCCTTCAGCCATCTAGAAGTCTTGATAAAAGATGCCTTGGAAGGAAAAGGCTCCCTTGTCCTCCTAAACCCCTGAAACCACCCAGCACATCTTCAGGCTGCTGATGCCCTTGAGACCCCCCATCTCGACATGCTCTGGCAGAGCGGAGATCAGCCAGACCCTGGAGATGCTCGATCCATCCTCATGGTGGCCTGGGTGGCCTCCCGGAGGCTCAGAGCAATGTCCTCAGCCAGCAGACCTGCCCCATGCCCCTTCCCCATGCCGGGGTCTGTGGTCAGCCCTCCGCCCTGCCCAGGGGCTGGTTCGTCCCTCTGCTGAGCGAGCTGAATTCTCCTGTGCTCTTCCCAAGGAGAGAGCAGTGGATGAAAGCACCAGGTGAGGAAGGGGGTGAGGAAGGCAAAAGCAACGAGCCAGGGAGGGTGCAAGTGGGCTCGAGTGAGGGGAAGGAGCTGCCGCCCGGCCAGGGGTGAGATGGGAGGGATGGATTATGGGCTGTAATCCATCAAGCGACCTCGGGGCTGGGAGCCAGCCACCCCGAGAGCCTCGCACGGTACCTGAGCTGTGGACAAGGACAGGGCTCCAGTATGCGCTGCTGCCAGGCCCTCCCCTCTCACCAGCACTAACGTCACCGCCGCCAGTGTCAAAGGCACAAAGAGAGAACAACAGCGTGACAAAGGAGTGCCAGCCCCTCCTCTCCTCTCCCTCCTCAGGCACCAACGGGGCGCCATGGCCCCGGGGACCAGGGGGTCACCCTTGCCTGTGAGCATCACGCTGGCACCCACTCATCCCTCCTCAAGCTTACACTGCATCGCCTGCCCCAGCTGGCAGCACAGAGGAGGGCAGAGCAGCATGAAAGTCATCCCTGGACACTTCTCCCCTCCACGGCATGGGCACCGCAGACACTGAGCCACCCACCTGTGGAGAAGGACCCCCAGGTGCCACAAGCTCGGTACCAGCGCCCAACTGCAAGGTGATGCTCAGCAGGAACACACTGCAGAGCAAGCATCCAGCACCCTGCCCTTGGCGTGATGCTGCAGAGGTTGTAGGCGCAAACCCCACCGACCACATCCCCATCCCTGCAGGCCTTCGGGGCGATGCTCCCCCTCGGAGCAGAGGAAAAGCCACTGGCCAGGGGTACCATTTCCAGCCCAAACACATTCAGAGCGCAGCTCCACCTGGCAGGCTGCTGCTTTTGCTGTCTCTCTGCGCCCTAGGACGCGTAGCAGGTGTATAACTCCAGCTCTGCCACCCTTGGGTCTTTCTCCCTCTCTAACAGCACCTTCTGCCCTCTTTCAAGTCCACCTTCACCACCAATCTCTTCCTAGCATCTCCAGCTTGCCTTGCCTTGCCTTGCCCCCTGCCTGCTTGCTCACCAGCATTTGACAGACAAGGAGAAATACATCTCTGGAGCAGCCACGTACCACTTCCAGGAGCCATCCCAGAAGCAGAGCAGAAGGGTACAGAGAAATCAAAAGAAAATCAGGGTCTAGTAGCCATAACACATACTTGCATCCTCCTCCCACCCTGGCCAAGGGCGGGCAGGGAGCCAACAAGGACGACAGCCACTTACGCCAAGGCGAAAGCCACCAGCGCTCCCACCACCACGATGAAATCCAGGATGTTCCAGAGGTCTCGGAAGTAGGAGCCGTCCTGCAGGATCAAGCCCTGATCGATCATCTGAGAAAAACAGGCAGGGAATGAGCGGCTCAGCCATTGAGTGGAAGCAGCCGTAGGTGGGATGTGCTGGGGACAGGGACATCGCTGGGGAGCTGTGGACCCATCCCTATGCCCCAGGTATATAGCAAGGAGCATCATATTTTGTGGGAGCCTGGAGCCAGAGACTGATAAAAGTGGTGCTGAGCATTCTCAACTCCCACCACTGAGAACTTTAAAGTCTCCATCATCCAAATTTAGAACCAGAACCAAAAAACTGAGCTATTTCCCACCTGCTGCAAGGATGCTGCGGGACTTGGCACCCCCAGCGCAGCTGGCCTGCAAGGCCTCTTACCTTGATAACCATCTCAAAGGTGAAGACGCCAGTGAAGACGTAGTCAAAATACCTCAGGACCTGCAGACAGAGGGCATGGGCGCTCTGCAGCCATTGCCAAGCAAACGGGCTCACTGGCGCCCACCCAGACCCGTTACTGCCCCACACCTGGCGCTCACCTGGCTCAGGTGCAAACAGAGGATCAGTTTTGCCTGCCCCAAACCCAGCCTGTCACCTAAGAGTTCAGGACAGCCATAAACCCAGCCTGCACAGGCAGGAGAGAAACATTCCCCATGCATGGTGCAAGCAGCTCTGAATTGATGCTGCGAGCCACAATCATGCTCCCCCATACCAGTCCCTGTGCACATCAGCACGTGTTTAAGCTACTTTACTACTGACAAGGCACCCTGGTCTGCTGCCCAGGCTCTAAACCCCACATGTGGGAGGCTGAGAGGGTTTTCCAGAGTTTACAAAGGAAGGCAATGGAGGACGAAGTCAGATCCCATGGCATGGTGCAAGCGCTGCCACCAGCTGCCCTGATCCATGTCCCACATGTTCCCCACCATGGAAGCTAAAATCCTACAGGACCTCTGCCTGGGGGATGGGGGGAGCAAGGGAGGTTTGTAATCACTTTGTTGCGGTCAGAGTTGGTGAGGACGGGATCCTCTGCCGCGAGGGCGATGCTGCTGGCGGCGATCACCAGGAGGATGCACATCTCAAAGTAGCGCAGGTTCACAATGTAGTGGCAAGCCCTCCGCACCCTGCAGAGAGACAGCCCACACCCCAACCTGTGAGCCCCTGGCATGCCCCAGGCATGGCCCACATGCAAACCCCGCCCCACATCGCCAGCTTCCAGAGCAGAAAGATGAGCAGCAAAGTCTGAGGAGAAAACAAGAGAGCCCGAGGGTGGTTTGGGCTTGCTGACCCCTTTACTCGGCTGTCCCAGCCCCCTGGACACCCTGTGGCCAGCCAGGGAGAGTCCCTGAGAAACTGGGGGGCTTATTCTTCCAGGCTACTGGAGGAGGGCAAGAGCTATGGTGGAGCAGACAACTGCAGAAAAATGCAACACACATTGTATAAAAATCACAGCTAGCAATTAGCAGTTGGGAGAGAAAGCTGTGAGCGTGGCTGGCACAGAGGGAGAGCACTCCCGGGGCTTGGGGAACACTGTGGCTGGTTATCCAGGCTCTTTGGGAGATATTCAGCCCCCTT
This sequence comes from Fregata magnificens, assembly GCA_013389945.1. Lineage (NCBI taxonomy): Eukaryota > Metazoa > Chordata > Aves > Suliformes > Fregatidae > Fregata > Fregata magnificens. The sequence goes on from WAAD01005356.1 coordinate 306,247, forward strand.
CCCAAGGGGGTCCCCTGTTTTCAGTGACATGTAGGGGTCCTGCCCCTTGCAGCCCTCCCCAGCCCCAGGTTCCTACAGTCCAAAAAATGTCTCACGGGTTGGTGGTGCTGAAGATGAACATGGAGCTGTGCGGCACCATCGCTTTGCCCGTCTCGCTTTTCTCCTTCTTCCGCTTCTTCTTCTCCATCTCCTCCTCATCCTCTTTGGTCTCAGCCTCCTTTAAGGGGCTGGCTTCGCCATCTGTCTTGTTGCTAACTGCAGGAAAGCGAGAGCCTTTGCCTGGTCTTGCACCCAGGCAGCCACCTGGATACGTGCAACCCCCCTGGTTTCTGCTTTGCATCCCCGTGCCGTTAAGGGGAGAGGAAGGAAGGGAAGAAAAGACACAAGCTGCCGGGATGAACCAGATGAAAGAGGTTTTCACAAGGCCAGCTTTTGCAGTGCTCTTTAATTAATAACACTATTTAAAGTGGCTCACCTTGACAGCGAGGATGCTGTTAAGGGGTTTGAGCGGCAGTGAGCTGGGCGGAGGCTGCGGATGTGTTAGGAAAAACAAGGGATGCAAGTGTTTTGCCCAGGCGGGGAGGAAAGGGGAAGCAGGGATCAGGCAAAGGGGTGGGTGGGAATGAGGTGAGAAAGGGAGAAGCTCCCCAGGGGACAGTGGCACTATCAGCGCTGCGTTCAGGCTCCCCTGCAAAACTGGGGTGCTGGAGGGAGATGCTGCAAGGAGCAGCAAGGAAAGCCCCTCCCATTTGATGGAAGCGGATAGGAAAAGCCATGCAAGTGGCTTTCCATCCCACCCCAGGGTCCCTGAGGGCTGGGAGAGGGGCTCAGGAAAGAGAGACGGGTCCTCACTCTGTACCACAGTGGAATCGTGGACATCGATCATGATGGTGGTGCTCTCCGTGGCCTTCTCAGTGTTGGGGGTGATGGAAGAGAGGTCGGGTTCGCTCCGGCTGATGGTGCGGCTGGCCTCCAGCAGCGCTTGCTCACTGGTGTCCAGGCCACAGCAGTCCTGCTCCGTCAGGCTGCCCGTCTTCCCCCGGGGGGCCTCGGGCACTGCTTGTGGGGGGCTCCCCTCCTCGGTGGTGCCGACCAGCTCAGCATCGCCGGCAGGGACCCCGTCTGTCCTGCAGGAGGGAGGCGGGATGAAAAGAGGTGCGAGAAGATAAGGGGAGAGGACAAGGAGCCGCGGAAACTGCAAGATGCCCTCCCTGGGTACCAACCTGATGGGCTCTCCGCTTGCCTCTGGCTCCCCCTGAATCAGCATCTCTGCTGTGGCTGCATCCCCATGCTGGTCCCCATTCTGTGCCCCCTCCGTGGGGCTGGCCTCCTCCAGACCCATCTCCTGGCTGGCCGAGCGGCTCCCCAGGGCACCGGCTGGCTCCTTCCCCTCCATCCGGGCTCTGCGGTGCCGACTGCGCCGCTGGCTCTGCCTCATCCTGGCCCTATCCTCAATGCCGCCTCCTGACCCATCCTGCTCGGCTGGCTCACAGTTCCCGTGGCACGATTTCTGGTGCCACAGCTCCTTGTCTCGCTTGGCCCGGGGTGATGGGCTCCTCCTGTCCTCACCGCTGCCGGGGTTGGCTCCCGGGGCCGGCTGCTCGGGGCGCTCAGCCGGCGGCTGCTCACCCTTGCCACCCTGCTCCTCGGCGCATTTCTCCAGGGCGACACCGTCCCCCGGTTTCTTCCTGCGGAAGATGCTGGCGTGGGGGTTGATGAGGGGTGGCTCGTCCTTGTTGATGCCCTCCTGGCTGGACATCTGCATGTGCCGGCGCAGCTGGCTGGTGCGCTGCTCCCACACTGACATGTGGTGCCGCCGGCGACGCTCCCGCCTGCAATGGGCGACAGCGAGGGGTCAGCATTCCGGACACCCACCCTGCTGCTGGTGCTTCACTCCCCCCCCCGGTGAAGCACCCACCCAGGATTTAATTTGGGAATCCCAGGGAGAAGGAAATGCCATCCCCAGGGCTACAGGCTGGGCTCCTGCTTCGTCCCCAGCCCTCTAGCATCCCTCTGGTGCTGGCAGGTGCTAGAAATGGGGCTGAAACTGTACTTCTGCCCCTTCAGACACATCAGGCTGATGGAGAACCAGCCCCAGCAGCCTCACAGCTGCCCTGGAGCTTTCAGGCAGCGTGCCCAGCTTGCTGGGAGCAGCCAGCACCCCTGCTTGCCCTATCCCAGCCAGGCGGTGACCCCCTTCCTCTTGCATGATTGCCTGGGGACACCTTCTTAAATATAGGCAATGCCCTCTCACTGCAGCCAGGGATCCCTCCTTGCACTGGGGTTGTCTTTGCATCGCCAGCTCCTTGGAGCCAGGCTCCTTTTCAGAGCGATGCTGCCCTAACGGTACAAATGATGGTGCAGGGGTTGCTGGCACAAGACCCAGCTTGCTGGCAAGGGTGGCAGTCCTGACGGGACGGGGACAGTAAGTAAGAGGGGAAAAGATGCCAGGTACAAGACCTGCTTTTCTCAGTGACAGATGGCCCTCCAAGACATTTGCAACAGAGAATGTCACTGGGCGCAGGAGGCCCCCTCCCTCCCTCCCTGTGCTCAGCTATGGCTAGGACAGCCCCTCGCCCGGCACATCCCGGGCAGGAAGCCTGCACCGAGGCTTGGGGAGCAGCGGTTTTGGCTGCCGGTGGGGGAAGGAGTGGTACTGGGCTTCTTTATGTTCCTGCAGGTGTGCTCTAGGGAGGACTGGGCTATGGCATGAAACCTTTGGAGTGCCATAAATGCGCACACAAACACCCTGGAGAAGACAGACGTGCCCTTCCCAACACACCGAGGCACAAGGAAACACCCATAAGCACACACGTGTGCATACACATACACTGCTCACCTCCAGAGCACACGCGACTGCACATCCACGGGTAGCTGCACGCACCAACACACACTTACTGCACAGCGCACACACAAAGGGGGTTAGGCACGCACAAAACCACGAATGCACGCACGCACACACACAAACAGGGGTGCAAAGGAGCACACCGAACACAGGCACACGCACGTGACCCCCCCTGCCGAGGAGGCCGGAGGGGAGCGTTGTGTGCCCCGGCCCCATGGACGCACAAAAAGCACAGGAGCCACAGATGACACGCGCCCCCGCGGCCCACATACAGGTGGCTGCTGCGTGGCTCCCACATCGACATGTGGTGTCTCCTTCGCCTGTCTCTTCTGGGGAGGAAAAACAAATTGGTTCAATCCCCCCTTCACCCCTCCTTCGACTTGTGTGGGCAGTGCAGAGAGGTGTCCCCCCACCCCAGGCAGATGGCATCTCTGCCTATAGGCCACCGGCTGCTGGGATGCTGGAGCACAGCAGCCAGCAGCGAACCTCCTGCACGTACACGTTTGCACACCGGCAACGAGCTGCCTGCAGGGCTGCCCGTGCTCACACTCATGCGTTGCACCCGGATTCCCACACCCCACCGTGGCACATGTTGCCGCCATCCAGGGAGATGCATGCAGCGATGCTCGTGCCAGGGATGCAGATCCCTTTCGCGGGGACCACGGAGCCTTCCTCGCACTGGCCAGCTGTGCAGCAGCGGCATGGGGAGAGCAGCATAGGCTGCAGCCCCTCAGAAGCCCTCGTACATCCTTAGATATTTAACAGCTCTTTCAAACTCCTCCAAATTCACTTCTCCCGAGCAACACGTTGCAATTTTGCAGAGGAAGCAATGAGTCAGGCCAACCCCGAGCTGCTCAGAGCCATCACCATGGGTTGATGGTGCCCTGAGACCGCAGAGGGGAATGTGAAGCTCCCCAGCAAAAGCAAGGCACAAGCCCAGGGCTGAGACACCACAGAGCCCCTTTCACCTGAGCAGCCCTGACACAGGGAAGCCTAACAGGGCTGTCAGTGCCCTTCACTCCTACTCACTTCAGGCAGCTGGGGAGATTCAAGGCTTTATCCTTTGCATCAGTACCGAAAAGATTCAGATACGCACAGCTCCAAGCAAACAGCCACGAGCATACGCAAATGTGCATGCAGTGATTTACAGGTTTTGCTTTTTGCAAGTGCCATGTGTGTGCAGGACACGCAAGCAAATATACTCCAACCAAACGGGACCAAGCACCCGTGTGCATGCAGAGCTCATGCAGGTGAGACGGGGTGCATCTCACTGCTGTCCTGTGAGTGCAATGATACCCTCAGCTCCCCGGTGAGTCACACTGGTGATTGCCTCCTTATGGCCTCCTTACGGCCATGTGCATGGGAATAGCCCGGTGCCATGCTCAAGACAGAGAGTGAGTTGCAGGCGCCTGCCACCACCCCTGCAGCAAGTGGCCGAGCCTTCAAACGCATCCATGCACCACGTTAGGCACCAACACATGACAGCATCCGCATGCGTCCATCTGGCCACCCACTCGTCAAACAGCCCCGAGCCATCTGCACCAACGGCGCCCATGTACAAATACAATACTCCGATCGGCACCGCAGCCGCCCACGCCAACATGGCCACGTGGGAGCGCTCATCCCCGAGCGCCACCGGACCTCTTTGCAGGCAGGAACGTGTGTACCAAACCTGCCTGTGCTGGGTACCCACATAGAAATGAAGCCATCTGTGTCTGCACACACCCAAACAGCCGAACAGACCGTCTCAGCTTCACCGTCCCGAGTTTCCAACAGCCCTTTGGTACTGGCTCTGCTCTGGCTTGTCCCTTGCTATGATGTCCCCACCGGCCCTCCTTGGCTGCTGCACTGCCGAGGGCACATCAGACCTGATGCTGGAGATGGTCGCGCCCACAGCATCGTAACCCCTTCCTGCCCCTGACACTATCCAGCCTGATGAGGGGGAGGAGCTGGAAAAAAGATCTGCAAATATCAATACCTCCAATTTCAATGCCACTAGAACAACAAAAGGTTAAAGAGATCTGTTTTCCTAACCAGCTATATCTGACAATGGCTAGAAAACTCTAGCAGGGATGTGCAGCGTGGGCAAATCCTTTAGTGCCCTAATATAGTCCATCTCTCCCTCTCTCCTATCTGCCCATCCTCCAGCCTCTTCTGATGCCTATATCCCTTTATTCCCTCACTTTATCCGACACGTTCCCACTGGTAGCCAGAGACAGTCATGACACACAGACTCTGCCATCTCTCCTGTAAACCCCCCTAGTACTTGGCCAGGCACAGATTTATTATGAACATCCCATCACCCGCAAACCAGGGTGGTATCTGCAGCTGCTGGGAGACCAGGCAGGGCTTACAAGTATCCCCAGCTCCTGCTGCCCCTAAAACCACAGGTGATGCATGCAGGATGGGGGACCATCACATCCCACTGCTGCCAAGCCAGGGAGCTGGGGCTGTTCCCAAGGCTGCCTCCAACCCCCCCCAGGTCAGTGCTCGCTTGAAGACAGCGGTTTCTCTCAGCAAATCTGCAAGAGATTCTGCCACGTACGAGCTTGGCTGGGTTTCAAAGCATAACGAAACCTAAAATTCCCTGGGAAGGGATTCTGTAAAAAAAGAAAAAAAAAAAAATCCTTTCAGCTGTACTGAAATGTACTGTTTTGGGAAACAAATCAAAACGCCTCGTTCCAATGTTGACTTTGAAAGTTTTATGTGATTTAGACCATATGACACTGCAAAATAAAGGGAAAAAAGGCGTCTAGAAAGGAAAAAACAGAATTGTCTTCTGCTGAAACACAGAGACAAGGCTCCTTAACACCATGCCGGGGGTTTATGTGGTTTGGGGCTTTTTTTTCTTGCCCAAATCAAATTTCTGTACAATCAAATGTGGTTTCACAAACCAGCTCCATCTCTCATAACTGCATTCGCTACCAGGGAAGGAGCCCGGGGGAGATTTGTGACACCACTGCTCCCTTCTCCCCCAGCCCTGGCTGCAATCGCGCAGCTCTGCCACGAAGAAACACTTCCCGCGAACAAATATCACCCCACCACAAGAAAAAACTGAGATACCTTCCTCCTCCCCAGCCTCCTTCCACACACCTAGCAGCAGCCCTGAGTGTTTGAGCTGTACATTTGGGGCAGAAAGCCTCTTTTAGCGGATTTCTGCCATTCCAAGCTCTGAAGCTGCTGCTTGGGGCAGGGGTGCGCAAGCCCAGATCCTGCAGGGTGAGCTGGTCCCCGCTCTGACACCTCTCCGAAGGCGCTGCAGCTCACAGGGAGCATGCTCCTAGATCTCCATCCATCATCAGGAAGACATCCAGAGAGGGAGTCACCCCATGCAGGGACCCCTTTTTATTGCAGCAGCCCCGCAAGCAGCCGTGGCAGGTTCTGCTTCAGCTCTCCACCCTGCTGCGAGGCCCCACTGGGCTTGAGAGGGCACCAGGGTAGCGATGGAGGGGGTCACTCACTCGATAGCAGGCATGTTTGGGGCAGACATGGGGCTGACTTCTTTGGCTTTCTGAAGGGCGTGCTTCTGGTTAAAGGCCTCCTCTTCCTCCTGCTCATCCTGTGGAGGAAAGAGGGGAATTGCTTAGTGGGATCCTGGGGTTTCAAGGGAAGGTGCAGCCATCGGAGGCAGCGAAGGATGCATGGGTCTACCTGAGATGCCAAGGCGTGCAGGAGAAAAAGGGGAGCAGGTACCTGTATTTCCAGAGACAGCCTTTATTTTATTATGGGGACGCAACTTCCCCACTATGCCAGATTTTACTGAAGGCATCAGTGCTACTTAAATAAGTGAACCCAGCCCACTACAGGCAAGAGCCGGGCTGTGCACCTAGAACAGCCCCAGACGGCGTAGACTGGCTCAGCCCTCCCTTCTTCACAGCTACAGGGGTGAGACAGGCATCCCCGCAATGGAGTGGGAGGCAAGGCATCCATGAATGACCCCGGCAGAGACCGTATCGCTTTAATGAGTATGGTTGTGTCTCCCAAGCAAAAAATGTCATTAGGAGTCATTAGCACACATTCAGCCTTTTCAAAAACTCAGCGTTCTCTTAATTGATGCTGCTGGTATGCCGCGGGGCTCTCCCACCCCTCTCACCCCAGAAGCAGCCCGCAGCCCCTGGAAGTGCCACCTGCACCTGCCGTGGGAGGACAGGGACACCCGCGCACAGCCTTCAGGCAAATCAGTACTGTGCCCCATTTCATTTGCTGCTAACAGGTCAGATTTACACCAGCATGGAAGCCTCTCAGTGAGCTCCAGGGACCTGAGTAATAGGCATGGGCTCTGCAAAAGAACGGGCACCACGGGATTGCTGGTCCCTTCCAAAGAGCAGCAATGACCCTTGCAGCTCTTGCCTACCCACCATTATCCAGATGGTGCCCCAACATTTTAGCATTCCCCAAATATTTCCCAGCATGGTCTTAAAAACGGCTAAGCCCAATAACCTTCTCAAGCACCATCCTAAATTGTGTCCTAAATCACATCCACTGCCCTGCAGGCAGATGGGCAATAAATACTGACACCACTGGAAAGCGCTTCCCACTCTGCATCTCCAGAGTGCTTGGGCAAATAACCGTACCCACATCAGACCCCATCAGATAGATGAGGGTTATCTCGATCTGACCGGAGGCAAATGAAACTGGGGAACTTAAATGGAGAAATAGTTAAGCCACACTTGATGGGAAGTGTGGGTGTTCCTGGAGAGACACGAGACCAGCAGGTTTAAGCACTTTCCTAAATCAAAGTCTAAATGGCTTTGCCCAGTGATACTGGTTTGCGTTTCAGGGGAGCACCCTGCATACCCCCCTGGAGGAAGAGCCCCCACTTCCAATTTGACCTGACCTCTTTCCAAAGCAGGCTGAGCTAAAGGACAAGGTGGTCCCAGCTCTGGAGTGAGGACAGTCACAGGCAGTGCTCCTGGTGCCTTTCCTGCTGGCCCCCTCCTTCAGTCTCTTCACACCAGCAGAAGAAGAAAAAGGAGCAACTGGAACATACCTTGGTGAGCTCCTGAGCATTGGCCAGGTTGTCCACCGCAATAGCCAAGAACACGTTCAGCAGAGTATCTGCGAGCAGCTAAGGATGCACAAGGCACTTGTTAAGGACATGGGTGTCTGCAGCCACCAAGGGAGGGTGGCCCTGACAGCTCCTCACCAGCTCAGTGAGGAGCAGCCAGAGGGTCAAACTCCTCACCCATCCCATATATACAGTCCTCAGTGCACCTCCAGACAGCTCCTTCTCTGCATTTGGGATATCCAGGGCTGCTGCACATGTGATGGGACTCCCTCAACTGGGAGAGCAGGAAGGAGCAGTGTGTGGGGAGGGGGGTGCCCACAGAGAGGGAGATGAGATGGGGTTGTCTCCACTAAAAGCACAGCAGCCAAGTGGATACAGTTTCCAAACAACGTGAGGACGATGAAATAGATGGAGGACCACATGCCTGAGCGAACGCCTCCCTGGGAGCGGATGCCATTGTACATCACCTCGTTCCAGTCCTCACCCGTCAGGATCTGCAGGAAAGCAAGCCAGCAGCTGTCACGCGCACCTTCTCATCACCTGGACAGCCCCCTTGATCCATCCCACCAATGCACAGGAGCCAAGTATAGAGACCCTGGGCAGCAGATAACCCAGCTCTACAGCTGCAGCACTTGAGGGAGATGATGTTGGACACAGCTGAGGATTTAGGTCTCCTCAGAAGAGTTTTGAAACCCTTTCACCTTCTGTAACAGAGGTGGAAGAGTTTCCACCTCTTGCCATCCACTTTGTTAGACAGGCAGAGAGGAAGTAAGTTATATCCTAACAGCTGATGGAGGGGAACTTGTTTGGTTTAAAGAGCCCCTTCCAGCCAGGGGGGAGTGAGCAGGTGGTCCCAATTCCTTTTGGTTGTGTCCCTTTGCAGCTCAGCTCCTACCTGGAACACTGTCATGATGGCTGCGGGGAAAGTGTCAAAGTTGGCCGATGGTGTCCCATCAATGAAGTTAAACCTGGAAATGGAACCGGAAGGACATAAATGGGCTAGAGTACCAAGGTCATCAAACCCCTGACTGCTGTGCTCTCAGCTCTCTTGTGCTTAGGAGGACCTTTCCCCACTCTGAGGAAGGTCTCCTGAGCATTTGGTGCCAGAACCCAAAAGGTCTCCTGGCCAGAGGGACCCACACAGCCCAAAGGCACCCCTCAAGCAGGGACTTTTGTATGGGAGAAGTACCACTGTTAGCAGCAGATTGAGGGGCAAGGCTACAGTTTTCCTAGGCACCTAAGAGGGTGTCATCATTTGGCTTTAACACCAAGAAATTCCTTTTCCCCAGACTTGAAATGACCTACCTGCCTCCAAACAGCTGCATTCCCAGCAGGGCAAAGACTACAATGAAGAGGAAGAGGAGGAAGAGGAGGCTGATAATAGACTTCATGGAGCTCATCAGTGAGACCACCAAATTCCTCAGGGATGCCCAGTACCTGGAAAACAGAGATATTGCTGGAGCACTCGTTGTGATGCTGACAGGAGAGCAGGAGCAACTGGATCTGGGCTGCAGCCACAGTCCAAGATGAAGGGTGACAGGCATGGAAGGTTGGTACATACTTGGTTATTTTAAATATTCGCAGGAGACGAAGGGCTCGTAGGACACTGATCCCAAAAGAGGTTCCTGGTCTGAAGATAGCCCAAACCACTTCGAAGATGCTTCCCACCGTGACCTGAGAAGCAGACACAGCCATGAGTCAAAGATAGGCTCAGGATGGGCTGTTGCAGGAAATCTTCACATGCCTGAAGACGAGGCACCCACCACCCTGCCCAAGACCTGGTGTCTCAGTCTGGCACGGGCAGGCTGTCCCAGCAGAAAGGACTCCCCTGCCCACTGTGAGGGCCATCCTGTTCTTCTCCCCCTTGGTGCCTTGCACTGCAGACACCTGCCAAACATCTCCCCCCACACCCACAGCATCTCCGGGGCTGCTTACCCCACAGTCAAAGCAGTTGAAGGAAGAATGGAAGTAAAGGCGTGGCCCCATCCCATACATCTTTAAGGACATCTCCAGGAGGAAGAGCCCAAGAAACAGGAACTCTGCATAGTCTGAAAGAGAAAACCCAAATGCGCTACCCTTGGGGCTCTGAGCTGCGCGGAGCATCCTGCATGCACCCACCAGTGGCCCATATAGCACACCACAGAGATGGGACAAGTCAAGGACCATGCTGCTTCACCAAGCTCTCAGGGTTTGGGATGAGGGAAGCTCGTCTGTGATGAGCTAAATTGTATATCACAGAGCATCAACCCCACAAGTTAATCTGTCAGGGTAGGTGCACCAGTGTCCCAGGGGTTTGAGAAGACCAGAGATGGCTGGCATGGAGCAGAGCAGCTCTTTAGCATTATGGGACAGTGGTTGAGGCGTCTACAAAGACATTAACCACACGACACTGTGGGGGAATATTTGCAACCTGGATTTAAATAATTGCACGGCTGGAACTTGGCCAGGGTAACTGAGCCAAACAGCCAAGAGCCAGTGAAAAGCTTCTCCAGCTATTTCATGAACATTAGCAGGCAAGAGTCTGGCTCTTCATTTTGTCCAAAAGATGCTTCTCACCACGACCAGCTGCCGTACCACACCATGGCGTGCTGGGATCCCGGCAGGCCTGAGCGTGCTAATGCAAATTTGGGCAGGCCCAATGCTTGACAAGGACATTTTCAAGGTAAGTAAGAATAACACAGCTGGGAAAGCAGCACTGTCCCTACTGCAGCAGCTCAGGAGTAACACATGGCTGCTGTGGGGTTGACCATGCTGCTCTGCAGTTAGCACCACACTAGAATAGACATGGGCGTACTGCCTCCGAGACCTGACCTTGTACCATGGCCCACAGTGGGCTGGGGGATGCTCCAGTAACTGGCTTCAAGCTTGGGATCTCCATGCTATGCTCTGCACCAAAACTTTAACCAGGGGGTTCTCCCATGACCAGTCCCATCGCTGCAAACTCGCACCTTTCCAGTAATTGCTTCTGGCCATTCAAAGATGGATCTCCAGCAAGCTTTCCATCACCACTGTTCATAATTTTAGGATAAACTCAACTGAGACCTGCAGTCTGTTTCTCTCTCTTGACAAACACATCAGACCTGAAGGGCGTGAGGCCAGTAAAACTCCTCCACATTTGCCCACAGGGCTGAGATAGGCATCAATGGCCACAGGGCCAAGGGCAAAGCTGAATTAAATGGCTGTACACAGTCCTTTTTTTAATCAACAGTGAATGTAATTCAGGTTATTCCCCACCCAGCTCCATACCAGCATGACTCTGGTGGGATTCATCCCCACATGCCCTGGGACAAGGAGCGAGGGCATGCTGCAACCTCTGGCCGCTGGAGATAAGAAGGTTGCAGGAGGTTTTGCCTGCCCATGCAGTGCTCTCACACCTACACAAAACCCAGGGACTCACAGAGGAAGTGGGTGAGCCAGGCTGGCTGGTTGTGATGGACGATGGCCACACAGGCAGTGTTGAGAGCCACCAGGCTCAAGACGATCCAGTAGAAGACCTGGGATTTCACCATGTGGCGAACGGAGATGCGCAGGAGTCGCTCCTTGTGCCGTAAGTAGGAGGCACCATCCACTCTGGCACCTTTGAGGCCAGAGTGACTCAAGGGGTTACCTAAGGGAAAAGAGGGGGCAGAAGGAGTTGGGTGCTCCAGTCAAGGTGAGGGAAGGAGTTGGGTGCTCCAGCCTTCCCCGCAACATCAGACAGGACAGACGGCTCACAGGCATTGCTTTTATGGGACATGACTTAACCACATAGTTTTTAAATGATACGGGGGGCAGCGGGTCGTTTGCCCCCTTTGCTGTCAAGCTAGCAGAGATGGCTGATCTGTGACAATCTCCACGTGATAGGTGTGACCCTCGCAACTCAATAAACTGGCAGAGGTTTTGGGGAGGAAAGCTCCAAACTGCACTAACCCAAGGTTGGATGAAGAGGTCTTCTCTGTGCCAGCCTCCGTTCGCCCACAGAGGAGATATCAACGCAGTGCTCATCGCTTGAGTCTCGGTTCATGGCGTCTGTCCGGTTCCTTTTGATGGTGGCTCGCCTGAGCACTGGGAAGGGAAGAGGAAGGGGTGTTGGTGGCCCAACTCTGCCAGTAGCCACCTCATTGGACCATGACCTGGTGATCAGTACTTGGCTAACTCAGGTCTGGTAACAGGACGGAGATACCCAGGTGACCCTAGTCCAGAGCTATCCCTGTGTGGGACCAGACATCTCCCGGTCTCTGTGCTCTCTTAGGGGTTATGCTGTCAATCCATTTCCCCGCGCCCCTCTCTCAGGCCACAGACCCCACTGGGGCATTCCCAAACCTCCCTCCTCTCATCACAGCTAGAGGGTTTCAACCTGTGGGCAGGCAGAACGAAGGGCAGGGCATTGCTTGTCTTACCTTCTAAGGCTGAGGTCCCAGCATTTTTGTTCTCTTCAGCCAGCATGACTTCCTCTACGCAAAACACAGAGTTCAGCATCAGGAGACAAGACACAGTTGGCTGAGCACATCAGACCTCACTGCCTTGTACCTAAGCACTTTGTCCAGCCTGGAGGTGGTTGCTCTATGTTGCAAACTCTTGTCAAGTATTGGTTAAGCGTCCAAAAGCAAATTCTGGAGGGTGGCAAGTGGCAGCTACCACACATTACATCAGAAAGAAAAATTACTTGTAATCAACCCTTCTTCCTCCACTGTAATTAACCCCACTAAAGAAGCTGAACATCGTAGACAGGTCTGGGGCTTAACACCCCAACTCAGGACCAAAGCTGAGGTCTGGGGCTCAGGCCTCATCTCAAGTTACCATCCTTTTTCAAGTCTGAATGCTAGATGAAAGCGTAAATCTTCCCTTCCCAGAGCTGAACGCACTGAACTGATCCCCACGAGGTGCAAGCAAGTACAGGGGCCATGGCAGTTTGGGGACCAGGACCCACGGGCTGTTGTGCATGGCTGGGTGTCAGCAGGAAGCCTGGAAATCTCCACCATCCCCAGCCCTCGCTCAGATCCAGGTGGGAGCCCTGAGCTGGCAACTAGCGAATGTATACCCTCCAGTCTGCTCCAGGAGCAGGTTTAACTGGAAAACCACCGTCACCGTTCACTGCTCTACTTTCCTCCTCCCCACCACTGGAGCGGACTCCAGCAAATGTCAAGAGAAAGGAAACCATGGCAGAGCAAAGCCTGCAGCAGTGGTGCTCACAGCCTTCCCTGGAGATGTAATGCGCCTCATGTTCAAAATATGACAGTTTCATGCCACAGAACATGAAGTTTCATCAGCTGTTGGCAATGTCCTTGCTTACAGCCTGGCCAGACCATCACAGCATCTGGGGCCGAGCTCATCCATGCACCCAACACCACCACAAGAACACCTGTGCAGCTTTGGGGTTGCACTGGATGATGCTCGGGGATCCCTTCCCATCCCCACCATTGTACATGACCAGCACCCTTCAGTGCCTGTCACCCCCCTGGCAGCCCCCCTGGCCCACCAGCCTTTACCCGCTTTGTCTATCCAGGCCCGGTAGCCGTTGAGCTCCCGCTCGATCTGCTGCTGGCGCCGCAGCTTCATGAAGGCTCGGCGGTTCTCCACTCGCTCACGCTCTTTGGCAAACTCCCTGGAGAAGGGCAGGGGGGGTGGTGAGAGCATGGCCGGGGGACAGCAGGGTGCGCAGGGGGCTGGGGGCACCACGGGGCTGGGAGGAGAGGCAGGAACCAAGGGCAAGCACAAGCCAAGGGCTGCTGGAGCATGTTGGGGCAATGCATAGCCATCCCCAGCCAAAGCATGGCCAGGGGATGGATGAATGAACAGAGACAAGGAGAGGCTTCTTTGCAGGAGGAAAGACGCAGATGCATGTGAGCAAATCCCCTGCTTGGTCACTCAGCCCCACATGCCCCGGCTGGGAGGTGCTGCTGTTCGGGGAGGATGCACGAGTTCAGCTTCTATGTTTCCCTTCGGGAAATAAAAACCGGGCACCGTGAGGAGGCAGCAAGGGGGTGGAGAAGGGCAGGTCCTGCCCCCTGCCTTCACCTCCTCCTCTGAATCCTTTTTCTTTCCAGCCTCTCCCGGGAGGATTTTCCCAGGACTTGAGACATCCCTGTTTTCCTTCTCTGGACTTCAGTGTCTCATGTGAACTGTCCAGGTGTGATGACCAGTCCAGAGAAGGACAACAGCTTGGTTTGGTGCTGCAGCAGGCAGGAGGGCAGGCAGCACCTCATGGGCTCTGCACAGGCAAAGGCATGCACCTTCCTGGCGTCAAACACTAAGCAACACCAGTCAGAGCTAACGGTGTGCCCACTGCTCATGCAGCCTCTAACACACATGGTGCACAGACGTACTAGCATCCACGTGCTCACATGGACTCCTAGGCACAATCATAAACACACTCCTCAGTACATAAGATATATGATTTCACCTATAGTCCAGCCCAGAGCTGTGCAAAGACACCCATATGCAGCCAGGGCTATACACACCTCCACACGTGCAGTTAAAACACAAGACCACACTGGTAAGCATGGTCTGCTTTCTGGTATACACACACTCATGGCCATACACAACAGCCCATGCAGGCTGCCCCTCCTGAGGTTTTCACCCACCCTGTATGAAGAAACACCCGAAGCCCTAAGCACATATGCAAAGGCCATCACACACAGTGAAATGGAAATATTTGGCAGAAAGCACAGGGGTGGCAACATAGGTAACCTCCCACCCACACTGTGGGTTACACATGAGACAACATGGCCAGACCTGCTTCTAGGAGGTCCCACACCCTGTGCTTGCACACGCCACATACCTGGGGCATCTTGAGCTGCACATTATACCTCTATTGACAACCACATTCGCACACAAGGAGCATCCCTCACACCAGCCATCCTCCCAGCACACCCTTCCTTCCTTGCAACAACATTACAAGGATGCAATCTGCTGGCTGCAGCTCCCCATCCTGTCCCTGAGCCCCGGTGGCCGCAGAGCCTCAGCTGAACAGAGGAACACAGCCCGTGCCCTCGGCCCCCTCCCGTCCCAGGCTGCTCCAAGGGAAGTGTGATTGCGAAGAACAAATAACACTGTTCTCTCTGCAAGACGAATGTCTCTCTCCCCAGAGACTAGCAGCAATCTCCAGCCTCAAAAAAAAAAAAAAAATACTCAAAAGAACTAAAAGAATTGGTCTGTCTGCTGCAGAGAGAGTTCAAGTGCATTACCCCAGCTGAGCTATTACATCCTTAATGCTGTGTGGGCTTTCACGTGTGTGTGTGTGTGTGTGTGTGCGCGCGCGCGTGTGTTTGTGTGAAAAGCCCTGAATGTTCCCTGCATCTCTTGTTTAAGATCCCCAGACAATTCAAGCGTTTTTAATTCCACCCCAGGAAGGTGAAGTTTCCTGCCGCTCTGGCATTAAGCATCAAATGACTCTCCCCCTCCATCGCTGGCTTTCAGACTGAAATGAGACTTTCTTCCTAGGGCAGGGAAGGGGGAGAGAACAAAAGGCAAGGAAGAGAAAAGCAGCCTAAGTGGAGGGAAGGAGGGCAGCAGGAGACGGGGGAGAAGGAAGGACCTCCCACAGCCAACAGTGAAATTCACTCTCAGTTTTGGGCATGCCATGACAAAAACCCTCCTTGCCTTAGCTGGAGGAAAGGCAGGACCATTTTGGCTGTGCCATCATCCCTCACAGGCCTTTGTTAGCAAATTTGGGATGTCAAGAAATAAGAAGATGCCACCTGCAGCCAGAGTTAGTGGGGAAGTTGCCTCTCTCCCTCTGGTTTGGTCCACTGGTCCTCCCGTGTGCTGAACCTCTGCCCCATGGGCTACAACCCCATGCCAGCCAGCACCTTGGCAGAACTTTTGCCAGCCAGACCCTGCAGATATGTTCTGCGACCAGGAGCACCCGGAAAGCTTCCCCTGATTTACACCAGCTGGGAATCTGGCCCCTCTCTGCCGCCTCCTGCTTGCCCATCCCCCTGTCTTCAAGCTCCTTCTCTGCTGAGGTTAGTGTTTCCTTTTGCTGCATGGTGAGAGAAGCCATTATCATGTGTCCATGATAAAACCCAGAAGGACCAAGCTGAGGATCACCTTTTCCCAGAGAAGGGAACGGGAGCATCTTTTCCAGCACCCCTCTCATCGAGCAACATTTCCCCCTACCCAACCGTTTGCTCACAGAACCCTAATTTACAAGAAGCTGGTGCCACACGCATCCAGGGACAAGGTCCATGCAGCTGCGGCAGCGTCTCCGAGGGAGACACTTCCCACACGCTTGATCCCTAATGGAGCTTAATTGCTTTTGTCCATTAGAAGGAGGAAGGGGTGGCAGAGAGGGGAAGGGGGGAAAAAAGTTAAGCTCAACTTAATGAATTATTACATTTCAGAGAGACATGTTACTGAGCAGGGCAGCAGCGGGGGCTGGTGACATCTGAGAGTGGGTAGGCGATGCTGACAGATCAAGGATTGCTCAGAGCCAATTTGCAGCAGCGGGTAGAGATAATACTGTATGTGAGTGAGAACAGGGCCAGCGATGGTGACTGACAGCCGCTTGGGAAGCCTCCAAGTTGCAGGCAGGGCAGCATTGCATTGCCGAGAGAGCCGGGCGCCTGCCTCCCATTGAAGGGCTCTGTTCCCCGGTGTGTTTGGGTTACATCGCCAGGTATGGCCCAATTTTGCCTTGCAAAGAGCCTGAGGCCATGCTGCCCCATGGGGTCCCTGCAAGGGGGCTCAGAGGACCCAGCAGAAAGCATGGTCCTCACCAGCAACACCTCTGCTTGTCCACCTGGGTCTCCTGGCCCCAAATCCTGATGCCTCCAGCATGAAAACATCCACCCACGACAGCCGAGCTCTACTCATGCCGACCCTGTGTCATTGCAGCCCTTCCCCATCCAGCCTCGTAAAGCCGAAGGCACGCAGCAAGCGAAGGAGGCAAGCGCTGAAGGTCATGGTGGGAGCTGGGGAGCAGTGTGCCATCTGTCCTGCACACAAGGGCACCATCCATCCTCACACCGTGCCCAGCCTGCCGGGGCAATTGGAGCACAGATGGTTCGCTCCTCCTCTGCCTGCAAATTCTCCTCTACAGCCTTGGCATTCCCCTCACACAGCCTGAGGGCGTCTGCTCCCGGCAGGAGACCTTGGGGGACACCGCCGCGCTTGGCCACCCTCCTCTCTGGGCCTCCGGACCCTCGCTCACACCAGGACAGCAACGCTTTTACTACTTCAGTGCTCTCTGCTCAAAGGGCTGGAGAGCCCAGGTCTGGTTTTACTGGGAGAAGAACCCATGTGAAAGCATCCAGCTTAGAAATGGGTCCCCTTTTCTGGAAAAACAAACAACGAAAACAAACAAACAAAAAACCCAACCAAAAGAAAAATGCAAACCCAAAAACCAGCTAAGAAAAAAATACCACAGATGCTGCAACCGACATGTATCCTTTCTGGAGTTTCTTTGAGTCCAGAGTGGATATATAGCACTGGTCATATCAATGTTGTGGCTTCCATGCTTTGAAACTACAAGCCAACCATCTTCAACCCCACCAATTCGTTGCCTTTTGCCACTGTTAGAGACACCTCCAACAAATCAGTTATCAAACGGGTCTTAAAACGATATGAGGCAGCAGAAAGGATGGGGTGGGAAGAGGAGAAATACTGGATTACACGCTGAGGATGAGGTACCAGTACCGTGCTGCTGTGAAAAAAACATATATAATGGGATGTTTAACATCAGGTAATACTGCTGCTCTTCTCAGCACTCATGAGGTCTCAGCTCATGGCTCTGACTCAGTTCTGAGCACCACAATTTGAGGAAAAACCGCCTTCGACTCCAGGAGGGTGTCAGGGAAGGTTATGGGACAGAACTGACAACAGACATTTTGGAAAACACGGATGAGACAGTTGCAAACCAGGGGGATCAGATGGTATTTACCCAAGAGGTGTAAAGGAACTAAAATAAGAGTGTTGAACTAACTGTGCAGTCTGTAACCTGGTGCTTCAACTTAAACAGACGGTGGCAAGCAGGCACAGCAGAACTGGCACTGCAGAGTGGGATTATTGCCCTGAACTGATAGTAAAGGCTAGAGCAGGGAGTCCAAAGGTACAAAAACCTCTGCAGCAGGAAGATGTGCTTTATAGGTGTGCTTTGAAGGAGGCAACGTGTTTTTTGGATAAGGGTAATTGCTTGATTTAAGATCACTTGAATTGCCAGAAGATGCCAGAGAAGATTCAAGGTCAGGTTGGACGGGGCTCTGAGCAATCTGATCTAGTTGAAGATGTCCCTGCTCATTGCAGGGGGGTTGGACTAGATGACCCTTAAAGGTCCCTTCCAACCCAAACCATTTTATGATTCTATAATTCCTTAACAAAGCTGGATTGCCTCGAGAAAGTCTTCCCATGAAGCACTAACTGGTAAAAAGAGTTAAAAAAAAGGAAAACAGAAACATCCTATTTCTTGTATTCCCTTTTAGGAGTGGCCGTTAGCTTTTGATCATCTCCATGTACTTTGGCGAGAGTTACGTGTTTGCCGCGTTGTGACAAAGCTGCAGCAAGAAACAGAGCGTACAGCTGATGATGCTAAAGACTGCATATTTATAGAGCACCGGCAGACACACGAGTTGGGGAATGAAAAGCTGACAAGCTGTTGGTGACATCGAATGATAAAACGGGAAGGAGCTGGGAGATACCAGCCCTGAGATTACCCATTACATCACTGTCCCATTTAAGAAGGAGCAGATGCTGATGGTTACCTTCTACCTTGGAGAAACCTTGTGATTTAAATCAGATTTTCTTATAGGTACTTGCTGATGTCTGTCTCTTCTACCAGGTCCTAAAGCAGCTTGTATTAGACAGGATTGGTACCAAGAAGCATGAACAATTCAGAAAGACCTCGCCATGCTAGTTTGCGATGACACCCCACACTGAGAGGGGAAGTGAACAAAAATAGAGGCTGAAGGGAAAGGCAACGACAACATAAAGACACAGGGGAAAGGCAGCCCAAATGGGAAACTGTCTCCACAAGTGGGGAGAGGACAGAGGGGCTCCAGATGAGGAGCCACCAGAAGCAAAGTCAAGACTCGCAGCACTAAAGAGCTCCTTTTATAAGCTGGTCCCTCAAAGAGATGTGGGCCATTGTGGCTCCGCATAGGCCCAAAGCAGTGAGGACAAGACCACCGTTGGCTGTCTGCATTATGGGACACAAAGCTCTTCCCAAGGAGCAACTGTGTTACAGGTGCTGCTGCCAACGGGCAATGGGAGGACAGATCAGACAACTTGGAGATCTCTTGGGCTCAGGCTTTGGGCAGCTTTGAAGATGAAGTTCAAGAATTCAAAGAATTGGTATTTGCTGCAGAGCCAGAGTGGCAACGGAGACACTGAAATGACTCAAAAGAAACACAGGAGAACTCAGACTTTGCATCTGCTCATCGGGAACGCAGCCCACTGAACAGTAAGGACTTTAAATACTTCCCTTCTATCCAGTAATCCCCGTTTCTTGTCTACAGTTAGCTTCAGGCAACAGTCTCTCATTCATCCAAGAGCAGGTTCACCCACTGCTTGGGAACATGGTTGGGCATCAGCATTGCTGCAAAGCCTGTCCCCCACTGATGGATCCCAGCAGAGATACAGGTGTCCAGTCCAGCCTCTGCATTTCAGGGTGGGATCAGCTCCAGGCAGCTCGATGCCTCTCCACACACTTCATGCATGCTCTCCAAGAATAAGAAGTACTCCATGATCAAAGTGAGAAAAGCACACGTGGATGCTTGCTTTGTGTTCAGCTCAACCCTGCTGTGATCTTTAAAAAGAAGACAGATTTTCCACGACACTTGGGCTGGGCTCAGAGCAGCCAACAATTTGGAGAGCTTATTGTTTTGAAGTAGAGAAAAATAAACAACGACAATGACAAATATCACTGAGAGAAGGGATCCACCAACATTCCAGTTGTAGAGTCTCAGTTTCAACATTTTTCCAAGGGTAACAACACTGAGGTTTGCACCTCTGTCCCCATTGCTCAGACAAGTCTGTTGTTTGCAATCTTGCACCAAAGGCAGCAATAGCATGGTCAACCCATGCTGCAAGAAAGCTACAGAAAGGTGGCGGAGGGTCTGGTAGCCCCGGCAGCAAGAAGCAGAGATGGAAGCTCTGGATTTTATTTCACTCTTATCAGGCAGGGCTGGTTTGAGCAGCGCAGCTTCACTGCTTCAAGAGCCCCGGGCTTTGTTCGCAGTCACTCCCACTGGCTCACGCAGCGCTGAGAAAATGTCACTCCTCCCCTTCCTTCCTATGCTCCAGTTTTTATCCTCTGTACATGGAGAAGTTTTATAGTCCCCATTTGCAAGTGACAGCGATCTGCAGATGAAAGGTGCGGGGCCAGTACCGAAGGTGAGTTATAGCATGGAAAAAACATCACCAATTTTCAACATTTCATGACGTTAACTTCCCAGGAACCTCCAAGCACTCTAATTGACGCCTTCAACACACAAATACAATGAATGCAGAACCAACCATCAAGTGTGAAACCCACAATGTAAATGCTAGATATGTCACTTCACCACTGCAAAACAAACAAACAGCCGCCCACGATGTACAAAGAACTGATAATGTTATGTGATTCATTTGGGACATCCTGTCTACTTCACCCAACAGGAGTGCCCAGCACCCTCTTGCAAGCATGGAGTTGGTCATGGAGCAACTGGGCATCTCCAAAGCCATCCGCCAAGTCAAAGAGCTGCAGCCATGGCCACACGATTGCTGTCATTAACCAGGATGACGGAAATTACAAAGATCTGGAACAAACAACTCCAAAAGCAATCTGTAAGCAAGAACTGTCTGCCAAGTGCTTTGTCAAGACGATCAAAACCAAGCCTTTTCACCCACCGTCCGCAGACAACATGCAGTCCACAGAGCTGATTTGCAAGTAGGCACGAATAAGAGCAAATCTGAAGCAGCTGAGACATGCTGGCAAATAATTTGCAAAGAGAAATCAAAGGGAAAAGTCACCAAGTCATCTCTTTGTTGTGGATTTTTTTTATCCTGCCCCGTAACACCAGGGGATATGGCACACCAGACACACGCGTCTCTTGTCAGGCAGCTTGTTTGCAAAGGGCTTGGAGGCCCTCCGCAGAAAGGTGGTACAGCAAAGCAAGGCAGAGAGGCACTCATTGAATATGGATGCCCACCTGGCTGCTGAATATAGATGAAGATCTCAAAGGCTCCTTTGCTTCACTCATGTTCAAATACCACGTCGATGACACAAGAGCTTCCCCAGAACAAAGTGACAAGCATGGCCATTTCTCGCCAAGCGTGGCCCAACCAACATGCATCCCATGATGGTGCTTGGGGGACCTAACAGGAGGCATCACAGCCCCCCTCCCCATTTAACCCACACCTCCATTCAAAAGCGGTTCCAACGAGTGAATCCCCAAACACACAATGGATGCAGCCATTTTACATCTCATCGAGCCCCTCCCTGAGATGCTACAACCATGAAAGAAAAAAAACCCCAATGCTTCCAAGCTTTCACACTTCTGATGCAATACTTCTCAGGCATGTTTGTTGGCATCTTGCTATCCCTCATGATCTCCCCACAAGCCTTCCTGCATTGTGGCGACATGTCTCCCTGCTTTCCCCTCCACAAACCGCCTACCTCCAAGACATTAATCTTCTTCCCAGTGTTTTTGGCTTCAAACCACCTGATCCAACTTGAACGCACGGGGCCCAGGTTTTGTGTAGAGCCAGAAAAAAAAAACCCTGCCTCCATTGAAAATGTACACTTGTTCCTTCAACGCCCTTATTATTAATTGCTATAAAACTTAATTTTATTCATCGTTTGTTATGCCTCAAAATTGGTTGGGAAAAAAATTCAAATTAAGTGAAGTGAAAAGATTTCATAGATGGTACAGAAGGCTCCTGAAGGAGCTGAAGAAAACTCTCCAGAGACTGGGAACGCAGCGCTAACCCAACCTGAAAGAAAGAAGATCTTAAGACAAAGAAATCTTGCCAAATTGATCCTTTAATTATAACATTAGTCGTTTTTTTCAAAGGCTTAGTGCAAGAGCTGGGGGTGGGGGGCAGAAAAGAAAGGGAGAAAAGACTTAAGATCATCAGGATGAGTGGAAGCAATTAGGAAGATTTAAATTACTCTCATTTGGTACAAGGCAGATGGATTTCATTTTTCTTGCCATCGTGCTCAACTTCTTGCTCTGCTATCGGCTTCCAGAGGTCTTCTCCTTGGCAGACCTGAGGACCCAGCCTTCCCAGGTCAGGCAGCATCCCCTTCCACTCGGCACCCACTCAGCTACTGCTGCAGACCATGAATACCAGTGATTATAGCAGCTTTGTCACCCTGGAAAGGGGCTGGAAGTACGAGACTGGGTAGGGAAAAGGAGTCTACCAGCCCTCAACGGGAGGACAGATGCTGCAATGAATGGAGGAGGGTGATTGCAAACCATTTTTTCTCTGCAGGGGCTGGGGAAACGGAGATGGAAAAGAGTCAAAATACAGCCTGTCCGGTATCGGAAACTCCGCATGAGCCCTCAGCGTTATACCTCCAAGCATGGCTTATTTTTTATCTTCACTCTTTCATCTTCTTGCTCCCAGCGACAAGCTAGACATAAGCCATCTTCTTACCAGGATGGGCAAAGCAGGCAGGACCACTGCAGCAGCTAGGACAGGACCAGTGGTCCAGTGGTGAGCTGTGGTCATTACTGGGATGGCGTTACTGCCACTGCAGCACCACGCATGCCACAGGTGGCAGGGATGGGGCAGCACGGCTCTCACCCAGTCTCTGCTGCTCTGGAGATGCAGCCTGAACACACAGATCCAAATTGTTTTACATGAAAAACAGCTGAGAAAAAAAAAAAAAAAAAAAAAAAAAACAAAAAACATTTCACAAAGAAGGGAGAGCAGACCTTTGCACATCTCCAGCGCAGGGCACATGCAACTTCTACATCCCCCTGACTCAGAGCTGACAGACCGCAGGGCACTGCCCGCAATGGGCCATCAGCCGCAGGACAGGAGGAGGTCCCGTCCACCCCTCCTACTCCTCCTGCAGCATGCAATTCTCTCTCTGCACTACAGTGGTTCTCCCTGGGAAGAGGCGCAGAGCTGCAGGTGCCCGCTGCCCCACCACAGCAGGGTGCTGGATGACACCAAGCTCAGGCCACAGGACAGCAGCAGGCAACACTTGATATGAGTCTCAGCATCCTCCCAAGCTCCCAAATCCACCGGCTGCCACATGGCAGAAAACACGGCATTTCAGCTGATGCTCCATCCTCACTCGCTCCCACTAACTCTCTTCTGCCAGGATTATTTCGGTAGCTTGTGTAGCTTTAAAAGCTGAGCAGTCACATCTCCTTGGGCTTCATACCTGCTCCCAAAGAGGAACAGGGCCAATTTTTTTTTTCTTTCCTGCTTTCAGTTAGAATTAATTGATCCATAATTGCACCCATAGAGGGGGAAAGTTAATAGACACAGTAATAAATGCCAAAGCCCCGGAAGAACTGGCTCTCCAAGCCCCTGCCTGGAGCAACTCCATCTCCTCTTAATAGCGTTGCATGCAATTTCAGTGTATGTGTGCGTGTTAGTATTTAGAGAGAAAAATTGAGGAGCCTCAGTATGATGGAAATAATTTCTTTTCCTCTCCCACATACTTTGTGCTTAGGAGCAGATGGATCCAGGCTGTTTACATCACGGAGGTCATGCCTCAGCTTAACAGTTGGGGAACTGACTGTTGGGAGAGATGCGCATCGCAACCAGAAGATTGCTAAATCTGGGCTCCAGCAAACTTCTGATGGTAGCAAGTTAAACACACAAATGTCCTCCTGCAGCCTCTTTGCATTCAGGACCTGCCTCAGCTGTTTGATTGTTTCCGCAAAGAAAACCGCTGCCGAGACAAAGCAAGGGCAGAGAGACAGCTCTGCAGCAGCTTGTGAGCGTGAACTTCGAGAAGAAGGCTGGAAATCCCAAGCAGACCTCGTTATTCACCGATGCAGATGGTACAGTTTGCAAGCAACGTGGGTCCAGGTTTCCACAAGCAGGCTACCAGGGCTCACCGTTCACCGCTGCACCCCAAGTTAACAGAGCGACCGTGATTTCAGCTGGCTGGATATGGCTACCTGTCTTCCCCCAAAGCAGTGCCGTAACTCTGGGAAGGGTTTCCTTCTCATGGAGGTGTTTCCATGGAGCTCATCCCCGAAGTGACCTTCTCCTCCCAGCTCAGCCCAGCCGTGGGACATGCAGGGGGATCCAGCCAGACCCTGCCTGCTCATCCAGCTCAGAGGCTGGGGGATGGAAAGGTCACCCTTCCCCTCCCACAGCAGAGCCAAGTGCTCTCTTCCAGCACAAGAGGATTGCCAGAAGTGTTAAAAACAATAAAAACTAAGCAAGCAAAGAGAAGAACGAAGCCCTTCTTATTGAACTCAAGGACATACATTGTTTGCGTGCAGAAGTACCTTCTCCTGCCTCATGTCACACCCCTCCATGGCTCTGGCAGCAGAGTGAAGCAGAGGATGTTTCACCACCGCCGAGGTACTGCATCCACTGAGCTGCAGGGGATGCCTGCGGCCATGGCCAGGCAGGAGGGCATGCGCGGTGGCCTTGCCATCAGGTGGCAGAGCCCAGCTCACCACCTCCACTCACCTCGCTCAGCCCTCCGGGGAGCTGAGCAGCTGCACTTTTCCCTAGGTATCTGGCACGCCTCGAGAGCATCTCCATTGCCAATTAGGCCACCCACCCACTTGCATCCTTCCCCAATACAAACCCTATTAGTGATAAACAAACAGCTGAAATGCCAGCCGGCGCCTGGGAAGAGCCCTAGACAACTGCATCCAATTCGGCGGGCGTAGGAACAGCTGCCTCACGCAGCCCTGGCGCAGGCAACACCAAGCATGGACCAGGGCATGGGCCAGGCATCCTACCAGCCACCCTGTGGTCCTCCTGCCAGTGGGTGGCTTGCAGGTCAGAGCAGTGTTACCAGCCTGCTCTTGGCATCACACCAGCACCAAAAGTCTCAGCGTCCACACAACACACTATGTTAGCACAATTCAACACTGCAATAAGGGGCTTTTCCAGCTGCCTAGTCCCAACCTTCCTAACTTTCCTTCTCTGGGCTTTTGTAGGAAAGCTCCTGTTTGACACTGACACCCAGTTGGACTTTGCTCAAATCCCCAAGCTGGATGTGGCATAAGAAATGCAAAAGCCACCCAACACTACTTGGACATCTTCATCCTCCATAAGAGCTCCCTCCCTGCACAGCAGCGTGAAGCCTTTCCTGCAGCCTGTCCCCAGAGCCCCTGGACTCAGTCAGACCCCAGGCAGAGAGCTGGGGAAATTCAACCCACCAGCAGACCCTGAAGCCCAGCCTGCCGCTCCAAAAGCACTCCTGAAACCACCACCACCATCATCACACCTGAACTCACAGGGACACTTAGGACAGTGACAGAGATGACCAGGGCCAGTCTCCACATTGATCCCTGCATCTAAGGGCTTTCCAGCTGGCCAAACCAGTGCTACGGTAGCCTTTTTTTTGTTTTGCCATGATAGGCAATTAGGAAAAAAATGACCTGCTGCTGGGCACAGGGTCCCCGCTGCCACTTGCGACAAGGGCAGAGGAGCCCACATCCCCCTCCCAGTGGAGGAGAGGGCATGCTCTCCCCATGCACCAACTCCTGCCAGTGGTTGAGGATGTGCTGATGCAACGACAGTTCATTGTCATGGAGACAAGAAGCCTTTTCCTCTCCAAACCCAGCTTAACAGCTTGGATTAAAACCTTGTTTCCCCTGGGAAGACTAGAACAGGGACAGTTGCATTGTCCCTACGTTCCCAGCTTGTCCACGTGCACCCCACGCACCTCTGCTCTCACCAGTGTGCATCCCCCACCAGCGCTGGGCGCATCCTCCCAGTCACAGCCTGCACAGCGTGGAGGTGCTCCACATTGCTCCCACTTGTGCCCCAAACCCATCCCAACCCATGTCCACCACACTCCATGAGCCAGCAAATGCACACCCCACTACAAACACATCCCAGGCTCAAGCATGTTTCCAAGGCTCCCCCACACCTCTCCACTCCAGCAGGTCCCAAGCAGCCAGAAGATCGATACTGACCGTTTCTCGCAGGTGACCAAAACCATGAGCTCTTCAGCAAGGCAAAACAACGAGAAAGCATCTTCAACGCTGCCCCTTTCCTGGCTCCCCAGGGAGCAAAGGAGGTAAGCAGAGCCGGGGAGCGACCCCTCGCTGTGGGGCAGGCAGGCATGGAGGGGATGGGGGGAGCCAGCTACTGGGGTCCTGGGGGGCACGGCAGTACTGGGGGCCAACCTTGGGGACGGGCATGGCCTGGCGGGGAAGGATGGCATCTTGCTTACCCCGACAGCACTCCCAGGACAAGGTTGAGGACAAAGAAGGATCCAATGATGATGAGGGGGATGAAGTACAGCCAGTTCCAGGTGGCTCCTAAGGCATCATTGGTCTGGAGGGGAAAAGAAAAAACACGTGTGACATTATGTTCAACACCAGCACCTGGGGCAGAGGGAGGGTGCATTAGCTCAGGTGCTGTGGCAATTCTCCTTCCAGGTTGACCACGCCAGGCTCCTCAGGGTGATGTGGCCGTGCCCGCCGAGCCTTGACAGGCACCGGGCAGCTGTCTGTGCAGGTAGGTATGCCCAGCCAGGGGCTCCCAGCCAGCAGTGCCCCGATGCCCCTTCACATCCTGCCCCAGCCACGCTCTCCTCCTCGGTCTCCAGCCCTCATCCAGCAGGACCGCTCTCCTCTGCCTCCTCCTACCATCCCTGCAGGGACACAGGGGCTGTAAGACAACGGTATAGTTGGAAGTGCAGGGCCCTGCAGCCCGAAATCAGGCTGCTGAGGACACGGGGGCCACCCTGAGCACACCCCCCACCCCCCAGCAGCTTGATTCGGTGCTCCCCTGTGCACCCCACCGAGACAGGGCAAAGCAGCCCTGCAGCAGCAGCACCTGCCGAGCACGGTGCAGGTTAAGAGGGAAAGGTTTATAAGGTGCCTTAGGGCCAGCGAAGCTGGCAGCTAAAGAAGAGGCAGCTGATGCTTGTCCTTCCACGCACAGGGCGACAGGGGCTGGTACGGACAAGCCCCACACCTTCAAATGGGCATTTTGCTGACAGCATCATCGCTAGTACCTTGCAGACACCCTCCTGCCCTGGGTGCGTTACCCCAACTCCAAGGAGCTGAGAGCGGAGGGTCGCTCTAACCGCAGGGCAAAGTCCAACAGCTAAAAAGGCTGCTGGCAAGCCCTGCTCTATATCTCCAGACATTTATTCACTGAGGCTTTTAATAAAGCAGTGCCCCGCTGTACCTCGCAGCCGCTTCCTGGGCCCCATTTGTCCTCCGGTGTCAGGCACGGCGCACATGATGCCGGGCTGGAGGGTGATGCGGCAGAACGTGACTGTCTGGGGGAGGTGGTATCAATCTTGTTGCAATGAAAGACTCTTTCTCTTTTCTCTCTTCCCCCCTCTCCCCGTGCTAATTAAGCCCTCATCTTCGTCTGAGTCATTGGCACCACGTCTCCTGGTCGGCCAGTGCAGGAGCCAAGATGAGGCTCTGCAAGGGGAGAAGTGCATCTCCAAGGGGGAGAGAAAGCTACCACATTGGAGTCTTCCTCTAGTGACCAAGGCATCAGTAGGAACCTCAGCCAGGCATCCCCACCGCCCTGACGCTGAGCTCAAGGCAGGAAGGGCAGTGCCAGCACATCCCACTGTAGGCACTGACCACAGCACGAAGAGGGAGGTGCTGTGGGCAGAATCCAGTGCCAAGGAGTGCCTGGCACACAGCAGCAATAAGGACTTTGAGGTTGAGAAAAGCATCCGGAAAGACTCACTGCCCTCCTCCTTTGACACTGGGAAGCCACACATGTCTTCTCAAGGTCCTGCACCTTTCCAGAGCCCCAGTCCACTACCAGCCCCTTTCGGGGCCATCGGAGAAGCGAGTGCAGGGAGGTGGGAATGATGATGCATGGGAATCCCATACAGCCAACGCTCATCACCGCCCTCCAGAGACACCCAGGCCACCGCGTTCTGCTCTAACAGCACCATTTGCCATAGCATTAGTCTTTGAGGCATCGTGCAACCACTCGGTCTGAGCTTAGCTGGGGTCCCTGCCAGGATGCCATTGGGTACCTGCCACCTGTGCCAGGATTACTCGCCTTTGAAACTGGCTCCTGCCCAAAACCCATGGGCTTTCCCCAAGGCCCTTGGCACAGGGGATGCAAAACAGATGAGCTCCTTTCCTACGGGTGAAGAAGATACCTTCCCCCAGGGCTGGGCCATCACCACCCCTCCTTTGGCCTTCTCCCATCCACTGATGCGCAGCAGGAGACAGGGATGAGATGATGGAGCACAGGGCAATTTCCCCAGGGCTATCAGCCAGCGATACCAGCAGCAGCACCCAGACCACCTCTTCCCACTGTGGTTTGTGGACATGGCCAAAGCTGGTGGCACCGGGGACCCACAGCTGGGAAAGCTGAGGCAGGGGCTCGGCAGGGCCCTGCCAGGACAGGCTGTCTGCGATCTTCATCTCTACGTGCATTTGTGTACCCAGCTCCCACGGGGGTGGAGGTAAAGGGGATTAAAGAGATTTTAGGGTTTTTTGGGGGGATTACACGTCCAGCACTGCTAGCAGCCAGTGGCTTCAGGAGGGGCACTGCAGGGGCAGGGGAGGGGATGGGGAGCTGTGGCCATGGACCCCGCATACCCAGGGACACACCACTGACCACAGCAAGCTCAGGAATGGTCCCAGCCACCCAGGACGATGCCAGCAGGCCCAGGAACAGTCCTGCACCAAGCAGCCACACAGGTCCCCTGGTTGGTACCAGCTTTGCCAGGACCCTCCAAGCCCCAAGATAAAATTTCCCAGGGCACATCCCAATGCTCCCTACAAAACCAGGAGCTGGTGATGCCCAGCCAGGCTGTGGTGGCTCCAGCCCATCATCTAGTACTGCTTGGCTGCTCCAACTACCAAAATTTGCCCTTTTATTCCCCAAGGAGCTGGAAGAGTTGCTCCAGTACCTTTGCAGCATCCAGGCTGCAGAGGGCCCAGCCAGGGGGACAAGGGGGCTTGTTTGGGAAACACAAGGGGCTTGGCGTTTCACAGGCTCTGCATCTTCCACTGCTTCTCTAGCCCATGGTGAAGAGCATGACCACAAAGCATTCAGTGCAGCAGGACATCAGCATGCAGAACAGCATGCGTGCATGCACATGTGTGTATACACACACGAGTGGATGTATTCCTATCATCTCTCCACTCCCAAAGATGAAGCACATCTGCCCAGGAAATCAAAGGAACTGCCACACCTGGCTGCGTTTGCCTGAGAGAGGACACAGACTGCCAGGGTCTCGCAGAGTTGCTGAGTCCAGACCCCTTTGCGTCATGCAATCATCTCCCCCAGACTTTTGTCAACTCTACCTTAAAAACTCACTATTCCCACTGGAAGGCTCCTCAAGTAGATTCTCTAATGGCTGCTCTAATTTTCAGCCTAAATTTATTTGTGGTCATTTTATATATCCCTCTGTTCTTTTACCAGCATTGGCCTTTGGCTGAAATACTGTTTCCCATCCTGATGTATTTATAGATAGCTATCGTGGCCATCTCCAGCCTCTGCAAAGCAAGGTTCCTCCAGTTCTCTCTTGTATGACTGGGTCTCCCTCCATATTTTATCTAGTAGCCCCTTCCCTGCTCCAGTCCAGGCTCAGTTCATCTTCCCTGGATGCAGGAGACCCAAGTGAGCGATCCTGATGGGTCCCACTCCATCCCTGCACGATGCTACCAAGACTTTGCCATCCTGCCTGCAAACCTCCCCACTCCTCCAAGGCGCTGCTGGCCTGCTGTCACCCTGCGTGTGGTCACTCGCTCATCCCATCCTCCTCCACACTGTTACTTCCCAATCAGCAAGACCTGGGCTCCTAGGAGATATCTTTGCTGTTCCTCAACAAGCACATGGCTTTCCATTTCTCACTGCATCCCACATCTCTTCCTCCAGCCCTCAAACTCCTCCAGCCCGGGGCAGCAGCCTCCGTCCTCCCAGCTCCAGGAAGCCAGCTGATGCTGTAAGCTGAAAGCAGGAAAGCCCATGACTCATCCCCAAGGAGCCCCGCCGGTCGCCGCCAGCCTCTAAGTCCCCTCAACACCACCCAGCACCATCCCGACGCTGCTCGCTTCCCTGCCAGCCTTGCAGACCTCCTCTTCTCCTTCCCCTCTTCTCCGCTTCATTAACACTTTCCCATAGCAAAAGCTTTACTACAAAGAGCAGCTCTACACGTTTCCAGGTCTCTGATGCCAGGTTAGCCTGGAGTGACCTACCTTTGGCAAACCCGTGATTCATTTTCCTCTTTTGCCTTCCAAATCTGTTCTGAAATGGCATGCGATCGAGGTCAGGCTTACAGTCCTATTCCTGCCTGCCTTACTTTTTTTCCCCTCCTCCCCCCACTTTTAAATATAGGCATCGCATTCGCTATTCTCCAGTCAGATGGTGCCTCCCCCAACTCGATGGAGTTGTTAAAAATACTTGTTACCAGACCTGCCATTTCATGTGCCAGCTCCCTCTGAGAGCGGGGGGAGGGAAGCCATCCCAAGTGCCGGGCTGATGGGCACGATGGTCTCGGCACTTGGCTTCCACAGTGGCTACGCTCGTGGCCATGTCCTCATTCCCACTATCCAGCCCTTTTTGTGGCCTCTGTGTTGACCAAAAGCTGGGGTGAAACACCCATCCATGCCCAAATCTCCCCCACCGTCGCTTCACCGTGCCTTGCTTCCATCTGCAGAGGTGGGGAACCGCTTGTTGCCCCTTTGAGCATCCTTTACGAGGTCCATGTCGGCGTGACTTTTGGCAGCTCCGGTAGCACTTCCCAACTTCTTCAGCACCAAGACGTAGTTGTCTTTACTGAGCAGCCCCTTTTCCCATCCCTTTGGGGCATCGTTTGTTCTTAATATGGCTCCATAGGCAATGGTTCATCACCTCAGTCCACTGTGCCTTCTGACAGGTTTTTTCCCCTTTGCTGAAGGTACCAGGAGGTCATCATGTGCAGAAGTCAGGGTAGACACAAGGAGTTTAATCTCCAAATTGCATGAATGAGGTAACTCCTTTAATGAAGAAATTCCTTGCTCTTGCCCCAGCCTCGCAGCAATGCTCGGCTCCCTGTGCTGCAGACCAGGTCCCATCGTTTACCCAAGCCCTTTGGGAAACAGAGGAGCTGCCTGATGGCTGATCTCTGATGCTTCTTCCCTTCCCTTTAAGACAATCACCTTTTCATTATGTACCCCACCAGCGTAAACCACCACCACCCAAGCTCTCCCATGGCCACCAAACCAAGAAACGCATTTGCTACTGCCTCCAGGCATACCTGAGACACCAACACAACCAACATGAGCCTGTCAGTGAAGACTAGGGAGCCACAGTTTCCCCAAGGGACTACGCACCCAAGAGTGTTTCTCATGCCAAGGCGTCGGTGGAGATCCCCAGCCGGAGCTGAACCACCACACTCACATCTTGGACACGACCCATCCCACTGCCGGCAAAGCCTCCAAGCCTATAAATGACACCACCAAGGCGTGGGAGCAAGATCCTTGTGGGGTAATGGAGCCGGCACGGCAGGTGCCCACCCAGCAAAGGAGCCCCCACTGGCTCGCACTTCTCAACCCCCAGCATGGGGTTATTCTTTCGGCAGCTCTCATGTTGGGGTTTTTTTGGGGTCCCCCCCCCAAAAAGGGCGGGAAAAGGCGCAGGGAGCTGCAAAAGCAGGTCTCACTCAGGGGGCCAGAAATCTAAAGAAATCTTAAATATATACCCGAGCCGAACGCAAAGCACAAGCTCACAGCCCACACATACCCCCCCTCAGGCTGCTCTCGCATGGGAAACTTCAGGATTTCTTTGCTATAGGGGAAGGGGGGAAAAAAACAAAAAAACCCACAAATTCAGTCTCTCCTACCTAAAAATAAACAGAGAGCATGCTCTGCCTGTGCAGGGCGCCTTTAATGGCCACTCATTGCCCACCAGCTTGGGGAGCGGGACTGTGGACTGAAGCTGTGGGCACCCGGCTCATTTGGGGAGCAGCAGAATGCAGGGAGCCACTGGACTTCATTGGACAGCAATCCACCCTCGTTGATTCTCTGGTGTCTAGTAACAGGGCTGGGATCCCACTTCAGGCTTTCGCTGGAAAGGAGGGGAGCTTTCTGCCCCCTCCCCAGCAGCAGATGCGTCCTGGAGACCTCCATGACCAGCTTGGTCAACATCAACGGCCCGTGCTGGTGCCCCATAGGCGGTCAAGTCCCCTCTCAAAATCCACCTGCGTTAGGAGAGAGCCTCTGTGGTTTGTGTTTGAATCCAGACCAAAACAGCACATAATTAGGTTGGGGTAATATACGTTCATTACTGTAACCAACTGGCCGTGACCTGCTCAGGGGATACGGCAGCGCTGTGCTAGGGGGTGGGGGGGGAGGAATCCACAGGACCTCCAGCGGCACAGATGGCCCAATCCTGCTCTCACTGTGGTCCTCTACCAGAGATCTCCCACGGGTACCCACAGCTTTGCCTGCATTGCAGGCAGGCTTTAACAGGCAGGGACGGGGTGACCAAACCGTCCCAACCGCCGCAGCTGGGCAGGAGAGGTCTGCCTGTCCCCCCAGCTGCAATCCTAGCGAGAGGGTTTGGGGGTGATGGGGAAAGCCAGAATCTCAGGAGGCTTTGCCCTGGGTGCTGTGCCTGCCTTCCCCAGCACTTCCCAGGGGCTTGCTGCCCGGCGCGAGGGCAGAGCAGACCTGCTGGGACAGCAGGTGCGAAAACACCGCAGCTCCCATGATTTGTATGCCAAATCCTTGGCTTGGCAACTCCTGATGGGCTTTGCCTGGTGGTGACACACACCATGCCCCCACCATAGCTGATGCCATCCCCTCAGCATCACCTCCGTGGCCCTCAACCTGATCCTCCCTGTAAACCACGGCTCCATCCAGAAACACAGGCAAGCCAGCAAGAACAGCCTCAATATCTCCATACCCCAGCAAAAAGAGGGAAAAAAAAAAAAAAAAACCCAACCTTATAGCAGATTCCCTGACCTAACCAGTTCCCTCAAGACCTTGACACCCGCTGCTGCTCTGCCGAGCGCAGTAACAGATCTCGTTCTTCCCTTTAATAGAGGTAATTTGATCTCCTGCATGCGAGGCCATGCTTCACTCCCCGCCAGCCCTGCCTGGTATCCATCAGTGACCCCAGCGCTGGACAAGATCTGAATGAAAATGCTTTGCTTTTCCAAATCAGGTTAATGAGGAAATTGGTGCATTTCCTTTGCAGGGCCGGGGCTGGCCCGCAGCGGGACACATCCTGCCACGGCCACGTGCCGGGGTCTCCAGGCAGGGTGGGCACCTGCTGCCTGATGCCCTGCCTGCAGCGCTGCCTTTTGCTGTCCCCCAGGTGCTCTGGGGTGCTGGGGGCAGGCAGCAGGCAGGAGTCCCTGCAGAGGTGCCCAGAAAGTTCAGCAACGCCTGCAGCGTGTGGCATGCTTGTGTCTGTGCATGTGTGGGGAAGTGGAAGGAGTGGGGGAACAGGAAATAACCCAAAATATTTCATTTTTCTGTTTTCTAAATGGAATGCAAAAAATGCATTGCTAGAAGCATTACTAAAAATCAAGTGTTTTCAAAACATTTGATATGGGCACAGAGACCAATCATTGCTCTGTTCTCCTCTGATCCACTGAGAAATCACACCAAGATGCCCCAGCATCAATCTGCAGATCCTGATCCCATGTGTGCCTCCTCCTCCTCCTCCTCTCCCCCCAGCCATTCCTCGCTGCAACCCCCCAGTTGCCCCCACCTCTGCTCCCAAACCCCCACCTTCCCCAGCCCTGGATGACAGCACCCCCTTAACTGCCCTGCAGGCAGGATGAACTTTTCCTGATGGAGTGTTTGCAAAGCTCCAGGGCCTTCATTAAACCCAGCATTTGGCTAAGGCAGCACAGGTGTTCCCAGTGCAGATCCTCAGTGTCGGACTCAGACACATGCCAGCGCTGCTGCCTCTCCTGCTGGACCTGGAGCCTGCACCCTGCAGCAGGGCATGGTTTTCATGGGATCAGCTTTGGGGTTTTTTTTTTTCAGTGGGGCTTGGTGATTGCCAGGCTAGATCCCTGCTTTGTTTCGAGCACGATGCAAGCCCAGAGAGGCAGCTCAGGCCGTGCAATGCATTTCCTAAATGCAGGAACATCCCTGGCTGCAATGCTCTGGGGCAACAGACCCATGCATGACCTTGCTCAAGGACCCCAACTCACCCCAATATCCCCGGTCCAACCTTCATGCACAGCAGCATGTACGTCAGCACAGAGGTGTGGAAACAGCTTTGTGAAGCCTCACTGGCACAATTTCCAGTGTCAAACCTGGTAATGAAATTAGAGACCCTGGGCTTAACGAAGATCAGCAGTGGGGGCCAGCCAGCACCGAGACCGCCTGCTACCTCCTCTCCTTGAGCCTGGAGTTGTTGGGCAGTGCCAGAGCATCAGTGCCGGAGCATTGGTGCCTCCGCCAGCCCCTTGGCTCCCCTACTTCTGCAGGCAGACGGCCTAAGAGCGAGACTTTCCCGCGCGGGCAGGGAGGAGGGTGTGGGCAGGGAGCTTTTGACAGAACATGCCTGCAAAGCTGGGGATCCAGCAGACACAGTTTGTTTCTTGCTGTGTCATTTCAGCACACACACAGAGGGAAAAGGGAAAAAAAAAAAAAAAAAAGGCAGGAACATTTGGCAAGCTGGTGAGGGTCTGACTTTGCTGAGTGCAGAGAAAGAGACGTT
Source organism: Fregata magnificens (assembly GCA_013389945.1). Lineage (NCBI taxonomy): Eukaryota > Metazoa > Chordata > Aves > Suliformes > Fregatidae > Fregata > Fregata magnificens. The sequence goes on from WAAD01005356.1 coordinate 340,818, forward strand.
TCTTCCAAAGGGAGAAAAGGGTAAAGCAGGCTGGCTGCCACACACGTGCCCGTCAGGGATGGGCTCCAGCACCCACGGCTGGCGGCACGCGAGCTGCCGGCTCGGGCACCAACAGGAGCCACTTGGGGAAAAACAGCTCATTTCGTTAAGTTAGGAGGGTTTTAAACCTTCGGGGTGGAATTTGAAGTCTCGTCTCTGAAGTTCTCGCTAACTTAATTGCATTTAAAACACTCAGCGTTTAATGTTTCAGAGAAAGAAGCAGGATGGGGCTCTGTCCTGTGGTGCCACAAGTGCCGGGGACCTTTTGGCAGCCCCTGTCCCCCCCCCCAGCACACCTCACTTTGCCCGCACGGCTGGGAGCCGCCAGGAATAGCTGCAGAGGCTTTAAGATCTGTGCTTGCTACAGAGCTGCTAAGAGCACTGGGTGTTGATTAAATTTTCATACCTCCCCGACAGGGTATTTTTTTGTGTGTTGCATTTTAATTTAAAACATACAAGAAGGGACTCCTTTTCCCTTTGCAAGCGTTCCAGCTCAAGAGCCTGGCGATGTCCCAGGGCACAGAGGCTAAAAAGCCAAGTGGTTTCCCTCTTTTGCCATCCCTCCCATCTCCTCCACTCTCCAGCCTCTCTCCCTCCTCGTCTTCCTCTCCCCAGAGATCATCTCTAGCCAGCGCCGCTCCTTGCTGGGAGCCACCGTTACCCATCACACTCTGAGCTTCACCCTTCACAGTGCCCAAAGGAGCAGCAGGGCAGGCTCAGCCCCTGGCTGCGGGACCACTGCTGTACTGCGCTCCTCCAGTGCCCTGCCCACTACTGTGGTGTCAGGGCAGGTGCTGTTTTGGGGGGGTCTTTGCACCACTGGCCCTCACTGCAGAGTCCCTACAACCCTCAGCACATGGCTGGCACCACTGCAGCTCTCACCTTGGGACCAGGGACCCCAGGGGAGAGGCACCGATGTCCAAAGGAGCTGCAGCAGCTCCTGGAAGCACCAGGGCTCAGGGAGGTTTCCCAGCTCAGCTTCAAGTCCAAGAACACCCCAAAAGGAGCAGACTCCTCTCTGGTCAAGTCTTTAATTTTGCTGGCTCCCAGCTGCCCCACATAAAGCCAGGCACTGCCCTCGCTCTCCGAAAGGCAAGAGGAGAAACGCACCCAGACCTGCACAATGCTCAGGTCCTGCTCACACTGTTCACACACAGGTGCTTCAGGGAGAGCAGCTGAGGGCTGAGCATCCCAAGGAACAACCATGACACCCCAGGAATTTGTGCCAACAGATGATGAGCAATTTTGTACACACACACACACACGGAAAAGTAACTGCTTTGAAACAGATTCCTCCTCTGAGCCCCTCCAAGGCCATTCGACTAGTGGAGCTGGGGACCTGGCAGGGAACAGGACAACCGGGCCTTGCACCCACCTCTGACCCGTGTGCTCCAGCACAGCCAGTGCTTTAACACACCTCCCTTTCCCAGGGCCCCAAATCGGGGCTGCCTGAACAGTCCCTGTTTCAAAAAGGATTCATGTTTTACCACATTTGAAAACCAGGCTCCAGCAGAAGCTCTCAGGTTTAGTGCTTCATGGTCAAAACCAGCCCAAGCCAACTTTTGAAAACCCAGCCCCGCACTCAGCGGCATGAAACCCCAACCTGTGCACATGGTGAGAGTCACCTCACACATGGTGAGGTTCATCTCGGCCCTTTTGCATCCCACATGTAAAGGAGATCCCAACACCAGGGCAGTGCCAGGCTCCAGCGCTCCTGCAGGGTGGGCTCCCCTTACACCCTCCTGGCCGCAGCGCCTCGGACGTGCTGGAAGCACGTGGCAGTTGAGTCACGCTCACTGCAAAACCCCTTCCTTGCAGCAGCTCGTATTTTGCAGCCGCTCGTATTTTGCAGCCGCTCTTGCAGAGTCTGTGCTGCTGGGCTGTTGCATGCACAGCTCACACTTCGCACTTAACGAGAGCGTTTGCAACCACCTGTTTGCGGGCGGCTGTTGAGCTTTGCACAGGGCTACAAAACCCGCACACCCCATCTCCCCTGAGGCTATGGCACACAGATCTGCCCACAACCACTGCATTGTGGTAGGTATTTTGGAAGCTGCCAAGGACTTTATTCTCTTTCCCCCAGCAAACGCTCTCCTCCTGCTGCAAAAGCACCCAGAAGGCTCCCAGCACTCAGCCCTGGCATCTCCTAAGGCTCCCTGTACCTTTTCGCTCTCCTGCTTCCCTATAGTCCCAATCCCTTGTGCCACAAGACGCCTTTTGGGTTTATAGCAAGCAACTGTGGCCAGCTAGCTCCTGTTAGGCCTTGCCATGCATTTTTAATTAGCAGCATGGATGCTCTTCCAGTGCTGCTTTAATGCGTGTGCTTAGGAGGCAAATGTTTTTACCCATCATTGCTAATAGCTGTGGCCCTGCGCAAAGTCAAGTCGGTTCTTTGCATGGCCTGGCTGCAGCTTGGTTATCACTGCCGTGCAGGCACTCCTGCCTGTCTGCAGGCTGCTCTAACTCTCGGGAATTTACCGGAGCGACGACATTAGGATCAGGAGTTCAACCTGACAGCCAGATCTATGCAGGGAAACAGCCTTTCCCCACGCAGCAGGCTCTGGTTCTCTGCACCGGCCGTGCTGTACCTGTGAAGCACTCAGAGCCTCTCCCAGTGCAAGCGGAGCATACCCCGGGCCACGGCCAGACACGTGCCTGTGCTTGTACCTGTGGCCCCTTGCAACCACATGCAACCTCAGCAACTACTCGCAACTGCAACTGCAGCCTCAGTCCCTGTGAGCAAGGCTGGCAGGAGGTGCAGGCAGCCCTGGCTCCCCTGCCTGCATCTGTCCACATTTGCATCGCTCTCACAGCTATAAACAGCAGCTTTCTCCATGCGCTTCGTTTTTCATTTGTCCTGGACTAACCAATGCCCAATTAGGGGCTGCAGTCCCCGTGCCATGTGGCTGGTGTTATCGGCTCTAGCAGCTCCAGAGAGCACAGAGCATTGGTCTGGGCAAGGGACCCAGCCAGGACAGGCAGGGCTGACCCCTCTCCCTGCAGAGCCCACCAGGCCAGCCCATGGCCCCAGCACGTTTGCCATGGGTTTTTTTCTTCCCATCTCAGCTCCCGGCAGCGTGGGAGAAGAGGAGAGTGGCAGCTCCTGGCAAGCCAGGCTCCTCCTCGCTACCTGCAAGCACAGCAGCTGAGTGCTTCCAAACAGGAAAGCAAATAAATAATCTTGGTGAATAAATACAGTCTCTCGAGTCGGTGTTTTGGAGGAAATAATGATTTCAAACTCCTCTGCTGTTTGCTCTCCAGGACCAGGGGAGCCAGCACCAGCACCACCGAGCGCCTGTGCCATGCCCGGCCAGCCCTGTGGCATGCACTGACAGCCCCTCACCAGCCCAGCCACCCCCTCCTGGACCCCAGCATCGCTGTTTAATGACAAAACTGCAACCCGGCCCCTGCCCCGTGCCGCTACGCCAGCAGAGGCAGAGAAGTAGGACAGCAAGCCTCTTTGCCAGCATTCTTTTTCCCTCTGGTCCCTAGAGAAATCAGGTTTGGTCTCAAGCCAGCCCAGGGAAGGGGCATCTGCTCCAGTGTAAGAAGAAAAGCAAAATACTCCTTAGCCCCTCTTTTGGACCACAGAGACAGCCAAAGGAACCACAAAGTCAAAACTCCCCTCTAAAAGAAATTAAAATCCTTTAGGCTCCCAGGGATGGGAGCTGGAAAAGCCATAACATGCCACAATTTGAGGCTTTTTCTTTTTTCTTTTAACCCATACTGTGATTTCTACCTACCAAGACAGCGTTTCACACAGGCAAGGCTGATGAAAACAAGGCAAAAGGCAAGCACATCCATGAAATAACACACATGGAAAGTACCACGGGGCCGATTAGCTTTTCGTGATGCTATCTACAAATTCCGGGAGCCACGCTTCTAGACCCAGTAAAATCGTGGAAAAATGGATCTTAAATTCACGATACAGTTACACAGGGGAATACTATAGTAAGCAATTTATTTGTGAGAGTGCTAAAGTGGTTTGCCTGCAATCTCCCTCTCCTCTGTGGCATTAACCTGCAAGGACACAGCCTCCCATCACTTTACTCCAGTGGGAAAGCAGAGTCCCCCACTGATCACCCCAAACCTGGGGCATGTGCTGGGCAAAGTCCACGCTGGTTAGCAGTGGGATCCTGCTCTGGTTTGCTGCTCTGAGTGATGAAGGTGACAGCAGAGCATCCCAGTGGCTTTCCACCCCTGCCCAGCCCTCCTCCAGCATCCCCCAGGGACCACATCCCCCATGTGTGTGCTTCATTTTTTTATTAAAAAAAAGGCAGAAGCCCATTTTGCTGCCTCCAAGCAGCAAAAGGACCGAGCACCCATAGCCTTTGCAACGTAGAGGCACCCTGCAAGACAGGGCCTGTCCCTGGGGAGGGCGGGAGGCGCAGCCCGACAATGCTGGGAACTGTATCCGTCCCTTGCTGCCTCCCAAAGTGAATCAGCAGCATTTTACTATACCAAGGCCCCAACCCTCATTCAATTAAAAGCCAAGGAAGGTCCCTAATCCTTCCCATAATAGGTAAGTAATAGCTGGTTCTTTGCAGAGGAGCAGGAAAGGGAGGTACCTTACAGTCCCAGCCATCAGGGACACCGTGACAGAGCACATCTGCCTGGCGTTGCAACTGGTGCTGGGAAGGACATTTGGATACTGGGGCTGTGCTTCCCCAGGTGACCCAGAAAGCCCCCGATTTAGCAGCTACAGTGGTAAACAGGGGATTGCACGGGGTCGGTCCTGCAGAGCATGGTTATCAGTGCTCCCAGCAGCATCTCCCACTCTTACCCCCCACTAAGATCCAGACGGTGGATCAGCAAATCCCAGATATCAAATGGATCAGCTCCAGCCTTCCCAGTAAGGACTACCTAAACAGCAGGAGACCAGACTTTCTCGGGAACTGCCGGTACAAACCCACGAGGTTGATCACACCATAAATTGCCCGTCTGTGTAGCTCAATGGCTCCTTGCACACCGCAACCGGGGCTCTAGCATGGGGAGTGCTGCTGCTAATTGCTGCAGACACTGAAGGATGGGGAGGAGGGGACAAGAGGAGCGCCGATGGAAGCAGCCCCTGGCTTTTGCAGAGAGCTGGTCATTAATGCAAGAAACAAGGTGCAGGGCAGGTCGCTGGTGCCAGCCACAGGCAGTGCTGGGCACGCACGGGCTGCAGCACAGCAGTGTGAGCAGGCAGCAGCTGCCCAGCCACGCTGAAGGCAGGGGAGCCACACTGCCTGGCAGGAAAAATTCACCTTTCCTGCTATACTCAATTATGCCTGGGCAATAGGCACTTTAGTCAAGTCTCTAATCTCATTGATACGCCAGAAGCAGGCAAGAAATAGTCTTTTTTTGTCTGAACTCCCAGGTGGTTCAATCCTGCCTAATTTCCCTGCCGAAGCAGCAAGATCCAGACACCGCCATGTCCTTTAGGAAGAGGAAAACCAAATCCTTGTGGCAAGGTCAACCCCTTGCCATGATCTCTCCCCTTTCGACCCCAGTCTAGGTTTCATGATCCATCTGCCTGCACACACCATTGTGCACCCCCAGAAGGACCCTGGGATGGACCGAGCAGGAGGGGGACCCCGACACTGGCAGCGGGGTGCCTTGGCCTGGTGTTAAAAAGCAGCCTTTCTGCTCACAACGAAGTAACTATCGAAGCATGTTTCCCCATCACAAGCCATCCAATTTGCCTCCCGCAGAGCAATACCACTGTGCAAATCTCCAGGCGTTATGGGAACCAGGGTATAGAAACATTCCCAGTGCAATGATGCCGAAATTGATGCTGAAATTAGGCTGGGAACAGAACTGGCACGGTTGCTTCTAGCCCATAAACTAAAACGTAAGTATATGGCCAATCACCCACAATGATATCGCACTTCGTGATCGCCTATAGCTTTTTTTCCTCCTTCCAGCTTTGCTCCCAAGTCACTCCCTGCACACCCCAACGGTTCGGGCATCAGCAACTTCAAGCAGCTGCAAACCACAGGAACCCAGTCCAGCTTCATCAGCGCTGACAGATGTTTGCAGCACGAATACCAAAGGTCTTAGCTTCCTGTCAGACACCGAAACGCTGCCCCTGCCCCAAGGAGGGAGTCCGAACCCAGCTCCGGGGCTTCCCAAGGCTGCTGCAGGGATGCAGGCACGTCGACCACGTGGTCCGCAGGGAGAGCAGATGCGCAGTGCCCAGAAATCATGTCCACTCTTACAGAGCTACCCCGGGGAGGAGGAGGGAAGGAAGGATGCCTCCCTGCTCCCCAGGGACAGCCGTCAAGCAGGAAGCTTGCTGCAGCCCATGCCCACAAGGTTCTGCTCTCTGCAATGGGTTGCACAACCAGCCCAGAGATGGGAGCCAAAGCTCTTAGAGCTCCCTTTGCCCAGAGACATGTAACACATGCCTCTTTATTCCTCATCTCCCACCCAAATGGGATGGACTGACCCCATCTCCATCACAAAAGAAACACAGCATCTCACAGGTTTCCAGGACACAGAAATACTGTCTCCGGCTCCCCATCCCCATCTCCAGCTGCCCAAAGAGACCCCGGAGCAGTGCTACTCACATTGTACAGGACTGTGGTCCACCCTTCCATGGTGATGCACTGGAAGACGGTCAACACAGCAAAAAGGATGTTGTCGAACTGCGTGATCCCATCATTGGGACCGATCCACTCCCGGCACTCATAGCCTGGGGGGCAACCCTGCACACCGCATGGATGGGGGGGGTCCAGCTCCTCTAGTTCACCTGTGAGCACACAGCAGAGAGCCAAAGGAGGCAGACGTAAGAGAGAGGCAGGGGACAGGCAAGGGGAAGAGCCTGAATGCAGACGGGCTTGGGGCAGAGCAGGGGACCCCGCTGAGACTAGCCCTGGCTGCACGCAAATTGCTCCCGCAAGAAACTGGGACATCCTGAACGCAACTGGGTGATGCCTGGTGTGCGCAAAGCAAAATGCAGAATCTTCTCAGCCCTGGGCTTCCCACAATAGCAACGTGCACTTGCCCTGGCTGTTTGCCACCCATGGGATGTGGTGCTGGTGCAGAGCACTTCTCCCCACCTGAATTGTTTGTGTAGCAGGCTCGGTGCAGCTTCCCGCTGTAAAACTCCAGGCCAATGATGGCAAACATAAGGATAGCAAAAAAGAGCAGCAAGCCGATCTGGAGGAGAGGCACCATGGCCTTCATGATGGATTTCAGCACAATCTGCAGGCCTGGGAAGGAAAAGAAAGAGCACAGCTCAGCACGGTGATGCAAAACCCCTGCCGGCGGCACATCCATCCCACCTCTGGCAAGAGGAGAACAGTGAGCAGAGAGGATGGACAGTCATCAGACAGATGCAAGAGGCCAGCACAGCCTAGAGGATCTCTTTGGGCAGCTGAGGACCACGGAGGAAAGCACCATCCCAGTGGGAGCAGGGCAGGCCAGGCTGCAGAGCAAGGCTCCGGGAGGGCTGGTTTCTGGATCTGGTCCCCCCTCTGGTGTCCTGCCTGTCCTTGTCCCACCTGGACTTGGTGGGACGTGGCCCGTGCAGCTCTGTCTCCCTCACTGCCCCTGAGGCACGGATCCAGCACACCGCCCAGCCGGTGCCCAGGGCAGGAGGATTGGTGCCAGCAGCAGCCTAGTTTCTTTATTTATCCCTGTGCCGGCAGATGAAATCTTGCAAAAAAAATGAAATCTCCCCTGAATAAACCTGAGTCCTGAAAGGATCCACCCACCGCCTTCTGGCCAGGGAAGCGGAGCCGCTGGCAGGCCCCGGCGAGCCACCAAGCCCAGCCTTGTGCCAGCACAGAGCAGGCTGGGTGGTGGGAAATGGCACCTGGGGACATCAAACGCTTCCACCCTAGAGTTCCCACTACATGGGGAGGTTTGTCCCCCTCTTCCCTGATTTCACCCCACGTCTCTGAGGTGGCACAAGGACCCCTCTCACTCTGAAGGACATCAGGGATGGATGCGGACACCCCAGGAGGAGGACCAGGAGCATCCAACTTACTGGGAATGCCCGAGACGAGCTTCAGAGGTCTGAGCACGCGCACGGCCCGCAGTGTCCGCAGGTCCACGTGGGTGTTGAAGTGTGTCCCAGCGGTGGCGAGGATGCTGCAGGCAGACAGGGAGAGAGCAGAGTTACCCCCGGCCAGAGCCCTCGGCCATTCCAGTGCCAAAAGCCATGTTCTCACACCAGGCTGGGGGAAGCCATGAGGAGCACCATGTCCCTGGGCAGATACAGAGATTCAACACCTCCCAAAGCCCACATGCCAGTGAGCCCCATTTGATGCCGGCACCAAAGCTCGGGGACCACTCTGGCCAGCCAAAGCCACCCAGGGGCCACCCAGCCCTGGCAGCCCCCCATCGATGCCCCCTGTGTGCCAGGATGGCTGGGAACAGCCCCACACCGCAGTGCTGGTCATCACCCATGCCATGCAGTCAACGTTGCAGATGTCGTGCTGATCACAGCTGCATGGGTTTAAACTCCCTTCCAGGCAGGTGGCACATGGACCAGAGATGGTGCCCCAGAGATGGGGGTTGCTCCCCTGGCAGCACCTCCAGCCATCAGCTGCTCTGGCTTTTTCCACACATGGAGCTTCCTTAGAGTCCCACCTCTGGGATTGCCGAGAAGGAGCAGAGAACCTCACACGCATTCAAAAATCTATAGTAATGAAAGTTTGATGACCTTGCAAGGCAACTAGCAGGCACAAGGAGGACTCCAGAGGTCTTCTTTTAAAACACAAAGCCCATCTCTGGAAGACAAATTGGGGCAGAAGGTGCACACCAAGTCCAACAGTGGAAATACTTGGGGCCCCTGTACCTGCTGGGGGATGGGGATGCTGTGGCTCGGGGATGCTGGCAGAGCCATGGGAGCACAGACAGTGGTGCCAGAGCTCGTGGCCTCCTCTCCCATCTGGGCTCAGTCCCCGGGAATGAGGAGGAGGAGCGGGGCGGGCTGCAGTGGAGGAGCAGGGGATGGGAGAGGAGGGGACAGGGAGGAGAGTGGGACAGAGGGAGGCAGCAACCTCAGGGCTGTTTGCAGCAATCCAAAAACTGAGGGAAATTGGGTCATTGTTCCACTAATTCATCTAATTACAGGCCAGAGCAGCTCTCTGGCGCGCTGAGCAATTAGCACTCTTTCTCTCCCCCTCTCCCCAAGGTATGGCAGGTATCAACCTGCCCCTCCAGAAAGGCGGTTGGGTTTCCTAGGATACCCCAGCAGCAGAAGCACTCTCACATCAGCAAACCAGGTTGTTTCAACTCCTTTTCCTAGCCTCCTCTTCCTCCCTTCCCCGGCACAAGGGGTCAGCTGCAAAACCCAGTCCCAGCAGCAGCCGGGATGCATCGCCCCAGCATCACCCACAACTCCCTGTGTATCAGGCTGCTTATCCCCGATATACACAGGGACCTTTTACCCTTGATGGTACTTTCCCTTTCCCCCGTGCCCCAGCCCGTGACCAGCCCCCGCTACCCACAGGGCTGACGGGAGAGCAGAAAAGGGACTTAATTAAGTCAGGAGCACCTAGAGGCTGGGGAGACCTGCATTGTTAAATTGGTTGTAAGATCAAAATCAATAAATATGATAAAGCACGGCCACTCAGCAGCACGTGGGAGAGAGAAGAGCACGAGCGCTTTCATGTCTTTCATGCAACCTGCCAGCGAGAGCAGGGTAACCCAGCACTCCCCAAAACACTGGCATAGAGGACACGCTGCACTCAATGCCATGCTGGAGACCCTGAGCCCCTCCTTCAAGCTTTTGCTCCTCACGCCCCGATGGCTGGTGTCCAACCAGCCTCCCAAAGCACTGGGGGAAAGGCATTTGCAGCCCCTGCGCTGACTCCAGCTGCGACCGAGCATCTCCAGGAGACCAGGGATGCTCCTGGGCTGGACACAGGCTCCAGCCCTTCTCCCAAGGGCTTGCCGATGCAAGCCCAGCGCCGTGAAAAGCCCAGCTGGAAGGCTCCTGGCAGCAGAGTGGGATCGACAGCTCTCTCCTACCACCATGGAGCAGCAGGAGCTGTGGTCCTACACAGCCGGGTGGAGTGATGGAGGTGGAGCCATCACTGCTCCCAGCCCCACCACACATCTCCCGGAGGCACCGCTGGTCCAGCACGGCAGAGGGGAGCAGAGTGCCCTGGCTGCAAAGTCCTCTGCTAACCCAGATTTGTTTGAAGGGCTTGGGAGCCGTCGCACTGAGCCTTCAGGCAAGGTTCAGGCGATTTCAGGGCACTACTTCCCAGCGCTCTAAATTAGCTGCTAAGAATGGGACTCCTCTGTGGCAAGATGACATGCTCCTTGTCCTCGCTGGGGGACAAGGGACATCACGACCTCTTTCAGAAGGGGGTTTGGACAGATCACCAGAGCAAGACGGTTGCACTGCAGTCATGCCTCCCAACCAATGACAGAAAGATGACCCACCGCTACAAACTAGGTGCCTGCGCATCCTTTTGTGGGCTCAGCCACAGCTCCCGGTGAGGGCGGATGCACTGGGAGCACACGCTGCTGGAGCTGCTCCCAGTAAACCCATCCACCCCAGAGCACCGAGGCACCCCAGAGCCTCTGAGCAGGCATGGGCCATTTTTAGACCAACTGAGGTGGCTGGAAAAAGCTAAGCAAGCTTCCAGGCACACAAGCCTGGCTTCTGTCTGCTTTTCCCAAGCCCTTCAGTGACTCTGACTCTAAGTAACAGACATCACCTCTCCCCATTACCCAGGCTTCGCTAGTATGCACAGACACCACCACCACGTTACCGCTAATAATAAATACAATGCTCAAAACACACCTTCCTGCTTTGGACTTCAACATCTCACCTGTTAATTGCTTATTAACCCTCTAAGCATGCTTCCCCCCCGCCCCCCGACTCCCCGAGAGCCACCTGTATCACCCTGCACAACCCATTGCTGATTCATTTATTGACACATTAAGGTTTCTTATAGCTCCTCGGGATGCACAGGCAGAGACGGGACTCAGGATGTGACAGACCTCTGTGCTGACAAAGGGCGGCAGCTCCCGTATCTGTAGAACAACTTAAACCCTTTTCGAACACTTACAATATCCACGTCTGATGTGCTAATAATTATTCTTTATTTTTAGGCAAGGACCCAAACTAAAATTACATCTCACCATCCAAGTTATTTGAAAAAGCTGCCAGATTGGGCTATAAAAATCCCAATGATCTCATGCTTTTCATCATATGTACTGGAGAAAAAAAGAAGAAGGAAAAAAAAAAGTGAAGGCGTTTTTATAGGTCACCCAGGCAAAGGGGTTAGTTTTATTTCTTCAGAGGAAAGGGGGAAGAGACTTCAGGTGGAGAAAAGAGTGGAGAGGAGTTATTGGAAGGATGCAAATGAGAGAGGAGGCAGGATGGGAAATATATGCTAATCCCCAAAGTATAATTGAATAGTGAGCAATCACCAGCAGACAAAAACATGTTTTCAGGGGGGAAAAAAAAAAAAAAAATCCGATGCTTTGTGTTTGCAACCAGGATGATTATTTTATGTTATTTATTTACAGGCTGCAGAGTGAAGGGCGAGCTCCTACTGGGCCCGCCGCACCTGCAGGCTTTCGGGCTGGCTGCCGGTGGAGCGATGCTCAGCCCTCGGGCACTGCTCCAGCTTGCAGCAGCTGAGCAAAGCGCACACCCTCCCCTCCAGCTGAAGACCTGCACCTATGGATTTCTTTTCCCAGGGGGCCAAAAAAAAAAAAAAAAGAAAAAAAAAAGAATAATCACATTTAAAATGACTCTCTGCTCTTCGGGACTTAGCAGAATAAACCATGAGCGATGCTCGATGACCCTGCCTGCACAGAGCCCTTTTACTAGCACGGAGCCAGCACCAAATTCGGGCACTATCACACATAAAGCACCCACCGTGCCTCCGCTGCCCGTGCCAGGGGCTGCACATCGCACCCACTCCCATCCCTGTCATCCCATCAGGAGTGGCACCAGCAGCCCTGAAGCCTCAGCCCTTGGGGACAGCACACACAGCTCGGGGCATGCTGCAAAGGGTTTCGCACCAGGGACCCCAAAGCAAAGGCCGAACCACCAAATGATCAGATCAACCCTCGATGCATCTCCCCACCCCAAACTGAGCATCCTCAACCATTTCCATCAGAGACCGCTACAGAGCCACATGCAGACAAGCCATCCCAGCAAAGGGCAGCTCCGGGGTGTGCTGGGTGGAGGGAGGGAATCGGCTGAGACAGACTAATCTCAGCTCAAAATCTGGGGCAGGGAGGGTGCTGGCTGGCTGGCTGATGCGCAAATTAATATTTATAATTAAGTGGAAAGGCCTCTGAAGGCCTGCACTGCCACCTGACTATGAGGGAGACTACTTCATAATTAATACACTGGTCAAACAGCTCACAGAAAGTAAGTTACCTGATGAATTTACCCTTTTCTGCTGGTGAATTGATCCCTCCCCTCTCTTCAGACAGCATCACAAGTAGCAGGATGGACTCTAGGCTTGGGGCATCAAGTCAGGGCCAGCAGGATTAGATCGCCCGCCCTGAGGATGCCCCAGCAGAGCACAGTGCTCCTGCTTTGGGGATGCCAGGAGACAGGGACACCAAGCCCAAGTCCTGCCCTCAGCACAGTTCAGAGCAACCTCAAAGCCTCCATCATCTTCGCGTGCTCTTTCTAGGTTTCGGGGCCATGACAGAAGTGGTTTGCACAGCTGCAAAGCTGCTGATCCCATCTTTCCTGGCAGCTTTGAAAGCCCTGAACCAGCCACCAACGACTCCCTGCAAGGTGTGATGAGGGTGAACACAAAATCTGCCTTCACCAGCCTTCAATCTGGGGGACAAAATGATCCCCCAAGGCCACCTCTTCCTGGAGAAGCCCCCAGGATTTGGCACACGATGGAACATCCCCTCTGCAAGCCCACCCTGTGCCTCTCTCCCGCCTCCGGCCCCTGCGACGCCTCTTGGCGGATGCAGGATTTGGCAGGGGGAGGAGATGCTGATGAAACTGCGTTTGCACAAACAGGACCTGGTGGAAATCTAAAGTCATTGCCAGGAGGCTGGAGAGCTCGCCCCGCAAAGACAAATACAGCACACGTGACCGCGTCGCACACCAGGAGTTGGCTGAACTCATGCCAACAGAGAGGTCCGAGACCCCAGGGATATTCACCCAAGCTTGGGTGATACCACCTCCCCACGTGAGGCTGTGGTGGAAAATAAACCCTTTCCCTTTCCCTCAAGCCAGGCTTTTACCCTGCAACTCCTCTCCCAGAGCAAGGTCCATGGCAGTGCAAAGAAATGGCGCACAGGGACTTTGCAGTTTGGCCCAAGGCTTTACCCCCCAGGAGGACAAGGGCTTCACCCCAGCCCGGGAGCTCTGCACCCAGCGATGCGGAGCAGGGTTGTCGGGGCTGTGGAAGGAGCCCCTGGGGACCACACAGGGTGGAGGGGTGCCTGGGAGGGGAGGCGATGCCCCTGGGGACCGGCAGCCGCGTGGGAGGGACTGACTCACTCCGCAGCACAGCGGCTGCGGGAAACCAACCGCTGGGGAAGAGGAGCCGGGAAGGACGGGGAGAAGCGTGTGAGCAACACCTGGGCCGGATCCTGCGCTGGGGGAATGCAGGATGCCTGTCTCCCCCAAAGCCAGAGCCATGGGTCTGCCTGCCCGGGGGTCACCGCACGTCTCCCCACCACCCGTCCCCAGCAGCACAAAGCCTTTTTCCTCATCACCCACCCCGTCCCCTCGCTGGGCCAGGGAAACGGTGCTGCCCTTTGTGCCGGGTGCCGATGTCAGGCACGTCCTGTCGCCATGGCATATGGCACATGAATCATTCACAAAGCTGGGGAATTAATTATTCATCCAAACGAAAGACCAAACACTTTACTAATTGTCCCGGAAGGAAAGAGCTGGGAAAGGGGTGGGAGATGGGGCAGACATCAGGTTGGAGGCCAGCACCATTCATGAAAGGAAAAGAAGAGAAGAAGAAAAAAGTCATCTGGTGTGATCAAAACATTTGTCCACTTTTAGACTCGGGGCTGTCTCTTTACTGGTTTATCCTATAGGACAACGCTCCTTGCAACGGTACAGGCTCCGGCAGAATAATCCTGTTGGGATGCTGCACTTGTGCTCTGATTCAACGCTTGTTCTCCAAGTCTTCTATCCACTCCCCCAAACTTCCTTGCCTGGAGGTGCGCTGTACTCCCTCGGTTAGGAAAATGCAGGTGTCAGCACCAGGGGAAGAGCCTGTTCCCAGCCCGGGTGTGCACGTGCGCACGTGCATGTGCTCTCACATATGCATGGGGTGCCAGGCATGCTGCTGGGGGCTGGTACCCCAAACCACAAGGGGATGCAGCATATGAATATTCCTGCACAGAGCTTCTGCCAGCACCCATTCAAGGACCTCCCCTCCATCTCTGGACCTCTGAGACCAAAAAGACCACCTAAGACATGCAGAATTTGGGTTGCGTGAGGTGCACTAAATACCAGAGGGCAAAGCATCCTCGCCTCTGCCACAGGGGAGCTCAGGGGAATTGCAAAAAGGGCACTAGACACTTTCCAGGACAGTCATCCCAAAATCCAGGCAGCATCACAATGAGCAACAACCTGCCCTCCTCATCCCCATGCTCACGTTGCAACCCCAAAGCAAAGACGAAAGCAGCCTCCTAGGAACCGCTCTCTCCTGCTTCACCCCAGCCACAGCTGAAAATCAGGGCACGGGTGTGCACAGGGTTTCACCGGGAGGTCAGAGGGACAGGTCGGGCTCACGACTGCTGCTTGCCTTTGCAGGGAGAGGACTTTGGTTTTCAGGCCAGCCGTCCAGGCTTGGACAGCCTGGCTTTCCTCCACCGGCACAGGCTGGTGTCCCTCCAATCGGCTCCAGGTTTGCTAAAGACACAGCAGGCACCACTGGTGATCATTCATTCCTGCCTTCCCTTGGCCATGCTCCACCCCACAAAATCCCTTAATGAAAACCACAGTGCCCAAGGGCTTCACAAAAAGGCATCCAGGTGTAGCGGCTGTTATTAAACCCTCCAAAAACCCCAGACACCAGCTCTTCCTTTTAGTGACCCCAGTGTATTTATCTTGGTTTTACAGCGGCTGCTTCCCTGGCGCCTCAGCAGCACAACTTCACAAGGGCCTTTTGATTTCCATTTTGATTTTTTCCCATTGTTAGAAGTGTTCCCCCACCCCTTCACCTCTCACATAACGTGTTATTGTATTACCGCTGCAACTGCTATAAAAAAAGCCAGCTCAGTGCTATGATGCTCAGACATTGGAGTGTGTGAAGCACACACCCACCTGGATATTTTCAGAGGGAGTTTAACCCTTCTTTTTCCATGAGCTCCTTCAAATATGGTGTAGGACAAGGCGGGCTGGTGTAGGGTCCTCGTTCTCTATTTGTTATGCTAACGGCACCCAGGGAGCACAGAGCTGATGCTCCAGTTGCCAATGGCTGAAGGTCCTTCAACCTCTCCCTCTAGGGACCATCGATTAAGAGGTCGCCAAGGTCCCGCTGCCACTTTTGACCATTTCTGAGCAGCTTTCCCTTTTTAGTCCAGGACACACGGCATGGAGCAGGTCACGAGTCCAGCTTCAGTGCCCAGCCAGGTCTCGTTCGTGCACGGGCAAGGCAAGCAACCCCAAGCCCCAAGAGAAACACAGACGTTCCCCTCCCCGGCTCTGCCTCAGAACGAGTGAAGGTATTTTATGCATGGTTTCAGAGAAAAATATTTTTAGCTGGGGGAGAACAGGCTGGTTTTTTCAGGCGGCGATGATGATTTGGAAACCACAGGTTATAAAGGGAGCGGGTTTACAAATGTGACTGTTAGTTCCCCAGTGGAAGCTTTAGCATCAGGGAGTTTTAGGTGGGCGTTGATTTCCACCGAGATGAAAAAATCTGGATTTATTGACACAAGAAACAAACACCAGTTGAACCCAAGTCAATGCCATCCATTCCTGCACAGGGTCCCAGGAGGCCACTCACAGCAGTAGCCCCTCGTTAGGCTGATTTACACCAGGGAGAGCGTGCCCAGGATATCCCACTGCTCATGGGAACCCCAACATGGTGTCTGGGACCATGATGCCACCTGCATTAAGCACCTCTCCCATCAGATACGTGGCAAACAATAAGTCCAGAAAGGAAGACTAATACCCTGTGTCACCCGTGGAGGGTCAAGGGCTAGCAAGCGCGATGCTGGGTCCCTCTGGGTCCATCAAGGATGGATCCTGGGGTAGGTCCTGCTCATGTGGATGTCCTCTCTGGTCCATCATCATGGGATGCACGAGCATCTCAAAATGGTCAGCACATCCTGAGGCGAGTGCTACCCCACACCTCTGATGCTCACAACATCCCCTCCACCAGAGCCACTGCCTCTTGCTAAGTTGCAACAAGATCCCAACAACCATTACTTCTCCCAAGCTCAATAGCCTCTGTCCAGACACTCACATACTAATCAAGCATAAAGTTTTAGTCCGCAAAGATGATCCTGAACCCACCGGTCACCCGCACACATCCCCCGTGCAGCCTTCACCACCCGCCTTACACAATCAACACAGCATGAACCACCAAGTGCAAACCCCCTCCCGCAAACCGTTTGCAAGTCATTTGCCAGCTGAGGATTATTTGCTGAAGAAATTTGCCAATAATTCAGCGATCAAACAGGCAAGAGTTTCTTGCAAGGGAGGTGCAACCATGGCACTGAAGAACAGTGGCTTTGCCAGCACCGCACGACAAAAGCAAGAGCTGAACAGGACAGAGGAGCCCATGACCTGGTCCAGCTGATCCCCCGGTGACCCAATCCTCCCCAAAACTGGTCCAGGATGAAAATTTGTGGCTTGTCTCCTCCACCCATCATACAACAGAATTCACCCTGAAAGCCCAGTGAGCCCATGCCGGCAGGCATTGGCACTGCTGGGGCAAAGCCGGTGGGTAATCGGGCATTTCTTGATGAGGCTTTCGTCCTGCTGCAGCAAACATCAGGATGCGAGAGGGGTGATGGTGGTGAAGCAGACCCTGGAGGGCTGTGCCCCGCAACTGGCAGTGTCAGGAGGACCCAGGCACCTCCCGGCAGGGCGGCCGGCACGGCGCTAACAGCCCTTCATGGACAATTGATTCCCTGGCATGGGGCCCAGCACAGCACGGCACTGAAAGTTGCTGGCGAGGCTTTCGCAAGTGAGTAATTGCCGAGCGCTGACTCAGCACCAGCTTGGTTACAGTGAGCTCGCCCGGAGCCACGGGGAGGGCAGGGAGAGGTCCGCAGCGAACCCTCCCTCTCAGCCCAGTGCTTCCCCTTGGCCCAGGCCCCAAAGGATGCCTGGGCCAGGAGACGGCCGATGGGCATTTCCCAGCCACCCAGCCGCTTTCTGCGCACTCAGCCCAGCACCACAGCTGCACAGTGAGGCACCCCCTCTTGTTGCTACCAGGGGTGACACATGTCCCACACTGTCCATAGAGATGTGGCCACCTTTGCCAAGCCCAGGAGCTGTGTCCAGACGCTCTCCCCATAGCACCGAGCCCACCTGCCCATGGAGCCTTCCCCTGAGAGTTCCTTTGCAGATGCAGAAGAGCCAGCAGCATCCTGTGCAATGGCTGCACCACCCACAGGCAGCCCGCTTGCTGCCCACCATGAAGCATCACCCCACCGCCAGCACACTGAGACACCCTGCCTTCACGGGCAGAGGTGGTCCCACTCCCCAGCGAGGCCATCCAGGTCTGCGTTGGACCAAAGGAGTCAAAACATTCCTAGTCATGTTCTCCTCAGCCCTTCTGCTGAGCACAGTCCCAACCTGCACCTCTCCACCGCAGACAAGCAGCACCCATCGCCACATCCCTGGCAGCATCAGGCTCAGCTTCCGCCTTCCTCCTCCAAACGCCCAAATGGGTGTCATGTCCCATGTGGTGCCACCACCCAGGAGAAGGCTGCAAGACAGGCCTGTACAGCAAGCAACTCAGGACAGACCCCAGGTATCTCGCCTGACTCCTGTGCCTCAGTTTCCCAGCCACCCCTGCAGCTGCTCTGCACAGAGCAGAGCTCATGAAGTGCTCAGAGATCCACAGACACCATCTGTTTGTATGCATCAAACCAGCTCCTCTGAACGTGGCATTTCCATCAGCACACAAAAAGCAATGGCCATGATCCAGGCACCCCTTCCCCGGGACCCCTTGGTGGCTGCAGGCACCCACCTGCCCTCCACACAGTGAGAGGCTGGGGGGCATCACCCCAGGGGGCTTCTGCTCAAGCCGATTGCCAGTGTTGGCTAACACAAGCCCAAATGCCCCTGCTCATTTCTATGTCACCAGCACAGCCGATCACACCGCAAGCAGGACTCAAATCTGGGCCACGTCCCTGGCAGGTGACACCACCAGTGACACAACCAGCACCTGCGAAGCTCTGTGCACTACCACCCCCAGCATTGCTGCTGTGCACTGGAATGCTGAGCAAGCATCACCTGGGAACGCAGCCCCACCCAGACCTTGTTCCCAAACCTCCAGCACTGGGCCAAGGCTGGAAAGTGCTTGGGAAGGCAAGAGGAGAAGAGATTTTCTCCCTCCCCTCGGGGGTTTTGACCAAGACCTCTCCCAAACCATGTCCAGTTGCTCAGACTGCACTCCCAGCCCATCCCCACCTCACCCCATGCCAGACATGGTGACAGACACCAGGCTACCAGCTGAGGAAAGCACGACATGATGCCCTCAGAGCCAGCCCTCCTCACCCGATGAAGAACCTCGTCCCTCCATCAGCTGCCCACAGCAGGAGCCTCCAGCACAGGGAGCCTCCCATCCCTCGTTGGGATGAAGAACGACCACCACCAACAGCAAACCAGGGCCTTGCCCCACATCCTGGAGCTCATGTCCCCACGGGGATGAGCCCCCGTGCCCAACTCCACTAATAGCCCTGCACCGCCCGACTCACCCGCTGAGGACCACAATGAAGTCCATGACGTTCCAGCCGTTGCGCAGGTACGAGCCCTTGTGGAAAACAAACCCCAGAGCCACGATCTTAATCCCAGCCTCGAAGCAGAAAATCCCGATAAAGTAGGGCTCCGTCTTCTCCTGCCAGAGGGGAACCAGTGACACGGTCAGAAGGGGAGATGGAGCAAACACAGTGCCAGCCATTTCACATTGACCCAACTCATGTCCCATCCCACCTTCCACAGCCCCATTCTCCACTTTGGGAGCTTTCCCGGCCCTTCCTCAGCCAGCATCAACCTTGGAAACAAAAAGTGGAGGCTATGACCCACTCAAGTTGCCCAGTCCCCCTTCCCTACCCCACTTTTTAAGGGGCTTAAACCTTCCTGAATGCTTTCCATGGAGGACTACGTGACGGCAGCCCCAGGAAGGCTGGAGGGGCTGGTCCTGGAGGAAACCTCCTGCCTTACCACCCTGAAAACAGCAGAAATTGGCTGGTAGGATGGGGTGGCTCCCCTCGGCTAGTCCCCCCGCTCACCCACGGGGCAGAGAGGGATGGACACGGGGTACTTACTAATCTCCGTGACATGGGCGTCTTGTCGTCCTCAGGGAGGTGCTGCTCGAGGGCCAGCACGATGCAGTTAGCAATGATGGTCGCCAGGATCATGTACTCGAAGGGAGTGGAGGGGAGTTAAGGAGCAGAGAAGAGGTGGATGACGTCCCTAATCCACCAGCCCGCCCCTGCCCACCCCTCGTTTCACCTGCTTGTTAGCTGCCACCATGGCTTTCCCCACAGGAACATGCACACATGCAGCCCAGCTTTCACCTCCCGCTGCTCCCAGGCAGGAAGGTGAAGCCCACCTCAGTGCTGTTTGGGAACAAGAGGGGTGACGAGAACTGAGAGTCCCCAGGACCTTCCTCACTAGAGACCTGCTGAGCATTGTCACCTCCTTCCCAAGGCAATGGGACATTTAACCAACAGCCTTTGCTGGGCTGTGAACTCTCTTGGGAGAGAGATGCTGCTTGTGGTGGGAGCCCAGAAGACAGACACAAGTATGAAGGTGGACAACTAGGCTCTGACCAGGTTGGGCTCCATCTGGAAAAGGGCTTGGCATGGTCCGTGGCAGTGTCAGGGAGGCTTTCCCTGGCATGGCATGCTGGTGGCTGGGGCTGGCACGTCCCTGCATGCCATGGCCCTGCTGCTTGCCTTCTCTCTTCCATCATGAGGCAGCAGGAGATGGGGCTTGGAAGGGAGGGTGTCACAGGGCTATCAGCAGCCCTGGTCCTAAAGCATCCCTGTGGGAGGGACTATCTGCACGGCCCAAGGAGGACAGGGCATCCCTGGCAGGTCCTGGGGACCCGACCCAGACCAGACCACCCTATGTCCTGCATTGGTAAGGTAGACGTGCCCTGGGAACCGAGGGTCCCTTGCCAAGCACCCTGCGGATGGCAGGGTGAGCCCAGGCAGCGCTGGGAGCTGCAGAGCACCAGGCTGAGCATTCGCAACTCAAGACACTGATGATGCCTGGGTCCGAGCTCCAGTTCAGGCAAGGTTGAAAGTCCCCACAGAGACATCCCAGCTCAGCCACACTTCAGTGAGACCCCAGGGGATAGTGGCACCTTATCAACAGGATCTGGTTGGACCCTTACGAGCATCCTAAATCCTACAGCCAGGTCTAGGATTTACATATCCTTCTCTGAGAGCAACCCCGCGCCAGGACAAGTGGCAGCAGATGCTGGCATCTGAGGACCTGAGTGAGTGGGGAGGGGAGGCGGAGGAAAAGGCAAGCTGACACCCAGAAAAGCACCCCCAAACTCAGCTCCCTCCTGCCTTTTGATTCACAGGGGCTGCAGGGAGCAAGGCAGAGGTGTGGAGCTCCCTCCTCCTGCCTGGCCCACCGCCAAGCCCTGAAAACAAAGCACTTCCGAGCAACAGGACAGCCACGTCTTTCCAACTTCCCATCCAGCTTTACAATAAAAGCCCTATTGTCCTCAATAACAAAATAAGGTGAGATTCATCAGCAGGCAGCACACCCCTTCTTTGCTCCCTCCATGCCAAAAACCCACAGCTATATTACTGTCACCAATGGTGTCAGCGGCCACCCTGGGAGGGGACTGCCACCTTCCCAAGGCTCATGTCTGTGGAAAGGGGATATGATCCCACCTGGGATGGATTTGCCCATAGAGAAATCATCCATGCTCCTGCCGTACCAAGCCAGCACGGGGAGCAGCACGCCGGCTGAGCCCTTCCCGACCGCACTGGGCTTCTCCAGATCCGGCAGCTTCAGGTTCGCACTGCTCAGGCCAGGAGGTACCAAACACCTGTGCCATCACCCCCAGGAAAATGGATGATTTTCTCTTTTGCAACCTTGCCTTTTGGCCACCGAAGCCACTGACTACAACAAGATGCTTTAAATGAGTGGCCCTGAGCCCATGGGCAAGAGAAGACATACCAGTGGTGGCCACAAGCATGGGAAACTGGAAACCATGAAGTGACCCTGGCAGCAGCAACCCTGGCAGCAGTGACCCTGTGCACGCTGCAGCTCGCAGGCAAGGTGGGAGCAGGGCTGGGCATACGGAGCAGGGCCCTGAAGAGCTGGCCAGGAGGGGCAGCCAAGGAGAGCCCGCAGGAGCTGGGATGTATTTAGCCCAGTAGGGAGAAGAGCCAGGAAAGATTCAGCCAAGGCATTTAAAAGGCCAGTCAGGTTGCTAAGTTAAGGGCAAACCAAAAGAGATACCGCTACAGAGCTCACTGCTGTGGGCTCAGACCTCGGTGCCAGCCGGGCATGAATTGCGAGCAGCTCCCTGTGCTCGAGGGGAGGCCAGACCCCCAAAGTTTTCCTCCGAGGCTTAATACAAGTGAGGATTTCATTGCATGGCTCCTGCGAAAGCCACGTACTTTCCCTGCTTCCCACCTCTGGCCGCACGCTTCAGCTGATATGCAGACCGCGGCGCTTGGCCCTGAGCCACCAGCCTATTTGGGGTCTTTTTGTTTCATTTTCCTGAAAGTCTGTGAGCAATTAGCACAGGCTTAAAAGAAAACAGCACGTTAGTGGGGCGGTGCAGCCAGCTCCCCAGGCGCTAGGCACATTTGCCTAGATGAGAAGTGTGGAAACGGCGCGGCGAGTCCGTCTGTCTGCCCCAGTGCGGCTAACCCCGCCAAGCATCCCACACTCCTCCCCACTGCACCAGGCATCTACCACCGCTTCCTCCCTCCTGTGGCCACTAGTCCCACAGGGCAAACATCCAGGTGGGAAAAACCCAACTTCTCCAAAGCCAGCAGCGTGGCAGCCCTGCCCAGCAGTGGCTGCGGGCCTCAGGACCACCTCTAATGGCTCAGCTTGCCCCTATATTTCCTTGCTGGCTCCAACATCTGGCTTGACAGCGCAAGGACTGCACATCTGTCACGGCCCCAGCACGGGACCGCATGCCCACTCCACCTCCAGCAAGCGCATGGCACATGGGTCAGCAGATATCAAGTCTAAGGGAAACGGGGCAATCGCTGACCTAAGCACAAGGTCGCTGCCAAAAGTGACTCTCCAAACGCCACTGGCCCAGTTTTCTGAGGACCCGAGCCTGGGTTATCACATCTGGAGCTGGGTGAGAGCTGCAAGGCATCAACCCTGCAGAAACAAGCCCCCGTAGCTCCAGCTGTGCCAGGTTTTGAGAAACCAAGGGTAAGAAAACCCTCCCCAAGGGACAGTAGGAACATCTGGCTGAACCAGGGGAAATTTTATCCCCACACTTCGCTTCCGCCAAGCAAGCATCCTCCCAGCTGAGGGCTGGAGCCCACCGGACAATGCTCCATCACTCCTTTGTTTCCTCTCTCGTTAGATGTCTAATTATACAACCTTCCAGCCACCCAAAACGCAGAGTAGCACTCGCCTCCCTCCAAGCCCGGTAATGAAAGCCCGTCTCCCCCCAGCCTTCTCCTCCTCCTTCGTCTGGCTTCTCCTGGAGGATCATTAGGGAGCTGATAAAAATAGGTTTTCTTATTGATTTATCTCCTTTACCCAACGCTCTCTCCCCTGTACCATTGACTTGTTTCCTTAGCAACTCGGCCGATCCCAGTGCACGCCACACCTGCAGCTCCACGCTTCCCTCCCGGTGTGTTTGAGGTGAGGAAGGTGCCCCCAGGCCACGTGGACTCCCCTGCCCCCCAAACCCATGCCCCAGCCCACCTGGAGCAGGCACTGTGAGCTAACCCCATGCCTGGAGCTGGAGCTCCTTGGTGGGTCTGGCAGGAGCTGGCAAGGAACACCAGGGAGATGTCCAGCCACCAGCGGATCTTTGCTTCCAGCTGTGACCCTCCTCTTCACCTCCCTCCCCAGCCAGAAGCCGAAACCAGCCCACCCAGAACAGCTATACTGCTAATGCAGGGAGCGTGCCCAGCTCCAAGCCCTGAAGATGGATTTATGCTGCTGATGGCACATTGATGCAACCTCCCCAAGAGGCTGGGTACAAGATAATCCCTCCCCGGATGCAGGCAGGGGCCGGGAGCTGCAGAGTGCCCCACTCCATCTCTCCACTTCAGTGACCATGCCTTCTCCCTGCTCCTGGGCCGGCAGGTGGGGAAGGAGCAGAAGAGCCAGAGGAGTGAGGCCACGCGGGCATCTCCAAAAGGGCTCTCGACACCTACCTCAGAGGGCCAGCAGGAAGGGCGAGAACTATTTAACCCCTTGCCCTGCCTGCATCACCCAGCCCAACTCCTAGAAACTTAAGTCTCCATTTCCCACTGCTCTCCAGGCTTCCCCCAGGACCTGCTGCACTGAGGGGCTTTCCCCACTCCCCAGATATCAATGAGAAGGAGCTTCAGTTCCTACATCTGTGGACTTCATCTTGCTGGTCCCAATCCCACCACTGCTGCCTGTCCCATACAGACACGGCGTGACAGGAAGACAGACCCACCTCTTCAACATCTCCATCCTTAGGATACCCCAATCCCCCTCCTCTCAGCTCCATACCCCAGCAAGAAAGAGAGCACCTCCTCTCCAAGGCTGTTTTCCAGGAGAAACCCAAAATTCCAAATGGAGCAAAGACCATGAGTGGTCCTAATTCAACTCTGGGGTTCCCCAGCCCTACAGCACACACCTCCCTGGCTTGTCCTCGAGGACACAGGGAATCTTCCCCCAGCAGATAAGGCTATGCAGTGCCCTCAAGCAGCTGTAGAGCCATGACCCCTCAATGTCCCCATCACTGCACCCTGCCACCCAGCGCTCCTGGCCCATCTGTGCTTTGCTGGGGTTGACAGTGAGGTCTGGAGGGACAAGGTGCCAACAGACCCCAAATCCTCTGGCCATGCTTTGGATGCGAGCCAGCTCCTGCACGCCCGTTACGCATAGCAAAACAGGCTCAGAAGAGCGAGCGTGGGCTCAGGGCTGTGCTTGTGTCTCTGTGCAGTTCACAGGGAGCACCCAGGCAAGGTGCTCAGCCTGCCTAAATCTCACTGCACAGATGTGCCTCAAGGAGGGAGACTCCACTCAGTATCTGTGGCCGTAGACGTTGCTGCTTATGACTCTAAAACATGGTGGTCCAGTCTCCATCAGGGGCTAAACCGAAGGCAGTGCCAGCCAGGAGCCGGTCGGGGCAGAGCTGCCCGCACTGCTGCCGCTCCCGTAGGGATATGGGGCACCTCCCTGCCACGTGCAAACAGCTCCGTGGAGAAGTGTTTTCTTCTCCCCTGCCTCATCTTGCACCTAAAAACTGGAAATCAAATCTCTCTCCTCTCCTCCTTTTTTTTTAAAAAAAAAAAAAGAAAAAAAAAACAAAAAAGAACCACATCATGTGATTTTCCTGCCTTAACATCAGTTTTTTAACTTTGGTTGCCACAGCAACAGGATGCAACTTGGTGTCACCATGACAACAGCTGCCTCTGTTTAAATTCACCATCTGACAGGCAGCCTCGCTCTCTCCGGCTGTCAAAAAGATGGACCTGCCATTACACCTACTCGCCCCTCCCCAAAAGAAAACATTTTAAAAATCTGATGAATGAAGGGCACAGAAAACAGCCTTGGAGGGAAAAAAAATAAAAGAGATGTTCTTGGGTAGCACAAGGAGGGAACTGCCCAAGGACGGCTCGACATGGCTCAGCTCTTCCCGCGGGGAGGCAAGACCTGCCGAAATCTTGGCTGGGCAAAAGCAAAGGTGCAGGAGATGCTTGCTCAGGTGTGGCATAACACTACCAGGGTCCCCAAGGGGCAGCGCCCACATAGCATCAGAGATGCCCAGGTCAAAGTGGGAGTCATCACGAGCAAAACTGTTCAGGCACACAGGGGTGCGCATCCCACAGAGCAAAATCCCCACACGTGCTGGAGTGGGGGTGCGCACTGGGGCTTTGCAGACACTCCGGCTGCTCTTGGCCAGTCCAGCGCCAGATTTGGTCCTCAAAGCAGTTAAGATAGCAGAAAGCCCTCACTGCAGGGAACAGCAAGGTCCCCAGAGGGCTGATGGACATCCCTCTCCCTGCCAAACCGGGGGGACAGGTACAGCGGACGGTGTGCTTCTGCAGCCAGAGGCTGTCCTTGGGGACAGAGCCAGAGCCACACAATGTCATCTGGCCTTTCTGGGGCAGGAGAGGGATCTTATCCAGGTCAAATGTGATTAAGCGGATGAAGAACCAAGCAGATATAGATGAGCTGCAGCCCATCTCATGTGTTAACTGAATTGCAGCTTTCCAGGCAGCCAAACAAATGAAATCAGGGCTAAAGGCCTGGCCATCAGCAGGAGAGCAGGCAGGACAAGGCTTTGTTTCCAAAGGAGTAGTAGATGTTCCTATAGCCAAACCAGCAGCTGCCTCACGTTTTGAGCAGGACCAGTAAAAAGAGCAGCTCCAGTGGAGGTAATGCACTGGGCCTTCCAGCAAGGAACTCGGCAAAGACTCGTCTCCCAACGGAGCTGCATCCCAACCCCAGTTGCTCGTATTTCTCCTCCTTCCCCTCCATGCATCATCCCTATTTACACTGGGAAGCCAAACTGCAGAGGCTGCTGGTTATAATTATACAGTTACCCAGCAGATATACAGGCCTGAATCACCAGTTATTTTTAGCCCTATTACCTAGTCAACTGGAGCTGGATGAAGAAGAGCCTCCACTCCTCCCCGCGCTCCACTCCACCCCAGCCCCCTTGGCTTTCCTCGGTACCATGCCCGCTCCGACCCGCAGTGCCGGGACCAGCCTATCTCCCTCCCGAGGCCAGCAGCTCTTGTTGACTGTGGCCAAAATCCAATGCTTACCTCCCCAAACCACTCTCACCCTCACCCAGAAGCGATGCCACAGGCTCTGGGCCAGGCAGCTGAGATGCTCACACATTTTCCCTGGCCCTACCAAAAGGCACCAGCTGCTTGTGCCAGGCTACAACGACAAGGATAGGAACAACTTCTCTGGCCAACATCACCAAACTCATCACCAAAAAGCCTTGTCCATCCCCAAGCCCTCAAGAGCTCAAGCGGTACGGAGGAGCTCTGGGGTGGATGACTTTCTTGGAAAGAGATGGCAGCTAGGCGGGGGATGGCCAGGGATGCTCAGCTCCCACGCCTGGAGCACGCCTGTTCCCAGCACTCACATGGGGATATGTCACTTACTTCTGGAAAAAAATATAGAATGAGCCCATCTCCCTCATGCATTGCAAATTCCAGGAAAGAATAATGCTGGGGAGTTTTTACCGCGCGGTGGTGAAGCTCTAGTCTCTAGGAGACAGCAGCTGCCTGGAGATGAGACATCACACCGGCACGGGACCCCGGCCCACGCAGGGAACGCCGGGCCAGCAGCAGCACCCCAGATCCTTCTTGCTTTAAATGAAAGCCGAAGGGGTGACAGCCCTCCCACACCACACTGAAAAAGCACGTGAATAATTTGGCATATTCTGGAAGAGCAGGCAGGCCAGCCTGGCCACTACCCTGCAGTCCCCAGCTGCCGTGTCCCCATCCTTGCTACCGCACCAATGCTCCTGCAGCCACCCACCCAGCAGGTGCTGCCAGCAGGGGCAGATTTAAGGATGCCATGGGGAATTCAGCCCCCCCGAGCTGCTCCTTCACCCCCAGGTCACCCCCCCCAAGCCTGGGGGCTTTGCAGCTCCTCAGCCAGGACCAGCTCCTGCCTGACAGAGGCTCGACCTGATGCGTCAGAGCTGCAAAGGGGCTATTTCCCCAGTGGCGCTCAGCAGGGCGGGTGACACGTTCTGTATCCCTGCATCTCGATGGAGGGTTTCCCTGAGGTACCTGTTGCACCAGACCAAGGCATTGCTGCTTGGCACAGGGGCAAGCTCTCCCGCGCCCGCCAGAGGAGCCAGCAAGTTAACCAACAAGTTGCAGGGAGAGAAAGCAGCAGCGGCAAGAGCTGCATGTAATCGCCACTGCAGAAAACGGCACGGGGAGGGTCCTAAAGCCAAAGCGTAGCCACGCTGAAGTTTTCAGGCTTGGGTCCTCAGGGGCGGCAAAGCCCAGGAGGGGTCTTGGGGGGGGACAGCAGGGCACTGAGCCCAGGCTGATGGGGAGCTGTATTCTGCGGTGCTCGGCACTGGTCAGGGCGCCCAGGGGCACCCACAGGGAGGGGGGGAGGGGAGAAAAGTGCACAGGGGTGTACGAAAGGATGGAGGAGCAGGGGAAGGAGCGGGGGGGGTGGGTATCTGCGCCCTCCACCCAGCCCTAGGAGGGCGGTCCGTGGGATAAACTGCGGTCCCCTGCACCAGCCTACCAAGGGGCCGTGGGGCACAGCCAGCGGTTTTCAGCATCTTCCCCTCTGCCGCAGGGAGGGAGCAGCCAGGTCCCAGAGCCGCCATGGGGGGCCAGGGGCTGCAGGGTGAGGATGGCCATGCCCTACCAGGTGTGATCAGTGGCAAAGGTGGCACACGCCAGCAGGTGCAGGAGCGGACGAAGCTGCCACCCAGCATGGTCTGGAGATTTGCGGGCTCCTGGCGGTCCGTCCCCAATGGGATGGTTGGCTCCAGGTGGGGTGGGGTGGCAAAACTCCAGCAAGACATCGAGGCACAGAGGAAAGGCTGCAACCCCCTGCCAGCCGCATGCGCGCAAGGCACCCTAAATCATGCAGGGTTAAACCAGGATCAGAGACAACCCCCCCTTGCCAGCATAGGGAGCTTCTAAATCCAAGCCTGAGGAGGGGTCGGGGGGGCTCCCTGTGGGGAGAAGGGGCTCAGCTCCCCACCAGGCGCCAAGCAGAGCACAGGAGGGGAAGCAGCAACAGGGCGAGGATAGCATCCCCAGGGGACGGGGCACCCCTCTCCACACGCCAAAGGAGAGCAAAAGGCAGGCGCTTACCTGCCAGCTAGTGCCACACGCACGTGTCCTGGGCAGCCACCGAGGCAAATCCGGGGAGCAAGGGCGGGGGGGCTCACAGGGGGCGCAGAAAGGATATGGCCAGTCGATGAGCTTCTTGGCATATTTCCTGACTATGTTCTCTTCCCCAAAGAGGAAGAGCGATCTGTTGACGGTGAA
The DNA here is from genome assembly GCA_013389945.1 of Fregata magnificens. Lineage (NCBI taxonomy): Eukaryota > Metazoa > Chordata > Aves > Suliformes > Fregatidae > Fregata > Fregata magnificens. The sequence continues at coordinate 369,141 of WAAD01005356.1, forward strand.
GCAGTTCTGCCGGACAGGGATGGGGTTGTACAGAGCCATAGTCCGGGCTCTCTGCGCTTTGGTTTGCTTGAAGGCTCCCGGGGTCCCTCCCGCAGGAGCAGGAGGTCCTTGCCGGCTCCGGTTCTGGTCAGAGCCCCCGTCTCCGGAGCCCAGCCTGCTGGCCACCGCCTCCCCAAAGCGAGCCATCCTGGAAGAAAACACACAGGTGAGCCGAAGCAGCACCACCGAGGCAGCGGCAGAGGGGAGAGAAGAGGGAGGGGGGTTGCAGGGTGCAGTCCCAACCACAGCCCCCTCCTCCTCTCCGGGTGATGCTCAGCTCCGTCTCTTCTCCATCCCTCCAGGAGAGCAGGGACCCGCGTGGAGAAGGAGAGATGGCAACACGCGGCACCGGCTCAGCGCCTCCGGCACGGCATGGTGGGCAGCCAGCTGCCTCTGGCCACCCCCCCCACACCCCCCGACAGCCACACGGGCAGCCTGGCCAGTGGGGAGGGCAGGGAGCCGTCCTGCGTGCTCAGCGGAGGCCACAGCAGCTCGTTCCCTAAGCACCTTCTGCCACGAAGCAAGGGGTTAAACCCAGCCATATCCTTCCCACTGCTCTGCCTGCAAGCCCAAACCAGCCCCTTTTAACCCCCCTCCCAGCAAGGCGAGCCCGAGGACTGCCTGCCAGCAGAGATCAGGCAAGGAAAGGGCTGGGATCCAAGTCCTTTCATCCACCCCTTCGCAAAGGAAGACGCAATTTGGTACAGCACCCAGCGCAGCAGAGGGGAGGCCAGGGGAACAGGTTGCAGCGTGGTCCAGCCTAGTTGGAGCCAAGTGTCCAACTCCCTCCTCCCGACTCCATCTTCAGCAGCCTGCCAGAGCCCGGTCACCCATCCGCTGGCTCCCCGGGGCAGCAGGCAGGAGTGATGGGCAGAGCCCCCAGGCAGGCACCTGCAGCGGCAGGGATGCTCAGCCCTTCGCTGCCGGGGCAGGAGCGCGCAAAGGCGACGCCACCTTCCCGCAGGAGCCGGGCCACGAAATTAAAGGCTGCCGCGCCTCTGCAGCTCGGGGACAGCTTGCTTTAATGAAGTCAGTGGCAACACACGCGCACACAAGCGCGCACGCACGCCCGGCTCGCTCCCTCGCTCCATCCAGTGCATTCTTTTGGCAAGCACGGGAGATGCCGCAAAGGAAAGTCAGAGGCAAGGGGAGGGTCTGAAGGGAACAAAGGCAATGGGGGAGCCCTCACCCTGCAAGAAGCCCCCCCGCCCTGGCTGCAGAGGGCTTTCCAGCACATGGGTGTTCCTAGGTGAGTGGCTAAATTGGGGGGCAAGGGAGGGCAAAGGGGGGCTCTGCCTCCCCCCCATCTGCAGGGGAGGCAAGAGGCTCACCCCATCTCAGCCCGCACCGAGCATCTCTCCGGCCACACGCACCATCCCCCCCATCCCTTGGAAACTTCGGGGCTCCCGGTTCCCCACTGGAGCTGCCCCGATGCCAGCAGCTGCCCGGGGAGAGCCCTCCCGCTCACTCGCATACAGATCAGCCTCCTTAGCACCCCCGTTTTGATGCTTGATGTTAGCCAGAAGTAGCAGCAGCTCATCGGAGAGGTGTAAACAACCCAGTCTGGATGTGTCCCTGCAGCAGCTGCCACAGAGGGGGGGCTGGCCCCGGGGCCAGTCTGGCACTGACCTCGCTCCCCGCAGCCATCCCACGGGCAGACGACCCGGGGCTTGGCCGGTGCTGTGCCCTTGCCTCCACAGCCATGCAGGTCCCAAGGTCGCCCAGGGATGCTCAGCGTCCCCTGGGCTGGGCTGTGCCCTGGCACCGGGGCTGCCTGCCCACCCACCTTTGGGCGAACCCACCCTGCCCTCCTGCATGCAAAGGGGACATGCAGCTCCCCAGGGGCATCGCCAATGTCCTCCCTACCCAACAGGCAGGGCACCAGCCTCACCACTCAGCACACCCTATGAGCTGTTCACACATAGGATCCCCTACCCCTCCCATTCAACCCCACGACTGAAGGGCTCCCCAGGGTCTTCAGCGCTCGCTACCTGCCCTTCCCGCAGGAAGGGCACCTGCAGCTCCAGCTGGTGTCACAAGACACCCCACGTCCCCATGATGCTCTTCCCCTGTCCACCCCACCACCAGCAACCTGCTCTGCAAACAGCGGCTGCTGCCCCGTCCCCCACATCTGCTGTGCAGCAGCCAGGAACACTTGGGGCAGCTCAAAAAGAAAAAGAAATTTAAAAAAAAAAAAAAAAATCAACTCATTTGGGCAAGGGCTGCTCCCTCAGTGCAGCCTGGCAGCACCTCACCATGGACTTCCCCACCCCCCAGGCACTACCATGACCGAACGGCCACGGGGCTCACTTTTTGGCCCAGGCTCTCACAGGTGCCTTGCCAGGAGCCCTCGGGCCGGCCAGGCGAGGAAGAGGAAGAATCAGGCCCTCCACAGCAAGATAACAGAGGAACATTTGCAAAAACATCGTGGGATCATTCCCCCAACCTCAGCCAGACACAGAGAGCCCACCAGCTCACCACGATGCTCGTCTGCTGCATCCCTACTTGACTTTTTTCCTCCAGTTAGCTTTATAACAGACATGGGTGTAATTGCGGGGTTTCAGCAAGCCCCCCAGCTCTGCCACCACCACACTGCAGCATGGAGCGGAGCAGGGGTGGACAGATCCCTCCCAAAATGCTTCCCAGGCCACCAACCAGCCCCGGCACAAGCCAGAGTGTCCCTGGGCTTTCATTCCACTAATGATGAGCAGTAAGGAGACCACACCAGCTACCGACTAATTACAGTCCCTTTGATTCATTCCAGGCAAGATGCTGCCCTAAACGAATCAATTATGATTTGTGGTTCATCCCCTTTGCTTCCTCCTCCTCCTCCCCACCACCAGCGCGGCATCAGGAGCAATGCCATTCTTCCCACCTTTCAACCCTTTAAACCGCTGTTAATTAAGCCCAAGGCTGGGCCAATTGCCAGGAGCAGATCCTCAGTCCCGCAGAGCTCCTGCCTCGGCTCCCCCCTGACCCCCCCAGCCCTCTCCCATCCCCCTGAGCCTGCAGGCAAGCCTCCACCCAGCCTAAATGCTCAGGCTCTGGCTGGTACCCAGAGGCTGAGGAGGATGGGGAAGGCTGGACCCAGGGCTCCCCCTGAATCCCCTGCCCGGCTCAGAGGCACCACCCCTGCCTCACCGCTGGGTGCAAGGGGCTGAGGAGGAGGAAGGCAGCGTTCCTCCTGCCCCCTCAAAGAAGGGATGCAAGCCTTACCTGGGCACCTCTGCTAGGGCAGCGGGCTATCCCCTGCGCCCGGGGGTTCGCTCTCGACTCTACTCTATATTCGCTGCTGCAGAGCAGAGCGCAGGATGACCCCGCTGGGAGCCTCTCTCCTGCTCAGACAGTGCTAAAGGATGGGATATTTATGAGAAAGCAGCTCTTTAAGAGAAGATTGAAAGCAAAAAAAAAAAAAAAAAAAAAAA
>WAAD01005356.1:377543-413132 GCA_013389945.1 Fregata magnificens
CTCCCCCGTTGACCAGGACTGCTGATAAATGACGGAGAGCGGCTTGGCAAGCTCCTCCGCCAGCTCCCTCAGCACTCTCGGGTGGGATTGGGGCTGGGCAGCACAGATAAGAGGAGATGAAGGAGAGGAGGGAGGGGAGAAGCAGAGACCCAGAGGGATATTTCCCTTCTTGCCACCAAAGCCCTGCAAGCACAGTGCTTGAGGGGGCAGATCCTGCCACAGCCAAACACCAAAACACCGAGCCACCAAGCTTTATGCGTGCATGGGAATGAGGAGATCAAGATCAAAAAAAGAAAGACATCCCCAGGGCCAGCCATAGACAGTCAACAGGAGAAAGCTTATTTCTGGCCTACCAAATGGTTGGAGAGGGATTTTTTTAAAAGCATTTTTTCAACCTGTGCTCTACCCGAAGCGGAAGAAATCCCTCACTTTCTCCATCAGCATCCTAGTGCCCCCTCTGGCACAGCAGCATTAGCTCCTGCCAAAGCCAGAGGAAGATTTTCTCCTACTCAGATCTCCTCTTTGCCCCCACAAAAGGCAGGCCCATGCCTGCGGACCATCCTGTTCTTTCTCTGATCCTCTGCCTACCCTGCAAGGCTCAAGTCAGACAAACACAGCAACCATGGTACCAGCGAGCCGGATGACGGAGGAGCCTCCTGCCTTTGGCTGCAAATATCCCTGGCAATCAAAAGAAAGCTGGACCAGAAACCCACCATCTCCATCCCCAATCTCATGAAGCCAAACTCACAGGCTCAGCTTTCTCAGAAGCAACCTGCTAGAAAACAGGGTGCCTTCAATAAAATTACATTGTCAGGACAAGAGCCAGTAGAAGATGGAGTTGTTGAAAAATTTTTCCAGCAAGTCTGAACTTATGCTGAGCAGCTGATGCCCATGACAGCCAGAGAAGCCCCATCCCTGGCGCACAGCCAGGAAGGAGATGCTGCTTCCATCTTCCAAACCTGTGAAAGAGAAAAGGCCAAAGAGCAAAACCTCTCTCTGAAAGCTACTCAGTGCTGGGAGGTGCGAAAAAAAGGTCCCCCTTGCCGCAGCGACAGGCAGTCATCAGCTCGACAGCCTCTGCGAAGGCAAACACCCGCGCCCATCCCCGGGAAAGCATGGCTGAGCGTGATTCCTCAATGGGAAAAAGTTCATTGAAGAATTTTTAGGCTTATTTCCACTCAAGCACGTGCACAAAGACGACAGTTACAGCATGTTAGCTACTGTTTTATCGTCTCATGAGCTGGAGTGGGTAAAAAATGACCCCCGTGAAACTCCTCTGATAACAAAAAAGGAACTCATGGTTCATACCAGAGCTCACAAAGACGATGCATGTTTTGTTATGGCATCATCCACCATCATGGTGTGCCCCAAGCTCACAGGAAAGGTGCTTCCCATCAAGCAACCCTCATGCAGCTTGGTTAGCATCATCCGTAAGAGATGAGACACAACACCAGCTCTTTCGGGTGTGTTTTCGGAAGGACGATGCCATGCTGATCTCCTTTGGCATCGTGTGGTCCCCCATGGCTGGGGATGAGCACCAGCATGTTTTTCCCAGTTAAAGAGCAAGAGCCTTGCTGGTGTGCATTAGCGCCTACCCAAAACCAGCCAAGCAACAGAAACAGCGATGTGTTTTGGGTGACGCAGGCAACCGTAACCCTGCACCAAAGGGTCAGAGCAGGCTTTCCCATCAAGCATGCAAAAGGTAAGCGGAGACAAGAAACACATCTCTCCTCTCTGCTTTTCTAAGAAAGATCCCTTGATGTTTCAAAGGCCACCTTGGGAAATCAAGAGCCACATTTGAAAGCTGCTTTAGAACAACTTCAGGGACCTTCCTAACTTTTCACATCGATTTTTTTCAGCTCTCATGCAGAGCAAGTGGTCCAAAGCCGGGATTAACGTTTGTCATGCACAAATGCAGCAAACACCTTTTGAACTAGAAAGGACCAACAGGCAAGTGCAGAAAAGCCCATAACCCTTCAGAGGCAGCTGAACTGACATCATGTCCCACACATACACACACAGTAGAAATTTCGCTGTGGCTGGTGTTTGCCTGTGCAGTTAGGTGGAAGTGCCATTTCCATGGTACAGATAAGTCTGCAAGGAGCAAGTCTCTCTGGGGACAGGTTGTGCACTAATCCTCACAGCTGGGTTTTCACCAAACTTTCAAAAACCTTTCCCAAGTTTGAAAACTATCTGGTTTGAAATGAAGAAAATGCCATTTTGGGAGTGCACAACAAGTCATCATCTGTGTTTTAAAATGTAAAACATGCTCAAGACATGTTTTAAAATTTAAAACACAGAGTTAAATTGAAAGTAAGTTATAGTCTGACAGGACTAGGTACCTCCTGAGGTCCCTTCCACCCTGAATTATCTTATTACCCTGTCATCTCTTAAATATGCATTAGCGGGAGGGGAGGTATAATACACCTTAGAAACTGTGAATAGAAAATAATGTGAACCATATACACTTGAGAGGCTGGAAAGCACTGCTCCCACAAACATCTCCTGGCCAGCAGACAGCCCCCCCCGCCATCAGAATCACATAGGGACAGCTGGGGGCTGCCTGGGAGAGGGGAACAGGTTGGATTATTCCAGGGGAGGGAAAGGACGAGGGTGCAAATGAGTATTGAATACCAGAAGTTTCATTGCATGCATGCTGCACTGAATCATGCTTGTAGTGCGGGGAGATGATATAAAACTGGGACTGATAAAGCAGAGGGTTGTGCTGCCATCCAGAGGGACTTCGACAGCCTGGAGAAACAGGCAGAAGAACAGTATGAAGTTCAGCTTCATGGGAAATGCCAAGTCCTGCACTTGGGGAAGAACAACACAGTACATGCTGGCTGGGAAGCAGCTTGGTAGAGAAAGCCCTGAGGGACCTAGTGGACACCAAGTTGACCATAAGCCAGCAGTGTGCTCTTGCAGCAAAGAAGGCCAACAGCCTCCTGGGCTGCATTAGGCAAAGCGTTGCCAGCAAGGTCAAGGAGGTGACCCTTCCCCTCTGCTCAGCCCTGGTGAGACACATCCGGAGTACTGTGCCCCACAGCACAGGAGAGACATGGACTTACTGGAGCAACTCCAGCAAAGGTGACTCAAGGAGTGGAGCACCTGCCCTACAAAGAGAGGCTGGGAGAGCTGGGGCTGCTCAGCCTGGTTGGAAGAGGCTCAGAGCAGATCTTACCAATGCCTATGAATATCAGACAGTGGGGAGTAAAAGCAGAGCCAGGCTCTTCTCTGTGGCACCCAGTGACTGGACAAGAGGAAATGGGCACAAACTGCAATAAAAGAAACTCCATTTATACACAGGAATAAACTTTTTGACTGTGAGGGGGACTGAGTGTTTGGGACAGGTTGCCCAGAGAGGCTGTGGAGTCTCCATCCTTGGAGATACTAAAAACCTGCCTGGACGTGGTCCTGGGCAGCCTGCTCTAGGTGACCCTACTTGAGCAGGGCAATGGGCCAGGTGACCTCCAGAGGTCCCTTCCCACCTCACCGCCTCCCAGCAATTCTTTGCTTCTGAGCTCTGGCCAGCCCCAGGCCAAGGGGGAAGCTCGCTCTGAAGGCTGGTTCCTGGGAAGCACAACCAGCCCCAGCATGGTGCATGGCTTCAACGCAGCCCCAAGATGCGCTAATGAAGCTTTCCGACACCCACAGCTGCAGCTGAGACTCCAGCGAGGGAAGCAGGAAGGAGGCATGCCAGGATGCGGTGACAAAATGCAAGGCAGCAGCTCCCGAGCTGAAGCATCCGCCAGGAACCACCTCGTCCTCCACGTTCAGCGACCAGCTCCTAACGAGCCCAGCTCCCTGGAAGAGTGGCCTCAGCCGTGCAGGAAGGCTGGGACAGACCATCACTGCCCACCCTCCCAGCAGCCCTTGGGAGGCTTTGCAAAGTCACCTGAATTAACTCAGAAAGGGAATTCTTCCTCCAGGGTGTGCCAGAAACCCAGACCTTGAGGCAGTTCAGGGAAAGATGCTGCTCTTTCCATACTGTTGCCAGGACATTCAGCAGAACTCGAGTTCATCCCGGGTCAGACAACAATCTCCTCCCCATGCATCAAAACCTTGGTCTGCACTGAAGGAAAGGAGGGAGAGCGCAGGGAGGTCCAGGGCAGATGCCTCTGGGAGAGATGCTCCTCTGCTGCTCAAGGCCAAGTTACTGTAATAAAAGCCATATTTCACTGCCCCCAGGTTTAGTGCACCCATGGCCCTTTCCACCACCTGCATTGCTACTCTTAAAGGGTAAAACATAAGCAGGGAGAGTCACCTTAACTGAGAGACACTGGTTAGGCTCTCAGAGAGGTTAATTGCTTTGCCCTGGGTTGCAGAGGACTTGCATAGGAGACACGCATGTATCTCCATGAAGGATGCTCCCAGGTACAGGAACCTAGCTTTGCCTGTCACTGACATCTCAGGGCTTTCACCCACAGAGACCCCGCAGCTCCTGCCAGCTGCCTGTGCCACCCCGACCTTCCTGCCCAGCTCCGTCAGGCTCCCAGGCACACAGCAGCAGACATCTGAACAGGAACCCATGGTGGAGAAAGATGTGGCTAAGCTGCCTCTGACAGCGAGCGATGCTGCAGAGGTGCTGGAGGAGAAAAGTCATCTACCTCCCAGGGCAGGGTCAGGGAAGGAGGCATGTGGCAGGGTGGCAGGCACTGGACACTGGTGCCAGAGCCAAGACCAGGAAGGGATGCCGGGGGCACCTTCTCCCTCCCTGGCAGCAGGAGAGAGGGGGAGCAAGAGCTGCCGTTTCATAGGTCCCTCCCTCCCAATGTCAACGCTGCAGCCAAGAGCCAGGGCCCTCCTCCAGCCCCTCGCCCCCAGCCCCACGCTGGGGCAGGATGGCACCGAGCAGCCCCCCACAGAGCCCACTCGGGTAGGCAGGAGCTTCTGCACAGAGCAGGGCTGCTGCTTACAGCACAGCAGCAACACCCACTACATCCAACACCCCTACCAAGACTGTGCCACAGAGCTACCAGCATCTGTGACGGCAACGCAGAGCTATCCTGGGGCTTGTCCCTTCCCTGCAGATCTGAGGGGGGCCAGGGCGATGGGCGCTGGTCCAGCCAGGGCCACTTTGCTGCCAAAGCAGCCCCAGCCTGGGGGCATTTCCCAGGCAGCCTCGCTGGCACCAAGGAGCAAGGGGCAGTGCCGCCCTGTGCATGTTCCTACCCTCTCCATCACTGCAGCCAATTAAACCCAGATGGCGCAACGCACTGGGGAATATACTGGGAAGCAGCGATGGAGCTGGCAGCCCAGCCCACACCAAGGGGGCCCTTTGTCTCATTCAGCACCAAGGGAAAAAAAAAAAAAAAAAGGATTAAAAAAAAAAAGAGTCAGCTTCATTTGTAATCTGGAATGCAGAGTGTGCACATAACCAGACAACGACTGCCAAGTCGTAAAGAGCCCCTGAGATCTGTTAGCAACACCCTGTGCATTTTCACAGTTTCTTCTGTTCTCTTGCTTCTTCCAATAAAACCGCATGAAGGCAGAGCTGCAGTAACATTACGCTCCAGCCCAACAGGCTCCCCACGATCTGCGTTGCAGGTATGGATCTGAGCGAGCAGCAGAAAGCTCTCCTGCCCTGCCACTCCATGGACCACAGGCTCCCAGATGGGCTATGGGGATCTCACTGCGGATCATACCATATGAGGGAGACCTAGCAAGCTCCTAGCATCAAAGCCATTAACTCTAAGATGCTACAAGAGAGGAGATCGCTTTTAATGACCCTATCCTTTAGGAGCACTGTCCTGTACCATGGGCAGAGTGTATCGCTTCCCACGGGACACTGAAACCTGCCACCCATCACCCCTGAGCCCCACGTACGTCAACACTGAATTACAGCGTCCCACCTCCACACTATCACCCCCAAACTGTACCACAACCTAGCTGCTTTCCCTCCATTCTCCCCACCTCCCATATTCCCTTCCTGACCTCCGGTAATCAGGCTTTTCCATGCATCCTTGCTGTAGATATCATTCCAAAATGAGAGCACAGCTTGCATTCCCCAAATTGCACAAGCTAAACTCAACAAATATCTATGCACATGTGGTTTTAAGCCATGCAAGGCAGGTTTGGGTCCTCTCTGCTGCGAACTCAGCTTGAAGCTTTCCTGGAATGTTCCCTGGGTGGCTCTGCCTGTCCTCACCATCAGCTAAGGAAGCAGCTGCTCAGCCAGGAGGTTGCCTGTTTGCTTATTTCGACAAGGAGCTTTTATTTTGAGCTCTCCCTCAGCCAGACTTAGTCCAAACAATGCTGCCACATGTACACAGCAAAGACACCAGTGATTCAACCACGACCACTCCACGCAGCAGCAGCAGGTCAAGCCTTGCTGAAGTGCAGCAGATATCTCCATCGCCAACCCTAACGCGTGAATAGTGGGATGGAGGGCAGGGCATCAGACTGGGATGCTGGAAAAGGGGTTTTAGTGTCTGCCTTAGGCTTAAGTCCCCTACACAAGAATAAGGTGGGCTGGTCCATGAACCCTTCACCATAAAGTTAAGCCTCCCACAGAGCCACTGCTCTGCACGCACTTGAGCAGCACGTGGATAGACTGTTTTCTGCTCTCTGCCTCAGCTTCCCCATGAAAAAAAATAGGGAAAAAAGCATTTTCCCCCTCCTATTCTTATTCCATCTTAAAGGAAAGCACATTTCATTTGTGGGTCTTTCACTGGCAAAAGGCAACAGAGATGGAGGCTTGGAAGGGATCAGACATGCTGACACTAACACCGGTGAGTAAGAAAAAGCCTTCACTTTTCTTCCCCCATTGCAACCCAGCACAAGAGCAGCTACACACAAACATCTGGCTGCACACTGGGAACACCGCATCTCCAAAGACAAAGCTACCCCAGGGGAGCAGAGGTCTCGTGTGCAGCAAAGGAGAGGCACACGTGCCACTCGCTCCCCGTGCCCACCCCACTGCACGCCACCCAGCCATGGCTGGCAAACAGGAGCCCAGGGGGACCTCCAGCAGCTACCCAGTCGCTCCCAGAGCCCTGACCAAGGCAGCGGATGCTCATGTCAGAAACACATCAGAGTTAACTCATGCAAGACAGACAGTGCTCGGAGCACAATGTTTAGCCAAAAACTCCCCAGAAGCCTTGTGAAGGAGGTGCAGACCTCTCTGAACTACCCTGGCTTAACTCATGTAGTTTTGGCAACAAGGAGGGGAAAAAAAAGAAAGTGGTTATGTTGGGCCTACCCTGACCCCGTGGGCAAGCCGGCCATCCCCCTGGGTCTGCCACAGCTCAAAGCCGAGCAGAAAAGCCATTTTCCTGGTTCCCCATGTTCCATCTAACGCCCACCACCCCCACCAACAGCTGAGCTCTGTGCTCAGCAGTGTTCACTGGGAGAGTTAGCACCAGACCTCCCAGGCAAAAGCCCCTAGGGTGATTCAACCCATGCTCGCCTGCGAGATGGGCCCTTCTGAAAATTAAATCACAGGGAAATCGCATTATTACTAATAAAATCATAGATAAGGAAATTAATTTGCTTTTCCTCCCCCACATGCTATCCATCTAGTCCCAGAGAGCATCCACAGCACTGGGGTTACCGGCTCTGCACACCAGCCTGGACTTTGGCAAAGTTTTTGGGGAAAAATCACTGGTCTGATGTTAAAGAAGGAGACTCTGGCATGTGGTTTTTGCAGGCTGAAGGGGTATCAGGGCGCCTAACTCTGGGAGAGGCACGAATCCAGCCCTCTGGGGCTCAGCCTGCCATGCCAAGATCACTGGCTCCCTGGGAAGGGACTTGGCCAGGACGGGCAGTGGGGCTCTCCGGTCCTCGGTAAGACACAAGGTCTGCGAAGCCCGAGGGCTGCCGTCTGTGCCACAGCCCGGCATCCCCCTGGCATTAGGGACTTCTGCAAAGTGCCAGTGTCTCCACCTCCTGCGGGCCACGGGCTTGGGCATCTGCAAGGAGAGAGCCCCACGGCCAGACCCTGACAATGACAAGCCCAGGCTGGTGAAGGGAGGACAGTCTATCCCAAATCTCAGGGCCACCTGCCTTAGATGTGACTCCCCACAAAACCATTGTAAAGCAGGCTGAAATACCAAAACCAAGTATCCAAGAGCTGGGAAATGCAAAGATTGGACCCTGCCAGCCTGGGGAAACACCCAATTAAACAGGGAAAGGTTGGGACAGCAGCCACCTGCGTATTCCCATTGCATTCAAGACGGAAATATTAGGCTTTGTGTTTGAGTTACTGCTAGATGGAGAAGCCGAGGGCAGTGGAAGGGGCACATCCTGCATGGTATGAGCATGAAGAGCTCCGGCTTCATCTCCCTGCCACGAAATAGAGCTGTAGTCATTCAGGCAGTTAATTAGCGAGCAGCCGTTCTAGGAACTCGCTCCGCCAGCCGACAATTAACGAGGCCATCCCTCTGCTTCCTGCCCAGCCATGATTTATTCATCTGGCATCCCTGGTGGGTCGCGAAAGATAACAAGGTACCAAGCACTTGCCGAGCCCATATGTCAATTTATTTCCCCTGCATGGGGCTTCCTGAGTCACTGCCCAGGAGGTTCCCTGGGCACAAAGGGATGAGAACTGAGACGAAAGGGCCGGGGAGAGCCCACCTTGCTGATGGGCTGCCCTCCAAAAAAAAAAAAAAAAAAGGCAGGCACAGCCTCAGTGTTATCACAAGCAATTTTATCATGCAAAGCATCCCAAAGAAATCCCACCTGCTTCAAACAAGCAGAGCACTGACCTGGATCTCACCAAAACAACATGCCACATCCAATTAATAGAGGGGCCCCCACCTCCTTCACCACCCCAGTATTTTAAAATATGTTGATTGTTCCCCAAATAAAATAACCAAGGCAGGAAGCTGCTCCGGACCAGCGATTTTGGAGCAGGATGTTCTGCAGCAGCTTATCCCAGGCAATTTTGCTGAGTAGACACAAGGGGGGGAACCTTATCATTTAAATGCAGTTTGTGCAGCAAATGCTGGGGGAGGGAGAATAGTACGGGACCTTGATCTGGGTTTCTTTTGCTGCACCAAGGCAAACTATGGGAAGAAATTATTAAAGGAAAATAATAAGTAAAGTAAGTGGGTTCTAGCTCTACCAAGCACTTCTCTTCCATTCTCCCAGGTTCATTAATGTCCCCAGTTTGCTACGATTCAGGGGGACTTGGCCACTTCTTTGGATTAAATACAAATCCCCTTGCAGCAGGGCTCAAGCCACAGTAAAAGCAGAAGGCAATGATGACCCCAAATGCATCCAAAAGTCCTGCTGCAGCCAAGGGAATCTCCATCCCAGCCAGTCCTCCGAGACAGAGGACTTACAAGTTCCCTTTCACCAGGCTCTCCATCCCACGAATCGCCCCACGATTTGGGGAACCCCCTCATCCGCAGAGGCTCCTTTGCACCATTCCCATCAGATGCCACCCTCCAGCTCAGAGCTGAGAAGCACCTCTGACTGTTTTGGCTGACAAACACCTGCCTCCCACACACGGCACACCAGTACCTCTCTCCACCTCTCACACACACCCTGCAAACTCACCCCATCAGAAAAATACTGTGGTCCAGCCAGCTCAGACCAGCCCAAGCCCTGCAGGACCTGCGGGATGTGCCAAGCCCCAGGGCAGGGCAGGACGGGTGCTGCATGAGGTCCCAGCTGCTAGAGGCAGGACCACACATCCCATCAGTTTTAAGAGCACAGGGAAAGGACCCAGAAGAAGTTTGGCAGGGTGGGGAAAAAAAACCTCAAAATATCTCTCTCCTTCTGTTTCAAGTTTTCCCTGCCTTTAAAAAATCCTCCCTGGAAAACAAAGGCGATGGGGAAAAGCAGCCCAGCTCAGGAGTGCCAGGAGATCGAGCACAGCTAGTGTTGGCTGCTCCATGGGGGTGATGCCAACATGACACCCCACAGCCCCCCCACCAGCCCCGTGAAGGACTGGGAATGCTCCCACTCCCCCCGGCTGCCCACCTGGGCTGGGGGCTCTCCGGTACTTACTCCCACTCCTTCCTCCGCGCCTGCGGCGTGCTCTGCATCTTGTGCGCCTCGTGCGCCTTGATAATGTCCCTCTGCTCAATCAGTCCTCCCCGCCGGCGCTTGATAACGTCCGGGCTCACAGGGACATACTGGCCAAGCCCCAAGTCAAAGGTGCTGCCCATCTCCATGCCGGCATCGGCATCCCGGGACCGGGGCTCGTAGAGGGCATCGAAGCTGGCGGCACGTGAGACCAGGGCCTCGGCCAGGGTCTCGGGCTCCAGCAGGTTGCAGGACTGGGTGGTTTGCATCAGGCCGAGCCGGTGCTTGCGCCACGTCTCTTCCTCGGGCAGGGCCAGGACGTAGCGGGGGGAGGCAGCATCCAGCTCAGCCCCCCTGGCCGGTGCCGGGGTGCTGACGGAGCATGTGCCGAATCCCAGCATCTTTGGTGGCTGTAGCTCATCACTCTGGAGGGGCACAAGACAGAGAGGGGAGGCTCAGGGGTTTGCTCCGTTTGTCCCCCAATTCCCTCCCTTCCTCCCATGCCAACTGAAAGCCCCATTTCTCCTGGGTTTGTTGGGCTAGCCCCTCTCAAACCAGGCACAGGGCACACAACACTGGACCCCCAAGGCTAGGGGAAGGGGTAGCACCTTCTGCCTTACCGCTGTTGCGGTTTAACCTGGCAGGCAGCTAAACACCACACAGCCGCTCACTCACCCCCCCCACCCCACAGTGGGATGGGGGAGAGAATCGGAAGGGCAAAAGCAAGAAAACTCCTGGCTTGAGATAAGAACAGTTTAATAACTAAAGTAAAATAATAGAAATAATAATAATAATAATAGTATTGATAATAGTAATAATAATATTGTAATGAAAAGGAAAACAATGAGAGAGAGAGAGAAAGAAAACAAAACAAAACAAAACAAAACCAGGTAATANGCAACAACTCAAACATCTCTGCATGATCAACACTGTTCCCAGCACAAATCCAAAACATAGCCCCATACCAGCCACCATAAAGAGAATTAACTCTATCCCAGCCAAAACCAGCACAACTGCTTTCCTCCTCCTTCCCAATCTGGGCATCTCTTGAACATGCAGCTCTCTGACCCCAGAGCCAGCCCTCCCTGGGGTCCCCAGAGCAGCACAGCTCCCCATGGCTGGACCACAACATGATGAGCCCCCCATGCTGTCTCATGGATCGGAAAAGAGAAGATTTGGGAGACCTGGATCAAACCACTACCATGCTGCTTTTGTGAAGTGGTTTTTTGGGGTTTGTTTTTTGGCTCTTGGGGATTTTTTTTTTTTTTTTTGCTTTTGCAGCCCAGCAGGCAGCCATGCATTCGCCAAAAAGCCAGCTGCTGCCCGCACTCGGCTGCCCATGCAGGCAGGGGCCATGCAAGCAGCACACGTGCCGGCAGATGGTGCAGTGCCCTCGTACACTGCATCCCAGGTGGGCACAGTGCTGGAGCATCCCTGGCCGGAGCATCCATGTGCCCCCTCCAGCCCCATGCTCCCAGGATGAGGGCCAGGCAGCCTGGCAGAGACAGGCAGCAGCTTAGGAGGCTGGTTATGGAAATATCAGCATGGCTTTGACTCGGGAACTGCACATCAGAGTGAAAGGCGCAGGAACGCTGCCAGAAACACTGCACCGAGCAACGCTCCTTGGCTAAGCAAAATAGATGATGCTCTATAGACAGGAGATGCTTGAGTCTGAGAATACACCCAAAGCCTTGTCGTGGTAAAATGCTTTATTCTTGTGTTGGAGAAGCTCCATTCAGCACGTTATTGCTGCTGGAAGGGCTTCGCTCCGTCAGCCCCTGAAATTCCCTACCCCAGGGCTTGCTCATGGTGGAGGTGAAAAGAGGGGATGAGAGAAAAAGAGCAAGGCAGCAGGCACTTCACACTGGGGCTGTCACCCCCTTCCTAACTACATCCCTGACGCTGGGGGAAACAACCCAGCAAGGAAAAGGAGGATTTAAACCCCCCAAAATATGACAATAATGCAGCAAATTGAGCACATCAGTCATCTTAACCCCTTCCCAGGGCATCGTCTGGAGGCACCTGAACTCCTCCTCCACAACAAACGGAGGTGAGAACAGCGGTCATGAGAAAGGCTAAGAAATCACCACACCAGGAGCAAAAATAAATTAAATATAGAAAAAAAAAAAAATCCAAGCGTAACTGAGGGGACAAAACAGAGCATGGATCCCCATGCTAGCCAAAATAAGCCTGACATCCCCACACCACAGGGGAAGGGGTGTACAGCACAGCCAGGGAAGCATTCTACCTCCTTCAGGTCTGTGGTGCTGCACTGCAAATATGAAGAGTCTAAAATTGCCCCCCCAAATTTAAAACTGCCTGGCCCAAGGGATACTCACCCCTTGGCAAGCTCTCCAGAAAGAAAAAGGCAACTGCCATTAAGAGCCTCAGCAAATTAATTAGCGCATCAATAAGAAGAGTTTGGCTGCTCCCACTGAAAGCTATAAACAGAGTCTTCACTACTTTGGTTACCCATGTGACTTATTTTTTTTAAAGGCCTTAATTACTTACTTTTTCAATCCAGTCCTGGGTACCTTTACAATTTCTCATTTTCTTAACATATACCTTTCCTTCTCATATTGCTTTCCTCATTTTCAGCCCTCCCCTGCTAAAGTTTAACTCCTCATCCAGCCATGCCAGGTTTCCTCTGGGGTTTGGGGGCTTTTTTTTGGTTTGTATTTTGGTTTTTTGTGGGTTTTTTGTTTGTTGTGGGGTTTTGGGGGGCGGGGGGAGGTTGGTTGGGGTTTTTTTGTTTGGTTGGTTTGTTTTTTTTTTTTAAACAACCATTCTGCAGCCCTGTTTCTTCCCATCTTCCCTGAGCATTTCCTCGGGGAGGACAAGAGGCTTTCTTGCATACCAAGCACGAGCACTCTGGGTTTCAGCCATGGTGCGGCTGCAGCAGAATCATGGGGACAATTAGCTAAGAGCAAACAAGGACACATCCTGAGGGCAGGTCCAGCATCCACAGGGACACCAACTCTCCTGATGCCTACCAATGCATCTCCCACCAGGCTTGCTCCAGGGACACTGGGGACTCCCAGGCTTGGAGACAAGTGAAAAAGCTCAAGCAGAGCCCTCAAATGAAACACTGAGAAAGTTTGAGGAAATAAATAGAAATAATTAGCTCTGCTTCCGCCTAAGCAAACAGGGCTCACGCTGCCAGCAGAACAAGCCACATTGCCTCCGGAGAAGTGACAAGCAGAGAAGGGAGGATGCCAGAACATTTTGTTAAGGAAAGCTGATGAGGCTACGCACGGGATGCCACGCGCCACGTACGAAGCATCTGACACCAGGGCATCTACCCATCTTCTAGCCTTTAGTGCACCCCATTACACCAAAAACAAACCCACTTTATTTTTTACACAAAATCCAAATTAGTGGGAAAAACACCACATTTGTTCACGTAATTCGGCTTCTGCTGTTTAAATGCCAGCCCTGCCTCCTGCAAAAGGGAAACCTATGGCAAGCCAACATGTGGCCAGTTTTGAAAACATGGAGTTATCTTCTGATCCCATCTGTGGAAACCCACAGCTCAGTATCCACCGGGAACAGGCCATGGCCGGAGCTGGGACCATGCAGCCAGCCAGCAGTCCTACCTCCACACTGGGTTTGCTTAATAACATACGACTTTGGGTGCATATCAGTGCCTCCAAACCCTCCCAGCTGCAAATCAGCCTCTGCGTGGGAATAAACCCAGGTTTGCTGCACAGCTCCCTGTCAACAGCTGGGCAGAAGATGGCTTTGCAGCTCCATTAACGACAATTAGTAAATAAAAAAGGCAAAAGAGAACAGCATATCTACCTGTCCGACCCCCCCGTGGTACTGCACGTGGTTTCCCACCAGTCACTCAGGCTGATGCTTGCTGTCCGTATCCCTGGTTGCACAGCTGGGATGTGGCGAGAGCGTGGCACAGAGAGTCCCACGTGGCTCCAGGCAGCCCCTACTGCCCCCCGCTCACCCGACTGCACCAAAAGCGGAGGACATCACTGCACAGAAACAATGCATTTGGCTGCATTTGAGACAGAAGAGCCAAGGAACAGCTGCTGTTGTGACACATAGCAGGCTTTCAAAACCAGCAAATGAAGTTTCTAGAGGCTCTTATCTCCCAAATTTCAGTCTGAAAGTAATAAGAGTCAGGAAATTTACTGTTTGCTCCTGAAGCAGATAAGTCATCTAGATAAAACCATGGCCACAAGGCACTGGGAGCAGCCAAAGTGAATTAGAGAGTGGATATTCAGCTGTGAAAGCATGGGCGCTTACGCTTTTACCTGCACGGTGGCTGGGAGCAGCACGATGCTCCCAGCACAACCTGGGGGACATCTGAGGACACAGACCACCCAGCTGTGATGACGGCACAGCCAGAGCTCACCCCATCTAATGGGGATCTCATTAGAGAGATCGTGCCCAGCATCCATCCATCTTCCACACTGGGATTGCCACAGCCAAGCAGGGACAGCGTGGCAAGCATCTCTTGCCCCTTGGCCTGTACGTCAACATGGGCTGAAATGGGACACAACCCAGGGCAGCATCCGACCCCACAAACGACTGAGAACAGCCTTTTCGAGACCTCGGCACCAGCGGACAAGTGATGGAAGACGACACGTGCACAGGTCCTCTGCAGCATCCTTGAAAGATGACTACGTACTGCCAGGTGACTCAGCCGCATTATCTTAAGCCAAACCGCACGCCACAGCCAAGGAACACAGCCTCTGCAGGCAGGACGCCCTGGACTCTCACACCATACTTCATTTTTGCCTTCTAGCAGCTGATTAATAAAGAGCTGCAGCGAGAAGCAGGTTCCCAGCAGTACCGCTGACCTACAAAGAGGAAATTCCTTTTAGGGGTTTTCTCTGTGTATGTGTTTGTGTTACAATGGCAGCAATCAAGTCTTTAGCCAAATAACTATGTATTACCATAATAACTACGCTCAGCACTTAAGGCGCTGGGTGAGCTCTTTGCTTCCATTACCTGAATAACCTTCACCAAAACCCCCAGAGTTAAAGCAGAAAGGCTCAATGCTGTGCTGGCCCGTGGGGGCTGATCTTCCCCAGGCAGCCCAAAGGTCCAGCACCGCAGCGCTGAGCTCCAGCGCTGCCACGAGCCCTGGGTGAGTGGGGAGGCAGAGACCCCTTCCTGGAGAGGTCATGAGGCCTCAGCCCAGGACAGACAAACCCTGGCTGTGTTGTATGCAACCAGCAGCAAAGCTGCCAGAGTCCTCCAACCATAGTCCATCAGCCCAGTAGCCTTCCCCAGGGATCTGGGGGATGATTTCAACAGCAATACCAGAGCAAGAAGCTGCTCTGATGCTGGTGCTTCCCCTCGTGAGCAAGTGTCCCTCCTCTCTCCTGAATGAGCAAGGAGAGAGCACAACAGGGACAAGAGCAAACTCCTCCAGAAGATGGATGTATATAGGAGAGCACCCAGGATGCTGTCCCCCAGCATCCTGGGGACACCCTGAGCCAGGTGGGGCTTCTCCACTTCACCAGCCCACAGGGGATGTCTCTTCCCCGAGCTTGGCTGGGCTCCCTGGGAACTCACACGCCCAGACATCTCAGCCCCACTCCATCCTTCCTGGGGCATAGGAATGCTCCAGATCCATCCCCTGCAGCTCCTTCCCTCGGGCTCGCTAACCTGCCTCTCCCGGACCACAGAGGCCACTTGGTTTTCAAGACAATCAAATGCCATCTGCCTCTTTCTGCTGAGCCGTGCTTACTCTGAGCTGCTAATTATTAGTCCCTGCTGAAGGGGAGAAGGAGAGCGCACGCAGCAAGGCTAAGCAGAGCATTAAACCTCAGAGCGCTAGGAAGAAAGTCAGCGTGGGACCCCTCCAAACGGAGACAGATGGACTGCAAGAGTGACTGATTCATCCTCGTGGCCTTTTCCTCTCCTGCCACGTGCACTTCCCCTCACAGCGGCACGGATGCCGTGGTGGGCGATCCCTGCTCGGGCCAGCTCTGGACCCCCCCAGTCCTCCAGCTCCTCCATCTTGCACCAAATGCGGCGGCTGAGTCTGTGTGGCACGGTAGCCGCGGGAGCCAGCTGGCAAGGGTGAGCTATTTTTATCGAGTCATTTGTTACTGGGGAAAAGTTTGTTGGATTAAGAAACGCCCCACATAGCCCCTGCCACCAGCAGGTTTGCAGCGTCTCTGCTGGGAAGAGCTGCTCCCAGCATCCCCGGTACACGCCGGTACCCAGCAAGAGCCAGTGCTGCATCCCATGCTTGGGAGACACCAGTAATAGAGAGACTTAAGCAAGGTAGGAAAGAAAGAAAAGAAAAGAAGAGACATTTAAAGGCAAATGCTCATTGCACAGACCTATTCCTACGCTCAGCCAAAGGTGCAGGTGAAAGGGTCAGGTCAAACGTCCCAGTACAGGAGAGCTGGGGGAAGGCAGCACCGCACACACCAGCATGTTTGGGGCAGAGGGACATGGTGCAATCAAAGAAGGGCCATTTGGCTCATTTCTCAAGAAACGTTCATTTCTCATCATCCATTCACATATAATAAACTATTTTTGGGGCCTTCTTAGCGCCAAGACACTACAACAAAGACCCCTGGAATGACTGCAAAGATCAGATGGAGGAAAGAGCACAGCTCTAAATACCCAGGGGCTGCTTCAGGCCAGGAGATGCTCCGGCACCAGATATCAGACAACCTTTTGTCTAGGAAACGGCTTTTGTTCTGCCTCATCAGGGTTTTCACAGCTGGCGTGATGCTCCAGCGGCAGAGGCCTCTCCCCAGGGCTGAGCACCACTTCTGCTTCCTGGGAAAAGCTGCACTGAGCCTGGACGGGCCCAGGCTGCTGCTCGAACCCCATCCCAACTAGGAGGCATCTCAAAGGGCACCGAGCCCATGGTGGGTGCGAGGGCTCTGCCCGTGCCGGCAGTGGGAGACCATAGCCCCAGGTATGAGAGCCCTCCTGCAGAGCACTGCTCCCAGGGGAATCAGCTTTAAGAATATCAAAACATGAAATTATCTCATCTCTCCTTTAAGAGCAACTGTTAAACAACGCCACTATTATTTATATAAATGTACACCAAAGAAATCAGCCCTCCATCTTCAGCACAGAGAGGCAGGAGAGCCAGAGACGGACAGGGGAGCAGGACCCCTGCCCCAGGGCTGGCTGCAGGCAGTGAGCCCCAGGGCGAGGATGCTTTCAGGGCATGGCCAGGCACGATGCTGCTGGGGCAGCAGGGAGAGACAGGACTCTGGCTGGCCTGACATAGGGATTTCAGTGATGGGGTAGCACTGGGCATGGACAGCAAGGCATCCTGGTGCTTGGGAATGCCCATCCTGACAAAAAACCCAATGCCCAAATCTCTTCCAGCATCACCTTTGAGACCATCTCATCTCTTCACCTCTTCCTGCACCCCTCTGTGCCAGACAGGCAGCTGTTTCTGCATCTCAAGGCAAGGTATCCCTCATCGCACACCCATCACGCCTGCAACCTGCCACCCCTGATACCAGCCCCACACCTGCACCGACCCCCACCAGCCTCCCGGTTCCCCCCCGAGAAGGCAGAGGAGAACACCCATGGGCAGACCTGAGAGCGCGCGTGCCATTGGCCGTGGGCAGAGATGGGGAACATGGGGTGATGTCTGGCACAGCTTGGCGTTTCCGTTCCTCGTACAAGCTCTTCACCCCAGCAGGGCCAAGGGGAGAGGTATCGCTCTGGCAGGCAAGTGCTGGACTTGGACTAGCACAGCACCGCTGCTCTGCAAAGAGCACGGGACTGAGCCTGGCAATAGAAATAATCGGGGACAGGAAAGCAAGCTGTGATCTGTGCAATAGCAGCGCCTAGAAACCAGCAGTGCTTGGAGCTATATGTACACATAGCCAGAGAGCGTGCTCTTATGAGTTTGCTTTCCAAAGAAGGGCAGAGCCAGGGCTTCTTAAGAAAATTTCCAGCTGTAATCACCGGGCCACCCTCCAGGAACATAACTCTGCCTCTGCACAGGAGTGCAGGCTGTCGCCCCTCCGGGGCCACACTGCCCTCCTCCCTTCGGCTCCCACTGTGAGGAGGTTTTCCTTGGAAAGGCACAGTGATCCTCCTGGGCTGCCTGTCATTCCTGCAACGCAGAGCAGACAGCCAACGCCAACATAAAGTGCATGTAGGGAAACAGCCCCGAGCTCACGGGCCTTGAAACCGCCCCCTCGCCCAGTCACGGGCACAGGGAGAGCAGCATCTCCACGTCCCAGCCTGCCATCCCCTGGATATTTGGCGAGCCAAGAGCTGGTGCACGTGGGTAGCCACGGACAGAGCACCGCCATCCCCGAGGACAGCCTGCATTTACGCTTTAATTAGCACACAGCAGCAGAGCTGGCTCTGCACGTCACACCTCGGCTGCTCCTGCACCCAGGGATGGGGGAAGTGGCGCCAGCAAGCCTGGTAACTCAGCCTGAGCTAGCTCCTTTCAAAGAGGACAAGTGACCCCAAATGACATCAGGGTTCAACATCGGTCCCCATCACTCTCAGCCCAAAAGCAGCTGCAAGAATTACCAAGGTAAAGAAGGGAGCAGGAGCTGCCAGCACGAGCCAGGGTGTGTTAGATGGGCAGAGAAAGAAAATGCTTTAAAAAATAAATAGACCGGTCTCTGAGAAACACTGCTGGCAGAAGACAGCCCAGCCCTTGCTCCTCACTCTGGAGCGCCTGAAGTGAGGCAGCATGCGGGAATGGGCTGAGAACAGGGCATTGCTTTTGATGCAGATCAGAAACCCAGGTCATCCTGAAACCACAGATGCAAAGAGGATTTGATGTAAATACAGAAGGAAAAAATGGGGAGCCATAAAGCGTTCAGGCCTCCTGAGCACTGCCCCAGGAAAAGTTTGTTCCCCGCTGCCAAGGCAGGCTGAATGCGCGTGGTCCCAAGATGGACCATGAGACCTGGGAGCTGCTCTGTCTGGGCTCCCCAGAGGGTGGTCGTGGGTCTGAATGGCACCCTGTGCATCCCAGGCTTTGCCAGCACATGCCCTGATTCTGGCTTCATGCTACAGCTTACGGCTTCTCCAAAAGTGTCTGTCTTAGCCAGGAACTGCCTGCTGGGATGGGGCAGGAAGGCCACACGCATGGCTCAGACTACAGCATCTCAGGAGGACAGCATCCCATGGCCATCTCCCAGGCCAGCCTTCTGGGTTCCCTCCTTGCATTTCACCCCCACCAGGCTCGGTGGCAGCTCTTTCAGACTGCCCTCCTTCCCTCCAGCCGGGAAACTTAACAACAAAAATAACAACAAAATTCTTGGAAGAAAAAGTTCTCATTTCCAATGGTGCCTTCGCCGAAGTGACTCACAAACCACAATGTGTGTCATTACTTAATAGACCCGCAAAGGCAATTATATGATCATGCAAACATCAGATTCCCGGCACAAGGAGTCACAGCACCCCTGAGAGGTTAAAACAAAGGGATGCTTTAAAGGTGAGCGAAGGCAGGCTTTATTCTTCTTTGACTTTTGTTCTCATTATGTACAAAGACTCACTGAAAAGGTCTTATTGTTTGTGCAAAGGAAAAAAGACAGTCTCTTGCACAAATCGCACGGTGAAGAAGGGAAGGGGATAAAGAATAAGTCTGTCCTGCCATGCTGAAGACTAGGAGAAGAAAGTGTGCTGTGCATCCTCCGCTGCGAGGTCCTCACCGGCCACAAGGACAAGCCGGAGCCCCTGACGAGGTGGGCATCACACAGTCAGGCCAAATTACTGGGTAAATAGAGCAAGACCTTCCTGATTCAATTTAATAGGAGGAAAGGCAGATTTTCCTTTTGCTCCTTCACCCAGGTCTTCTATAACCCTTCCCCGTTTACCTTGCACACTGCAGAGAACCAAGTGGATTTGCATTTTAGCTTAACCTGGCTTGAGCTGGGTCAGGATAAATGGACAATAAAAAGGTATTTCTTGCCTGTCAGCATAACAGATGCACATATCAGGCATTGAGGACCCTTTAGCAAGCAACCAGCTTCCCTGCTGGGTCCAAGAGTAGGAGAGCATGTCCCAGGATACTCAGCTGCTCAGTCCAAAAGCCTGGACCAGCCCCTGCCCTTCCTCCCTCTCCTCATCCTCAGTCACTGTCACTGCCACCCTCAGCTGCTCCAAGCTGCCACACACACCCAGAGCTCATTCCCTGAGCCCAGTTTCTCCCCAATCTCCTACAGTATGGGAGATGGGAGGAAAACAATATTTATGGGGAGCTAAAAAGAACATTTCAGCAGTCCTGCTTTATTTGCCAGGGCTAATAACCTGGTTCAGCAAGTGCCCAGTCCTCACCTCCCACCCAATGCACACACACCCAGGAAGTCCCAAGGGCCCCTCTCCTCCTCAGGGGACACCACCAAATCCCTCAGGAAAGCCTGGGTGCTTCCTTCTGGCTCCTAAAGGCAGCCGCACCCCTGGGCCCCACGGGGAGCCATGGGCTAAGCCAGCCTGGGCACGAGCCCAGCTGCTTCGCTAAGGTGCTAAGGGAAAGGTTAGCACTTCTGGAAACCATCTGGGCAAGAGGACAGGCACAGAGCATGGCATTTTTAGGCGCTGCTCTTTCAGACAGGTCCGGCTGGACTGCAGCCGCCGTCGGTGGCCTCCCCTCCCTCCAGCAATGCAGCTTTGCCCCCAACTCCTGGTGCCAAGTCCACCTCCAAACCCCAGCAACAACCGTGCTTATCGCCCACTGTCTGCCTTGCTTCGTTAGCGCCGGCAATTCTAGCACCTCCCTTTGGGATCAAAGCCACCGCCTTATCGTTGGGCTCCCTCTCCTCCTCGAAATGTTTCTTCTTTTGATGAGAGCTCATCCGGCTCCGCTTTCCCTTCTTTTATCAGTTTGCTACAATTGCTGGCATTGAGCTGTTAATATCACGATTGCCTCCCCTTCTCCTCTGTATTTGTGGCATTATTTCATCGCTGTTGTTTCAACCCTCTGAAGCACGTTACTCAGAATAATTTCTACCAAAGCAACCTTCCTGCCAGATAGCTGCTTCATGGGACACTTATGCACGGCACAAACGAGCTCAAAATAAGGATGAGATTAATTCATGGAGGAGAGGAGGGCAGGCACAGCCAGGAATAACAGCCTAGCTGCAATCACCAAGCTCTGCACTGCCAATAGCCAGAGCCTGGGAAGATCCAGCAGGCAAAGAGCAACATACATCTTATTTCTACACTATTCCTTATACTTCTTAAGACACACGCAGTCCAGTCCAGCCCAGCATGCTCTGCAGTCCTGGCTGAGCAGCCACACCAGGCACGGAGCTAGAAGGAGCTTTACTCTGACCCAAGCTGACTGCTTCACTTGTCAGCCCCATCTCTCTACTGAAATAATGCCCGACGGCTGAATTAGCTCGTAACTCTATCATGAAATTGGCCCTTTTACAGCAGCGTGTGTGCTTGGAGCTTGGACTTCACTGTATTTGCAAACATCAGCAATCACGCTGCAGAGCGCGGAAGCGGCTGCTAATCGGTGGCCCCCCCATCCGTCCCTCTCTGTCTCCAGGAAGGCAGATAAGGCTCTTCCACAGGCGGCGTGCACCTCTTTTTACACTAGGGAACTGCCATCTGTAATTTTTAGACATCTCAAGGATGGCTGAGGACCAGCAGTGCAAGACTGCCGGCGTATGTCACTCAGTCTGCAGCCACCCAGGTGTTTCTCCTCCGGCATGGCATGGCCATCCGGCACTGCCATGCAATTTGGCACTGCCCCCCCTCATCATCACCCCCTCGTGCATGCTCATGCTGGACACCAGCAGGGACCATTTGCTTTCAGAGCCTCGGCGACTCGGAAACAGGCAATGCTATTTCTGGCAGCGTCGCTCCCCCTCTCTCCTCTTGCCCACTCGCTCCTTCCTAAATAGTTTAATGCCATTGATTTTCCCATGCCAGCCATCCACTGTCTGCCAGCAGGCTTCAGAGCACCAGCAAGATGTTCGAGCAAGCTGGGGTGATCCAAAAAATTCTCCTTCATCATCCCCAGCCCCCCACCTCCATCCTCCAAGTGGCAGTCACCAAAATTATTCCCTCCCAGGAGGGTACCATGCTGACACATCCACCCTTCCCAGGCTGGAGCTGATACACAACTCCCATACAACATCTAGGGTTTAAACCAGGTCATTTTCTGGATTTAAACCTTGTTTGTGTGTTAGCTACCAAAAGAACTGCTTGTGAGGGCTCCAGCCTTCCTCCAGTGCCTGTTGGTCTGTCTGGGGCTGTATTAAAACCCCATCGCTCTACACATTAGTGCAGAATCACCATCCAGGAATACATTTGTGCTTCCTTTGGTTTTTACACCCTTCCCTCTGACTGCAACAGGCTGGACAGCCCCTACAAACAGGCCAGCAATTTGTTCCAGTCCCCAGCTGAAAACAGAAGATGCTTAAAGCCTGCAAGCACCCAGATGGGTTTCTCAGTCTCAGAGAGCACCCAGCACAGGCTCCACAAGGGTCAGCACTGCAGCTGGGACCGGCTCTCCAGCAAAACCGAGGCTCCCCCTAAAGTAGCGGCTGCTGGGACAAAGCTTCTGGCCTCTCCCAGCTCCAAGAGCTGCTTGCAGGCTCTGCACCACGGCTACCCAGCACCGTCACCCTCCGCAAGCGATGCTCACCCCATCACCCCCTCAGAAAGTGATGCTCAGCTCATAACTTGTACTGGGGTCCAGGCAAATAGGTGAAGGCAACTGGTCTGTCCTCGTCCTTTTTTCTTGCCTAAAGGCTCTGAGTGAAACAACCCTAGCATCCCGATGGGGAGGAAGAAGTCTGTGTCCAGCCCTTTACTGTCACCTCTTTCCCCTGCCCTTCCCTTCCCTTTCTCAAACACAATCCCTCATCAAAGAAGCACCAGTTGGACACCAAGACATAAACCTGTCCCATCTCTCCTCCAAAAACACCCTTGAGCCAAGTACTGAGCACCTTCAAGCCGAAGCTATGCCTACTCATGGGCCACCCCCTTTGACAGCCAAGTACAGACCCGAGCAGACACCCCACGTACCAGCCACCTCCCAGGCACATCCCACACGCCCTCAGGACATCTCCCTGTCCATCACCAGCCTTGCACACGCAGACTGCGTCTCACTCCGTGCAAGACAAGCCGCTCACCGGGGATAGGCATCTGCAGCACTCCCAGCATTTGCCCTTCCCGCACCTCCCGAGACACCCTGCATCACCCAACGCCAGCTGCGGGTCAGGCTGCTGGAGCACCCACTCGCACCCACACCCCTCCCTGCGCTACCCCTCCTTGCTCACGCTTGTGGCTCATTTCCACCACGCTCATTTTTATTTTGCACAGAAAACCTGGCCTCAGAAATTCAGCAGCGAAGGTTGTTAACACCAGCAAGTGCACAAAGAAATTGTCGAGCCATCCATGAAGAACTTTCCAAGCAGTCAGCACCCCCGCGGTGTGGGGTAGTTGAAGGCTGCGGATCACACCGAGGGACTTTTAGACACAAGACTCAACGCAGCCTCAGCGCCCAAGTTACCCCTCTGGATAAACTTCTCAGAGGCAAGAATAGTCCACAGCAGTCTTAGGCTCTTTCCAGCCAGCTCGCATCTCCAGCCAAAGTGTTGAATCACCTGTAGCCCGGTGTGGGTCCAAGAGCAAGCCCAGGTATTCACCCCGCTGCAGAGAGCTGGGGGTCTGCCATGCCATTCCAGCAAAGGGCTGGGAGCTGAGCCAACGCCTCTGGGTCAAGCTCCTTTCACCTGCGGGCTTTCTCATCCCATTTGAAAAATCAAATCAAACAGTTCGGATGGGGACCACAGCACTAAGCATACGGCTATGGTACACTGCTTGGTCCAGATGTGGCCCAGCACATTTGGAGCCCAGGAAGCAGTGCTATGGGCACGGATGCCACTGCACAGCCTAACCCCCTGAGCAGGTTTTGACCAAGGATGCTACACACCAAGCAATGCATCCTCTAAAGAGGCTCGGGTTCTCTCTGCAGCCCATGGGAGCTTTAACGCTAGGCCAATACAGAACATTTCTAAAAAATCCCAGTCTGCCGCAAGACGTGGAGCACCACGTATGTACAGCCTGCTTGAAACGGCTAACGGATCGCATTTATTCCAAGCTTGCTACTTCCATATGCCAGGGGGAAAAAAAAGCCCAAAACCAGAGCAGTGATGATAAATTTCTGAAGCTACTGTAGCAAGGCAAAAAAAACCAACCCTGTAGCAGAAGAAGCCTCATGCCATCTCCCAGAAACTCCCTGTGCTGCAAATGCCAAATTAAGTCAAAAGGAAGAAGAAGAAAAAAAAAAAAGCATCCTTCCATAACAGATTGCTATTGTGTTTCCTTTCAAAAAGACAACACTAACCGCAGTCCTTTGCTGCTGCTTTCATGTTCAGCATCCACTTCAGCAGCTTGTTATTTAAGAAGTAAAACCCACACGTTCGCCCTCGGGTCCACAGTGGGGCACGGGAACATAGGCTGGCCCCACGCTGCCCAGGCAAGAGTGCAGCCACCATGTTGTCACCTAAAGGGACTTATCCAGGGCTGGCAGAATGGACAAGGGCTCATCCTAAACCCAATAAGGCCTGGCCTGATTTCACCCATCCTTATTGCTGTGCTTCACCCCAGGGACCACCGCATCCCCCTAGGGTGATGTGCAGGGACGCGCAGGGCTCAGACCCGCTCCCATGCCAAACGCCCGGTCACAGCAGCACATGGCGGTGGACAAGGGACAGAGGCTTGGCACCAGCCAAGCCTACATGGAGCTACTGATGCTCCTCAGCATCCCCAAGGCCAGCTCTGACCCAGCCATAAGTTTTCCGTCCAGGAAAGCCTCGGGCAGCGAGCCCCTCACCCCAGCCGTCCTCATGGCAGCAACACGGCCCTAGGTGCAGGAAAGGAAAGCCCACGGGTGCCCACCTCAGGCTGCACCATCCATGTCTCCTGAAGTTACTGCCATGGTTCACCCGACCCTTGTGGTGTCCTGGGACCCCGTGCCAGCTGCTGTGCCGGGACCGATTAATTCCCTCTGGATCCAGAGCAATCCTTGTTAAAAATAGGCTCTACCTATGACTCTCCCAGCTCACACGGGCATCACCACCTTGGCCCCAGCACGCTTCCCAGTGTGACTAATGCCAGCAGCATGTGATTAACATCCCGTCCCGCACCGGGGAGGGAGACGGCCCCCAGCAGCACAGGCAGGCATGAGTGGGTGGCCGAGCCGCAGCGTTTTGGCTGGAGCGAGCTCTCCCCCCTCTTCCTCGCAGGGTTTCTCTGTGCGTCTCGCCCACCCTGCCGGCATGCACCGTTCCAGGCTGGGAGAGGGTCATGGTGGTGCCACCCAGCTGCAGCATCCAAGCCGATCCAGCCCCGGTGCAGGGCACAGCACCACAGGGATGCTCCGACCGAAGCTTAGCCCCCAGGTCCCCCTGAGGAGCCAGGGACAGGCTGCCATCCCAATCCACTGCTGTGTGCCTGAGGGATCCCACAAATCTAATGAGGTTTTGGTTATTTCTGAAAACCCTGGGGCCTGGAGGCAGGAAATAGGGGAAGCCTCAGCTCGCTCAAGAGGAAGGGCTGGCCCAGCCCCACGCACCTGCTACGGAGTTGCAATCC
Source organism: Fregata magnificens (assembly GCA_013389945.1). Taxonomy (NCBI): domain Eukaryota; kingdom Metazoa; phylum Chordata; class Aves; order Suliformes; family Fregatidae; genus Fregata; species Fregata magnificens. The sequence goes on from WAAD01005356.1 coordinate 403,050, forward strand.
TGGCTCAGCACTAGATGAGCAGCGGTGTCTGACAATCCCCGAAGCAACCCCAGCCACTGAGGCCTCAGGGGGGAAAAAAAACCCAAAAAAAACCCAAAAAAACCCACACACACAGCCCCCAAGGAAGATGCTGATTTACTGATGAGTCCAGAAAACAAGCACGATTTGGAAACGCACGAGTTTGGAGGAAAGGCGGGAAGAAGTGCAGTTGTTTGGCATCAAGAAGAGGAAACGGAGGCAACAGCATCCTCAACCACACCAAGCATTGCTGAGAGGCCACCAGAATAAACTGCTCCCCACCCAAAACAAGACCAGACCAGAAGTCCCTTCCAGCCCCTCTCTCTGCTCCCTCTTTGGCCCCAAAGCTTCAGAAAGCAGAGACAGACCTGAAAACATGAATAAAGAAATGCTAATGGTTTTCAGCTCATTTTTTAGAGCACAAATCATGATTTTTACATGTTTCTGTATCCCAGTACAATGTTTGCATCTCCTTGGCTGGAGGAAACAGCAGGATACAGCAGCCCAGAGCCTGCAGCCTTCAACCCTCAAATCCACAAAACTAGAGACACCACCACCACCACCACCACCACCCCAAAAAAAAAAAAAAAGGGAGAAAAGGGACTAAAATCCAAGCAAAGACATCTAATGCAACCAGCACGCAAGGAGACTTTTCAAGACACCCATATCCCCCAGCCCTTTGGAAACACGTTAAACACTCCTCGAGACAGCTTTTATATATTGTGCTGGGAACCACGCATGGCCCAAGGGAGGTTATTTGTATGCTCCTCCCAGTGATGCACAGCAATAGCCGCTGGCAGCCCAGGTGATTTAACGGCAGCAGCGCAGGACGTGCACAAAGGCACCAGCATCACACAGGCAGCGCCTATTTCTGTTGACTACGTCCACCTGGTCCAGCCTCAGTTAGAGGAGCCCCACATCGAGGCAGGGGTTGGGAAGGTTAGCACTCAAAGATCTCCTTCCATCCTCATTTTACACACGCAAATACCACCATACAGATGAGACCTCCATCTGCACTTCTGAGCTAAGGGTCCTTCCCACCCCAGTATGCCAGTACAATTTAGACCACCACAGCAAAACAGCTTCACCTGGTCAGATATAAGCATTTCTCAATGCAATCCCATAAAGCAATGTTAATATTGATGCGCTACAAGAGCACGAGATGGAGCGTTCAGTTCCTGGTGCAGGGTACTCATGTTTTCTAATAGCAAGAATCCAATATCACCCAGAAGGGAAAACTGTCAAGCCTCAGTACTTACTCTGTAGCTCCAGGAGCCACATTTCACTTATTTGCCTTGTCTGGTCTCCTCTAATAAAAAAAAAAAAAACCACCAACCCTGAATTATTAAGGCAACTGATAAATAACAGAGCAAGATGAAAAATACTGTAAGTTGCTCTCTCATATGTGTCCAACTTGATTTTTTTAAAGCGTTTAAATCCTCACTTTGACACAACACTGCCCCTGCTGCAGGACGCTCCAATCACAGCATAAGCTTTTTATTAATAAAATACATATTTGATCCAGTAGAGCAGCTGCAGCCTTTCTTCTCATCACCTCACCCCAGCTCTCCTGCACTGGCACTGCAGGTAGGATACTGCTCTGAAGACGACGGGGCTAGAGTATCACACATACATGTGCGCACACATGCTTTCCTTTCTCCCCCTCTTCCAGGCACTGAGAAACAGGCAGCAGTGCCCCAGAGCCCCCTCCCCCATTAACGTCCCCCCCGGCAGGAGAAGCACAGCGCTGCTGAGAACTGACGCACCTCCTCGCTTCAGCGCAGAAGTGACAGCGTTCATCAGCCCCGGGAATTGCCCCCATCCTCTGCACCCTGCATGCCATTCTCCGGGGCACAGAGCACCCCAGCAGCACCCACACCCCTTGCGGTTACAGATCTAGTGCGTATAAAGGTCCACCTTTACAAAAGCAGCTGGTGACACCTTCAAGATGCTCAGGTGAAAGCATCATGTTCTCCTCCATCACCTGCACCCCTGGGAGAAACTGCTTTAAAATACAGGAGCTCCCCATCTCATTACCCAACGCCTCTTCTGAAAGCCTGGGCCAAGAAACTCGCCTGTTTTGGCGCGCGGAGGCTGCGGCGGGAGCCCCGGTGGGATCGGTGCCCAAGCTGCCCGCCTGCCTGCTCTCCAGGAGCTGCTCTGCAGCCCCCAGCAGCAGTTCGTGTTTCATGCCAGGGAAAGCACCCACGCCTTCGGCTCGCTTCCTGGGGTGAGCTGCACGGTACGGATGATGGGAGCAGGAGAAGAGAGAGATTGCATATGAGAGCTTTCCAAAATGAAAAACAAAGAGAACAGCCTTTGGGGAAGAGGCCAAGATAATTAAAACATTAATTCAGATTGCAGCTTTTGCTCCGAGCGAGCTCAAGTCACCCAAAATCCCAACGATGGATAGCGGCGGGTCTGAGCCCGGCTCTGAACCACAGCCCCATCCCCAGGCACACCAAAGCCCTCTCCATCACCCCAGCTGCCCTCCCTGGGGCAGAGGCTGGAAAGCCACCTTCCTCCAGCAGGAATCATGGGGAAAACAAGCTCCAGCTCTCAAGGAACAGAAAGAAATTTAACCACCTGGAATAACAAGTAGGAAACAGGTGACAGCTTCGAGGCTAATAAACCCTCCCAGCAACACTAACAGCTTTCTGCATGAGCAAAACAGATAAAGTGACTAAAACAAAGTCACGACAGTCACAAGTAAGTCGAGTGAGACATGAGAATGACTGAGTAAGTTTTGGCAGTTGGCTGGAAACAGGCACTGGAAAAGAAAGCAGGCAGAGCTAGCTGCAGCATCCCTGCTGCCCAGCTCTATGTCCAGCTGTAACCCAGCCATGCGGTGCTGGAAGAAGAGCAACACCTCTCCAAAGGTCCTACGCAAGAGCAAGGACTAAGGCTAATATTCGTGCATTGTCATAACTCATTGGGAGAAGGGTAAAATCCTGCAGCAGAGTGAGAAATTCTACCCTCCAGACCTTTAATAACGCATGCGAGTGCCGCCAGCCCAGGGCGCAGCAGGGGAGCCGTGCATGGGGCAGGAGAGACCTGCTGAGCAAAGAAAGCATCAGCGCCAGAAGTTGCTGGGGGAAAAAAGTGCCAAGAGAAGGGGAANAAACTGTCTACTCCAACACAGCAGACACGCTTCATCTCAATTTTGCTTTTTATATCACATCCACCAGAAGAAAAACACCACCAGATTTAAAAAATGGCTTTTAAACCTAAAGTCTTCAAACCTTCAACTTCCTATTCCAACACACAACATCAGATTCGGGTGTTTTCAAAGCTTCTACCCTCTCCTCACCCCTTTTAGTTGTTCTTGTGAATTTGCCTGGTGTAAACCAGCTTCACTCCACAGAAGCTTTTCAACTTCAACCAAACTGCTGTCTCCGAGACCGGGGAAACCCCTGTGCATGGCCAGCAGACCACACTGCAATGCGCTGGTCCAACACGCAGGATGCCCGTGGGCTCCCCATGCCACCAAGCTGCACCATGAGGAGCTGTTTTCCTCCTTTCCTTGCTCAGCATCACCCCAACACATGAGAAGGCGTTCGAGGGCACCCCTCCTCCCCTGTGACACCACTCTGCAATGGCTAAGTGCTCCAAGACCCAGCAGCACTTTTGATGCTGGAGAGGGGCTTGAGGGTGTGCTCAGCCCAGCCCCGCTCCCCGTGCCAGCTCCTGCCCCAGGAGCTACCAAGGGGATGGCCCTGGGACAGTCGCAGGGGTGACAGCTCTGCGACAGGCCAGGTTGGGAGGGGAAGCTGCCCCCACAGCTCAGCACCCAGGTGCAATGAGCCAAGAAAGCGAGCAGGAGAGGCCAGGCAGTAGGCTGGGGTTACGGTATAGGGTGGAAGACCAGAGGCTTTTCAGCCTGGGTCAGAAGCAGGTTGGAAGGGGGTAGAGGAGATGCATAGTATGAAGGTGAACGTGGACAAAGTAATGCTCTCCTGCCAGGACCAGCTTCCCACAGCCACTGAGCCTCATAAGCACAGGGTCACTGCACCCATCCAGCCCCAGAGCGGCTGGGGAGGGAGCAGGGCCGATATCCAACCCATTCCTGCTGCTTTTCCTTCCCGACGCCAAACTTGGAGACAGCCCGGCTGCCACGGGGAGCAGAGGGGCTGCACTCCCCATCTCCTCCAACCCCTTCCCACTGCCTCCCTGGCTGTTTGCACCCAAACGTTCACCTTAGCACAGCCTGAGCTCACACCACCGGCAGAGCAGGCAGGGTCCTCAGCTCCTGGAGCAGAAACACAGGAGGTGCAGGCAAGGAGAGGGGCCGGCAGGATGGGCAGGGCTGCACAGCAGCTGGCCCCGGCAGAGAGACTGCGGACCTGGAGCGGCATCCAGGGAAGCACCAGCCGCAGAAGATGGCATAGGGAGGCAGGAATATCACTGAACACAAAGCAAGGAGGACCAGTTGAAAGGAAAAGGAGAAAGGCATATAAAGGATTTATAAATCCCCATATAGATGGGAAAAGCCACGTGAGCATTGTCTCGCCAGAGGATGCTGGTGAGAGCGGCAGCCGCCACGCACTGGCACAGAGCAACAGATTACCCTGGTCCCCCCTTCCTCCTCCCAGGAATCTGTCACCCTGGAAAAACCTGCCCAGCCTTTGCATTTTGCAAACCTCGACTCTAAAAATAACCATTGGTGCAAGTGACACATTTTGAGCAGAGCCAGCAAGCGGCAGCCCACAGAACCAAGCTTACTTAGCATCAGTGGAGATGTGTTTTGTAAACAAGTTTTTTTGAGGTTGCTTAGTAAGCTGCTGATCAAACAGCCAAAGCCATTGTCTGATGCGGCAGAAATTAAGGGGGGACCCAACGAGAGGGAAAAATCCAGCAGAGGAGGACAGGATGGGGAAAACTCAACGGCTGGACCCCGTTTCCCAGCATGTCCCCCATGCCTCAACTCACACTTTTAAGATGGAGCTTCTCACCCTGTATCACCCCCCCAGGAGAGGTCCCAGCTCCAGCCATGCCCAGGGCACCAATGCCCCCTCGCCAGCTGCCTCCAGAGAGCAAAAGTCCTGTTTATACAGAAAGCAGAGCAGCAGCGATGGCCAGACAGACCACCCACTGCCGGGGGGCTGCGCAGGATCTCCCACCCTCCTCCTCCCCACACCCCTGGGTGGGCAGGGTGCCATCCTGCCCTGGCTGCTGCAGCCACTCCCTGGGGGCTGGGATGATTGGCAGAGCAGGAGGAAGAGTCACCCAAACTGTTGCTCAGTTAATCATGGTAATTAGCCACCGTCTTGAGCGACTCCCATTACTTACAGCCTGATTTTCTCAGGCACAGTCAGCACACAAGATTTCAATTAAAACTCACCACGCAGCCAACTTGCAAGTAGCCACCCTGGCCCACCACGGGGCTCATCCAGGACACAAACATGCAGAAGAGGTGCTCCTTTCCTCAAAGGGCCCAGCTTAATTTTAAACTGGATTTTATTTCCCAGCCCTGCTTGGGAAGCCTCGGCAAATGCACACCAGCTTTGCAGAGCAGATGCCGTAGGGCTGGAGGGAAGAGGCTTGCATTTTTCCCACCCGCTGCAGGGATTGGATCCATGCCCCAAGCACAGACCGGAGTCAGGGTTTCTCTCTGGAGCTGTGCCTGTGTGCTCCCACCACCGCACAAACCCCCAGTCCCGGCAAGACTCATACCCTGTGGCGGGCTGGGCAGCACAGGCAGCCTGCCTGCACGCTGCCCTGGTTTTGGGGAGCAGGCTCACTCTGCCTGCAGGAAGAGGCAAGCTCTCCACGGCTCTTTGCTAGCGGTGCCAGGCTGCAGAGCCCTTCACCCTCCAGCGCCCATCCCCAAAAGTCACCCTCACGCATGGGTCAACATCATCAAATGAGCTGCCCGGTATGAACCAGTTTCCTAAAAGCACTTGCACTGGTCCCAGTTGGAGGGCATGAAGCAGATGGGCCCCTCACCGCACCCAGGCTAACAAGGGGTTAAAGCCCACCTTCTGCCTGCAGCTTGGAAAAACAAGGCAGGGGAAATGCAAATACTTTGCTGATCCAGAAAGCTTCATAAAAATATTAGCCACAGTTTAATCAGCCCTCTCCAGGGATCTGCTCCCAGGGGTAAGGCTCATCATCGCCCAGGCCTGCCTGCTTTTTAAGGCACCTTTCCGGCTGGTTTGGTGCTTATTTATAGGCAGCAGTCCACAGAGAATCTCAGGAAGAGATGAAGCTCAACCCCTTCCACAGGGAGCTTGACAAGTTTGAGCTTTCTGCCACCTAGCTAAGGGAGGGGAGAGGGGAGCAGCGCCAGAGGGAGCTGAAATCAGGCTCCAGCATCTCTAGCATCTTGTCCATGCCATCAAGCTGGTGCTTTACACCAGGAGCTCGGTGTGTTTTTAACAGGATCCCCCATTCCCTGCTTGTTAAATGAAAGGAAATGGAGTATTTTGGTACCAAAGAAATAAAAGAACAACAAACCTGAGCCAGGCTGTGAAGCACGGATGCTTGCGGATGGCGAGCAGGGCAGCAGGGCTCTGCACCTCCGCGGGGAGCCAGTGTTTCAGTGCCCGTGCTGCCTCGTTTAAACAACTGCCTGGGAAACCCAATATTTGATTTAAATCCACACGAGGTGGACTGTGAGGCAGGGGGCACGTAACCCAGCATGGAAAGCACTAAAGATAACACCTCTCTGTGCTGAAGAGGAGGAAAACATCCCTTCTGAGCTGATAACCAATACAGGAGCTGGACACGGTTGGAGGGTCCCCTTGGCCCTGGCATGGTATTTTTGGGGAGAACCCCCTAGCAAAGCAGGGGGGGACCTAGCCCCTCATTTTACAGATGCCACATCTCAACATCACAGGGGAATTGCAGGATAATTCATGCCAGGGAACCTCTGATCCAACCTGCTGCTCAAAGCGAAGTCACAGCGATGCCAGAGATATTCAAAAGGGAGAAACCCTGAAGCTTTTGCCAGGCTGCCACTGAGCCTTTGCTCCCCGACCCCCCAGCTCCCGCCTGCCCCACTCGTTTCTCAGCCTGACAGAGAGCTCAGCAGCCTCTCCCTGGGCACGAGGCCTCACGGCTGTGACTAACAGTATGTTTTGACATCCCTGAAATACTCCAGCACTTCATTTTAGCCGCGGGGAGCAGGAAAGAAGGAGGGGACATGCTGGTGGGGAGCCGGCACCAGGAGGAAGGTGCAGGAAGAGCTTTTGCAAAAGCAACAGGCAGCAATAAAGTGAAGCAGCATGGAAAAGATGTGGGAGATGGCTGAGGGGTGGGTTGGGACCTGGAAGGCACCCGGGAAGCCCCTCTGATCTGCTCCTCGCCTGTGCCTTCCCTGGAGCTCTGCAGAGGTGCAAGGCACTGGATTTATCTAATATTCTCCCCGCAATTGCACTGCTTGAGTGGGGACACAGGGATGCTCCGCTAATTCCTAGTGAGCCTGTACCTGGTGGTGAGGGATGAGGGGTTGCCCCGGTCCCCTGCCCGGGCAGGCAGGAGAAGGCAGTACCCCCACCAGCCTCCTCCAGCCCCCTGCTTTGGGCTGTCTCCAGCAGAGCCAGGAAGGCGACAGACAGCGATCCCTGGGGAGGTTAATTAACAAGCATCTTCCCTGTGTTAAAAGTCACCTCCGGCCCCAGGTGGGCCAGCAGAGACACAGCCCCAGCCTCTGGCAGGGGAGCAAAGAGCATCCCAGCCACCAGCCGAGCTGCTGGCCGTGACCATCTGCCAGCCAGCAGCACTAGGGAGAGGAGCAGCCAAAGCCGTGGCGGGGGGTGGGATCTGGCTTTTTTCCTGACAGCTCTTGCTCATCGCCAGCCGCTCACGCTGGGGCTCAGACAGTCCTGCTGCACCCCAGCAAGCTGGGGGAGAGGGAGGAGCAGGCCGGCCGCCTGAGTGGGGCTCCAGATCTCCATGCGTGGTCGCCAGAGAGATGGAGGTGGAAAGTGGAACAGCCTTGGGAAAACTGGCCCGAAACGCACCCTGCCCTTGGGGAAGAGCCAGAGGATGGCTCAGCACGGTGCCAGACTCACCCCAATCTAGCAAGCAGAGCCCTCTTAGCACCAAGGCAGAAGAGCCATCCTCCAGGCTGTATCACCCCGGTGTTCTCCCATCCGTTTCAGCCACGAGCATCCTCAGTCGCATCCACGGATCAACCCAACCATGGGACGCAGAAAGTTAGCAGAAACTCCAGCTGCCATCACCAGGGTGCCACTCACAGAAGTTTTCTTGGGTCACTGTGAGCAAGGAGCCCAGTGGCAGCAGTGGTGGTGATGGGGGAGAGGCGGCGGGATTGTTTTCTCTTTTCATCTGTCACTAAAGTCATCAGTGTGGCTGTGTGTGAGTGATTCACACCAGTGTATGAAAAGCCTGTGACTCACGCACTGGATGCAGTGGGTGGGTACATTGACTCAACCACGCCGGGGAGGGGGCGCAGGGGGCTGCAGACTCACACGGTCACAGGGACAGTCCTGTTCGCAGGGGGTCAAAGGCACCACCGGCCGGGAGATCCCACACACATGCTCAGATCATCAGTGCCCTCAGCAGCACGGGTGAGCCCAAGGGAGACTCTGCACCTCAGCATCAACCTGTCGCCTGTCCAAAATAGGTGCCAAGGTACAACGGCAATAGGCCACGCTCTCACTCAGCCTTTCACTGGGGAAAGGTTTACACTGTCCTGTGTGATGGCAGAGGAGGAGGAAACCCCCAGGTGCTCGAGGGATGCAAACGCATCCCAAACTACAGTGAACAAACTTTCCAGGTACTCCAGGACCACCAAGGAGTGAGGAAGCTCAGCCAGGCAGAAGCAGAGGCCAGAGGGGAGCTTGGTGCCAGGGGACAGCCTGCTGCCACAACCATCTCCTCCACCTCCCAAACCTGTAGATGCGCATCCAGGGGAGCACAGCCCACCAGTGCCGAGACCTGCCCTGCAGCTCTGCCATGCCCGCCTGTGCCATGCCGCTGGGGAGCTGTGTTGCAGAGAGACCCCCCCCAAAAGCCGACTGGAAGGACCCCAGATCTCGATTCCCTGGCACCCCACTGCTGCCGTGTGCCAGCAGTGCTGCGCGGACATTTTGGGGAGAGGGAGCTGAAGGAAACCCCTCCAAAAGACACTCCCATTTGAATGGCACTCGGTCTCCAATTACTCAATGGGTGGTAGCTATGCCCCAGTCTTGCCAAAGATGCCATCAGCAGCAGCCGAGGCTGTGAACGCGTGTCTCATCTTGCTGACAGCGCCTTCCGTAACGCTGCGCCTCATCTTGCAAACAGCCCCAGCCATGGATCCGGACTAGCCGAGAGTGTCACCACATCCCACGGCATCCTGAGCCCAGACCTCCCCATCTGCAGCACGGACCAAGCCTGGCCTCGCATCAGCACCAAGAGCAGGATGAGATCACCCACCCAGGGGGATGTGGCCCATGAGGGAAGGCAGGGTGGTCCAGGGAAGGCAGGGTGGTCCAGGGTACAAGTAGCACTTGTCTGTTCAGGATCACAGCGGGGGAGTTGTCCCTGGCCCCCCTCCAGCCGTGCAGAGAACCAGCAGGAGCCACAAGCACCTAAACACACACTCTGCAACACAAGAGCAGCCAGGAGAGCTGCAGGAACAAGGCAAACAAACCCTGATTTTGGGGACCACTCATTCGTCACTGCTGTCAGCAACACCCGGGCAGGGACCAAACTTAGGAGCAGCACCCGGACCCATAGAAAGCGGGGACGGGGTGCAGGGACACACCACGAGACACCGGGTGCCCAGGGCAGGCAGGGGAGGCTGCTGAAGGTGCAGCCTGCGCGCTCACGGGGAAGAGGAGAGACCCTGCAACATTTGGGAGGCCTTGGGTTGGCAGAGGAGGACTGGAGCTGAACCAGCCCACCGCCTGACACCGCCACTGCCCCTGCACCCGAGCGAGGGCTCTCCAGGGCACCCAAAGCTCTCAGGTGCCCGAGGCAGGGGAAGAAAAAGGGCTTACACCCCTGACCCGGCTTCACCCGCCCCACCCGGGGCATGAGGCAGGGCAGCCCCCCGGCACAGACACACGACAGACACACACACGCTCTCTTTCCCGAGGGCAGCGGGACCCCCAG
>WAAD01005356.1:413201-444603 GCA_013389945.1 Fregata magnificens
CCGGCCCCACAGCCCACCTCTCTCCGCTGGCTGCCGCCGGCTCCTTCCCCCGTCCTCCTTCCCCGAAGCGGCGGCGCAAGGTGCGCCCGGAGCTCAGCGCATCCCCGGCGGCCAGGATGAGACAAAAGCCGCCGGAGAAGGAAGGGGAGGAGATGTCCGCCGAGACCGAATCGCTCCAGGAGAGGAGGAGGATGGAGACGGCCCCCACTGGCGGGGACTGCCGTCTCCCGGCCGTCCCCAACAGGTAGCAGCGAGTGGGGGGGACACGATGTCCCCACGGCGACAGCGTTTGTCTACTTTGGGAGAGCGAGTGGGAGCTCCCCAGGGCCACCATCCCCGCCAGCAGCCAGCGCCGGCCACCGCTTACCTGGAAATAGAGGCATGGCTCCTGCAGGAGAGCTGGGCGAGGTCGGGATATTATTCCAGAGACATTATTTGTAACAGAAAGGGAGAAAAAGAGCCGNGAGGGAGACAAGAGGAGCAGGGAAGGAAGGAATGCGAGAGGGAGGGGGGAGGGGGGATAAAACGAAATACAAAAAAAAAGGAGAAAATAGAGACAGTTAAAATCTGTCTCCTGCCCACAGAGTGGAAAAGAAATTTCTGACAATCGGAGAAAGGGAACTCGCGCATATACCAGAGGGGGCAGACGGGGGATAACAAAGGAGCGAAGGAGCCGAGCTCCGCCAAAACAGAGCAGGAACTGTCCGGGCACACCCCCTTGCACACACACACACACACACACACACACACACCCCACACACACCCCTTGCACACACACCGGGGGTAAGGATGGGGTGCACCACCCAGCGAACCGCCACGTCTCTGCCCACCCAGGCCAGCTCGGCCACCCCGGGATCAGCCACCCATCCAGCTCCCGGGCTGGAGCAGCACCCAGAAACCTGCACCCCGGCTGCTTCAGCAGGTTTGATTTGACCAGCTTGGTCCCACGCCAGGGCTGGGAACTGGTGGCGAAGGACTCCCACGTTGCCCCACCAGCTAGCGTTGGTGCTCCCCAGCCCCTCTTACAGCCCGGGTCTTCCCCTTTCTGCACACACCTTGCTCCCAGGGCATGAGGACCTCCACAGCTCTTCCCATACAAAGCAAGCATGAGTTTTTCAGCCACCACATATCCATGCAAAATATAAACCTGCACTCCCTGCCCTTCTCCAAGACAAGTCCTCCCCTTAACCAGCAGCCAAAGCAAGGGCAGCTGTGGGGATGAGGGACATAGAGGCATGTGGGCCTCCAGATCAGCCAGAGATTTACCCCACTGCGTCTGAGGGCTGATGGTGGGAAGGGGTTTCATTCAAGGCCTCTTCTTAAATCATGTTTGCAGCCCAGTTTGCAGAGGTGCATCCCCACTGCTCCTGCCTGGGCTTCATTTTGCCTTCCCGGACACCCTGGGCAGCACCCACGGATAGCTGGACCTGAAGGCGCAGGGTAGAGGAGCTAGAGGCGACACAGTCTCTCTGCATTTTGGTCAAGGAGACCCACAGCACTGCCACAGCTGCCCAGTAATACTGCCGAGGGGCTGCTGGATTAAGGCAGCACACAGCTCTTTATATTCCCCCTTAGCATGTGCAGGGAGAAGTCCTAGCATGGCATGGCTCGGCATGAGCCCAGCTGGTTTGCACAGGAGTCCCCAAAAGCTTGTCGTTGCTGGCTTCTCTGGGAGACGGCCCACTGCAGCCTTGGCCTGGGGGTTGTCTGGATGGGCAAGATGCCCTCACACACCAGTGCCCCTCCAGCTCCTCCCTTTCCTCCCACCACACTGCAAAGCATCCCAACAAAACCATGCAGCTCAGCAGTGCCCAGGAGCATCCTGGACTTCAGGACCTTCCAGGACTGGACACTGGCAGGGTTGCTAATGCTGTCCCGAAGCTGCACCTGTATTTCTGCTTGCACTGAGCCCCAGCATGTGCTGCCACATGGCACACAACCCCTGCCCCAGCATGTACCTCACCCACACGGGGCATTGTGGCTGCACATCACCCCAGAGCCAGGGCACCAGACTGCTTGGGGACAGGTTGTGTTACTCTTGCTTTGCCAAGGCATTGCATGGCTCTGTGGTGCCTTGCTGGCACCTCCGGGGCTGGGGAAGCAGCAGAGCCAGGTGCCCAGCCACCCCCTCGCAGGGATGCCTGCTTGTGCCACCCAGCCTGGGTGCTGTCTCTTTAAAACCTTCATCCCAAAATCTGAATGAAGCTAAGGGAAGAAAATCCTGGAGACAAGTGCTTCATTTAAACATCTCCTCCAGCACTCCCATTCATACACGAGCTCCGTGAGCATGCTCCTGTCCCACCACACTTCCTCTGCCTGCACCTCAGGGAGGAAGCACAGAGAAAACCTGCAAATAGCCATCCTCTTCAGGACGCATAGAAATCCCTCAACCAACTACCAGGACATTGCACCCCAAAATCCCAAATCCAGCCCAAGCACGGCCATCCTGGCATGTGCAGAAGGGGAAAAATGCTGCCACAGGGCTCATGTACATCACCAACGCCATTCCTCACCATTTCTCCTATGTTGTTGCTACAAGCTGGCACTGGCAGGGATGCAAATGCACCCTCTAACAGTGCATCCCTCTGGCCCCGCAACAAAGTGGTTTTCACACCCTCTCACACACAGCCCTGCACACACGGTGCCCCCAAATCCTGCCCTGCATGGCCTCCCTGCAACTCGGACGACCCCAGCAGAGCAGCCAGCCTGAATGCACTGAGACAGCTTTCTCAGTGACGAGCCCAGGGTCTTTATTTAAATATATATATGCTGTTACTTGGGGACTGGTGATGCCTTGGATTTGGATGTCTCCATGGTTACCTACTCACGGTGGGAGCTGGGGGTTATTGAACTCTGGGGGTTCACCGTTCATCGCCTGTCTCCCTCTCCCCATCCCCACAGCTCCACACAGCCCTTCTGCCTTCCCCGGTAAGTGCCAAGGCAAGGCAGCTCCCAGCTCCCCGCTAGTGCAGCGGGAGGGGGAGGACAAGCGAGGCTCTCCCCGAGAGCTCGTTACATGCATAATTTTGCTACCTCCGTGGATGATTAGACACGAATGCAGATGAGCTTCCCCATCCCAAAAGAAAAGACAATCCTGATCGGCACAGAGACGAAGCTGAGCGTCTCCTCCCACCACCCGGCTAGACAGGAATGAAATATGGAGAGACGGCGTCAGGAGCAGCACTGGCATCCCAGTGCCGAGCTGCTGTCGCCTCGGGGGAGCAAGCAGCAGAGGCGCCCACCCGCCGGCAGTTCTCCCCGCAAGCTTGCTCGCTCATGGGAGCCTCCCTCGGCCATGCAAGCGTGCGAAAGCAAGACGAGCGCCCAGGGTGCAGGTCAGCAGCCTGAGGCGCTGGCTGGAAAGAGAGCCAAAAAGATGCAGAACTGCAAAGCCCAGCTAGACAGAAATGAGCATCTTTTATATCCAGAAGCATCCAACTTTGCTCGACCCCAAGCTTCGTGGAAGCACCCAGAGACACCCAAGCCCGTTGCCCAAACCCAGCACCATTTCATTTGCAGGCACTACCTGGACTTGATCTATTTTCACTGCTCGCTTGCTAACCTCTTATTCCCATATAGCAGCACTGTGTAGAGCAACCCCGAGGACCTCTAGCTTTTTAATATTGCTTTCCTTCCATGCAGCACAAAAGCCTAACTAGCTTTTCTCCTCCTCCTTCCCGCACATACAGCCACAAACACTTCAGATCCAAACTAATTGGAGACAGTTCGGAGGGCAGTAAAGAGAGCATACAAAGGGCAGCAAAACACAACCTGTTGGAAAAAAAAGCCTGAAAGAACTGGATTTGTCTAGTCTGGAAATCAGAAGGCAGAAGAGACATGATAGCAGTCTTCAATTATGTAAAAGGTTGCTACAAAGGGTGCGGGAATAAATTGCGCTGCATCCCCACGGGGAACAGGACAAGAAGTAATGGGCTGTAAATTGTAGATTAGACACTAGAAGGAAAAAACCCAACTTAGCAGCAAAGATTATTTAAGCTTCAGCATAGACAGCGGGGGAGCTGCTGGGATTTGAGAGCAGGTCGGACAAACATTGATGAGGTGGTCTGGATAAAGCAGCTCCCATTTTGACACAGGGGAAGGGACGCCTTGCAAGGTATGCTCCTGCCCTGGGTTTTTAGCACTCAATGGCTGGTTCAAGCTACCTTTGCACTGGTTTCTGCCAAGCATGAGGGCACCACCGGCTTTTTTGGGGGTGATGCAGACCATCCCATGCCCAGCCCTGCACCATGCCCCCCATCCAGGTTATTCTGCCTCCACCTTCTTCAATGCCCATGGTGTTGCAGGTAACACAGCATCTGAGCCTGCCTGCCCTGGCACAGGCTCAGGGCTGTGCTGGGGCAAGAGAGCACCCAGCTTTTGTCCCACATCTATCTCTCTGTCCCGTGCTTAGGACCCACAGCACATCAGGAACCACCATGCAGCTACCACCTCCCCTCCCAGGGGAGCTGCAGCAGGAGATCACCCACCCTCCACTTCCCAGGAGGGATTAATAGTGTGGCACAACTCTGCACTCCCTCTGGGTCATCAGTATCTGTAAAGTTGACTAGTCTGCGTCGGAAAGTGCAGCCTCTTGTTTTGTTAGACACATGCCTCATTTCTTGAGTTTCATGCTCAGAATCGCTTCCAAGTTGATCCATGTATTTTTCTACTAAATAGGCATGTGTGTATTTTAAACAGAGCTAAAGAGACGAGAGGACATGAAACACAGGCCAGCTGAAAACATCTTTAAAACCAAAGGAGCCATGTACATTTAGCAAAGCTCCTAACCCAGCAGAGGACAGCTGCTGGAACCGCACATATGTGAGCTGCCAAGCTGTCTGCTGGTCCCATCAAGTGGTGAGAGCTGGAGAGTCCCACCAGAAAGCCATGGACCTCCATAGTGAGCGAGTGCTGCTCTCCTGGAGAGAGGAGGTTGCAACTGCCTTAGGGAAAGAGAAATTGGGTGAGGGTTGCTGCATGACTTCCATGGCTGGTGAACTCTCAGAAACCTGTGAAACCACCTCACAGTGAAAAAAGCACCTTCTAATAAATGCCAAATGCTATCCCCTGATGTCTCCGTTAAGGTTTGTTCCCCAGGGCCTGCATATGCCAAAATACACGCTTCTGTTTAATAACAGGAAAACCCATGAAACTTGAAACATCTTTAATGACATTCACTCTCTGACAATAATATGAACACTGTAACAGGACTAAAAGGGAAAAAAATGGCCTAAATCTTAGGGTGTTTATGTAAAGTGAGACTAAACTTTCCCAAAGTAGGAACTTTTCCAAAACCGACAATCCTCACTGGAAAAAAAACTTTTCATTAACAGAAACTTCCAAGACTGTGCTACAAGAGAAAAAGAAAAATAACACAGTGCAGTGGGAGACAGACAAAAGCATGGACCTCTCCCTTTTGGGACCATGCTTCTGGCCAGCTGAATCACAAGGAAGCTGCACTCTGAATGGGATGATCAAGAAACGTTAAATTTGTCTTCTGTTAAAAAAAAAAAAAGTCTCATTCACCCATCAGCTATTGCAGACTGCAAGAAAAAATATGAGCAAATTCCCCCCAGGATGGTCTAGCCAATTTTTGTCAATTAGGTTAATGACCAGAGAGGCAGCAGACCCAACCTGTCACTGGGAAAGCTGAGCCCGCAGAGATGCCCTGCCTGCTGCTCCACCTCAGACCCGTAGTTTATATTCTGGTTACAAAACAAGTGCTGCTCTCAATTTCCGAACTCCCATCTTTTAACTGAAGCATGTATTTTCCTGGCACTTGTTCTGCTTCAGTACCCAGGGTATAACTACACCTCTTGTATTTAAAATGTATCTGCCATCTGGAAAGCATGCAGAGACCCATACCCTTGCTTCGCTCCTCTCCAACTGCAGGCGCCCGGATTTAAGCACACAAACAATTTTTATCCATTTTTTTCTCCCTCCCTTACTCGTGTCTGAGCTGTTTGACTAAAATCTGAGCCATTTCTCAGGGCCTGTCTCACAGCCCAGTCAACACGGAGGGAAGCGGTGCCAAAAACCCATTTCTTTCTGATCTGATTGTTTGTTTTCCGGCCTTTCCAGTTTGGGATTTTTGACAGGGAGCCATGTGAAACCAACTGCTCATTGTTTACTGGGAAGCCTGCATCTGCGTTTTAGTCATTTCACTTGCAAAAAGACCTGAGGATCCAATGGAAAGTCAATTAGCTCCTTGCAATAGCCTGGTGTTTTGCAAAGCCATTTGGTATCCACACATGCAGGAAAGCCAGCCCAAACAAGTGCCCTGGGGTGTCATTGCTGGACCAGACCAAGGATGCTCCTGCTGCGCTGCCCGGTTACCTGCTCCCACAGCTCAGGAGGCTGCAGGTGCCTACAGCAACACCCCAGCTGAGGTACCTCCCCAGCTCTATATCCAAAATGTGCAGCTGATCAGGAGGTTTTGGAGAGAGGCACGACAGGGCCAGAGTCCCCAGGGTGGGCAGTCCAGCAGCACTGCCCCCGGCGTCCATCATCTGGGTGGCATCTTCCCATCTCCTCCAAAAAGCATGCCATCTTCCTCATGCTTGAGCAGGATGGGCAAGTCCTCACCCTAGGGTTGCTACAAGCATTTAAGAGCCAGAGATCAAGTCACCTCACCGTGGCAGTCCAAATATACCAGGTCCCTGGCTGTGTGGCACTTTTCCCAATAAAACTTTATTATGCTTTGGAATTCACTCCAAGCTACCTTCTCAGCATCCCCCTGATGGCAGACCAGAACGGGGCATGTTATTCCATCCCAGGTGGGTTTCAGCCAGGGCTTGGTGGATTTTCCCAAGCAGCCCCTACTCCTCTCCAGGCCACCTCTTCCCCATCCTGAGAACTGCACAGAACCAGGTCCAGGTTACCAAGCATTTGCCATCAGCATTTTGGTCTCCTGTCCTCTTCATTACATACTGCTACTCCATCAGCTGCAGACCTCTACCAACAGCTTTGTTGTCTTTCACATTACTAAAAATATTGTTAACTAGCACAGCTTAGAGCAAAGTCTGAGAAGCTACCAGAAACAAACACCTTCTAATGCTTCTCCACTTACAGTAACACTGAAGTGAACCAGACAACTTTTTACCCACTGTAAGTTCTGCTTATATCATTCCTATTCAAGTCAAACATAACTCCTAAATCATTGCTTTCATAAGTGTTATCTTTTGTGATGTTATGAGCAACACCAAGTTAGCTCATTATGACCCATTTTCTATGACCACCTGTTGACTGAAGTGAGGTACACCTTCCTTCAGTCCATGGGCAAGACAAGACTCAGCCATTCAGTGTTTCTTCAACCAAATTTGATGTAGAGAGGTTGACATGCCCCAGTCAGTCACTGGTGCAAACTGCCCCAAGACGAGCATTGCAATCCTCACTGTCCCCAAAATTTGCACGGTGTTAACAGCCACCACTGTTTAACAGAAGCCCTCAGCCAGTCCTGCTGAAATTCTTGACTCAACTTTGTATGTACCTGCCCTTATAAAACATTTACCTTCAGCAGATGGCAGGAGGGGCCTCAATATCTTCTTCAGTTGCAGTAAATGGCAAGTTTGTAATCTCTTATGAATGAAATCTAGTTCTATCTCAAAAACCAAGTCAACATTTAACAGTTCTGCCTTCTCTGAACTAAGTTTGTAGGCTACATTTGCAGGGTAGCAGAAGATGAATTTTTGGGGCCCACGGCAGCATACATTCCATAGCAAGAACAGGATGGAAGATGCTGCAGGTTGCCCAATCTGCCTTCATTCCAATTTTCCTAGCCCTGACCTGGGCAGAAGCAGTCAGGCACAGTCTGATCCTCACTCCAAATTCCAGTTCAGAGAACCACATGAAGCTCAAAAGCCACATGATACCCCTGTCCCAATACACCCACCCAAACCCCTGAAGCTCAGTGGCCCCAGGAAGTTTCACAGGCTGAGTCTAATCCACTCATTGGGGATGTCCAGGGGCTTGGCAGCTCGAGCCTAATTCACCTGCTTTGATCAGGAGAGATTTAGCATACAGCATCCTTTCCACCTGCTTTGATGTCCAGAAACAAACTGGATTTTATTTTCCAAGCCTTTAACCAAAGGATTTGCCGAGAGGCACTGGCTCACCCAGCAGGCTCTGGTCCCTGTCACTGCCCATGGATCTGAAGCCACACGGCTCCAAAATTAATACTGCAGTGGGGGTGACTACACACCCATCATGCCAGGTCCTTAGATAACCCCCACACTGCCAGGCTGCCCCAGCTTTATATGAAGACACCAAGAAAGCTAAAGACCTTCTGAGCAAAGCCAAGGGCAGGTGATGGTCTCCCCAGGGAGCCCCAGCGATGCTTTCATGGGGGCTGATCCTGCCCAGAGAGCACAGAGGCACACACCATGCCAGGCAGCCAGCACCCCCCAGGGCTGCTCAGGCTTTGAGGCACAGCTCCAACACATGATAAACAACAATATTAGTGAAATAATGTCTAAACAGATCCAAATGGGATCCTCCTGCCAGACAGCAGGGAGGGCTTCTCACTGCAGGAGGCACCCGGAGATGTGTATGAGCAACAGGGAAATAGCTTATAATGCTGAATAGCTTTTTTTTGACATCTCTCTCCTCCTGATGCAGCTCATCTCAATCCCAGTCACCGAGGAGTCTCTCCTCTACACCAAACGCACCTTTCCTCTCCCCATTGCACTCCCGGTGAGACAGTCAGGGCTTTTGTGGATGCACATTCACATACTACCTCTTAGACAGATATCTTGCAAAGTCTCTACTATATTCCCACCCCTGCCCGGAGGAAAATTCACATTTTAGCCCCAAGGACCCCAACTTTAGGCATACCAGACACAGGCTCCACAAACACACACATCCTGCATGCCACCTCTGTCCTAGGCATGCAGCACTGCCTGGGGACCAGGGTGCTGGAGCAGCGGGTGGGTTTGGTCACCCAGCGGACAGGAGCAGGGAGGGGAGCAATGGGCAAGGATCTGCAGCAGCCTAAGCAGGCAGCACTCCCGGAGCTGCCTGCAGAGCCATAGCCGTTGTTCCCAGTGCTTCCATCTAATCCCCAAGCTGCTCACATTAAACCGGCACACATCCTAAACCACAGCTATTATGCATCACTCTTATCCTTCTGCTTGCTGGAGCTATTTACAATGGGTGTTAAAGCATTACAGAAGCGGCCGACAGCTACTGTATTTATGAAAGCCAGGATCTCCAAGCCAGCTCTTATCAGGTTTAATACA
This sequence comes from Fregata magnificens, assembly GCA_013389945.1. Lineage (NCBI taxonomy): Eukaryota > Metazoa > Chordata > Aves > Suliformes > Fregatidae > Fregata > Fregata magnificens. The sequence continues at coordinate 422,438 of WAAD01005356.1, forward strand.
GTTCTCCCAGTGTGCCTGTCAGTAGAAATGAGATTTCAAGGGGGCTTTGAGGAACTTTGTATCCAGACCATTCAGCTAAATCCAGGGGAAGCTGGTAACCACTGAGAAAAAGCATCAGCCTGCAGCTGTAATGGCAAACGGAAAGGCACCACAGCTTCCCTCAGCTAGCGGCCAGTATGCCAGGCCAGGTCCCAAGCATTTCCTGGTGGCCAGCAGGATGCTGGGATGTGCTATTGGGGCAGCTCAGGGCCAACCGTGACTTCCTAGGCAGGGTGGGAAGCCTGCTGCTCCAGCCCCAGGCTGCCCCAGCCAGGGTATCAGCAGGTGACAAGGTAGCTAGGTGAAAGCACATAACATATCATTAGTTAAGTGACATGGAAGAGTGCAAGAGCCCACTGCTTCCAGCCATGGACACACAGGTGGGCCCAGGCGACAGCCAATCTTGTGCATGGGCACTGAACTCCCCTCAGGCAGGGCTAATGTATACGTGCTACTGTAGGACAAGTCTGGTGTGATGAAGTCCAGATTTAAAGCTGACTGTGCCTAGGGGGCATCTGTGGTCCCAAGACTACATGAAGAATGAAGATTTTAAGAGGGCAGGGGAAATACAGAAATGATGGGTGCCTACAGGTATCAGCTTTGAGCACAGCCTGTTACCCAACTGATGGAGAGCAGGAGTTACTGTACTATTTTTAAAAATCTAGAAATTCAGACCTGGATTGAGCAATGGAACAAGGGGAAAAATTGCTCTCAAGAGCTGAGCCCAGCTGGGTCTCTCTGCTCTTGCCTCCGTTTCTGCCTTCCTCAGCCACCTTGGCTGCAAGACTTGCTTGATTCACCCCAACCCACCTCACCCAGGCAGGACTTCAGAGAGCTTCTCTGTATTTCCCTTGGGTCCCACCTTAGAGGAGATGCCCAGGGCTGCCTGCACCACCTCGTATGGAAACAGCACTCCCATGGGTAACGAGGGCATGCGGAGGGAGGGAGAAGCTGGTAGCCAACAAAACAGCAGAAAACACCCATCAGATTCAGAGACCTGTCACCAAAAAAAATTTTAAAAAAGTGATGGCTTTACTCTGAGGAAGGCAGTGAGAAGCTTCAGCTTTTAATCCCAGGATTTCAGAAGATTCAGCCAGTTTGCTCCACTGCCTGTTTCTCCCCCCACACCTTCCCTTGCAGCTCACATTTGGGCAGTTTCAGCTGCAGGCAGCAAGGAGCTGAGGAAACTGTTGCTGGGAAACTGTTCAGAAACCCTGGCTAGACGAGCACCTACAAACACAGGGCTGATGGCACCCAAGCAGCACAGGCTGGCACAAGCAACAGCCGCTCGGTGATCCCATCGGTCCCTGCATTCAGGCAAATCATCCACTTAATCCCAGCCCAGATAGTTGCAAATTAGATCCTTATTTAGGATGGACTATACAATGCTGACGCTAATCAGAACAGGACATCCGCTAAGCAAGCAAGATTTGATATCATGGTCCACTGGATCCCATTAAAGCTTTTTCTGTGCCCGTGCAGAGGCGGTTTCCCCTCAGACCACTCCGGTGCTGGGTTGCATTTGCTCCCCCTCAGGCTGCAGAGCCCTGGACCAGCTTATCCTCTCTGGCTATTCTCTGGGGTGGATGCACTGGATGCAGGGCTCAGCAATGAGCACTAGATCCCTATCCTTGGGGACAGGAGGGCTCATTGCCACCAGTAACCTCAGTAACATCATTCTCTGTCATTCTACACACCAGAGACAAAATTGTTACCTTGTAAGTGCCCACGTTTCTCCTATCTGCCCCAAGCATCCCCAGACCTTCAGCCCCACTTGGGGGGTTTCTGCCCCCAAGCCCCAGCACAACCCATCTCCAGCCTGCTGCCACAGAAGGACATCGCTTGCTGTCTGCAGGAGACAAATGCCTTTCATTTCTTGCCAGCTCTGCTCAGCAGGAAACTAGTTCAGCACAGACAGCAGATGGTTAAATGAATGTTTGCCCCACAAGGCATTGCCTTGAGGGGGTTTTTTTTTTGAGCTCCATCCCTTTCCCCCAGTGCCTGATATCAGAGTTATGAAGAGCACATCATTTATTTCTCTTGCTCTGAAGCCTGCAGTTACATAGCTGGGGTGCAGCTGCCCTCCTGCTGCCAGGCAAGCTCCCAGCTAGCCAGCCTGGGGGGACTTGGCTACAACTGCTAGAGCTCTGAAATACAAACCTTTGAGGTTTAGGGCAGCGGACAACCCAGGTGTTTGTCATGGGCCCAACAGATGTGATGGAGAGAGCCAAGGATGGCCCCAAAAGTAGCAGAAGTGTCCAGGGATGAAGAGCAATTTATACCAAGGCAATTTATATCATGTCCCCCAGGGAAATCACATCCCCTCCCCTCTTCACTGCCCATTTCTTGAAATAAGGAGGAAAGCTCAGTGCAGCCCCTACTCAGCCAGCAGAACTATCTTCCCACCCGATGATTTGGTTTCCCTGCAGATGAAGGATGCTCATCACCCTCCTCGCTGTGCCTCCCACTCCAGGCTATGCAATGGCTGCACCTGTGGGGCACTGATCTCAGCTGGGGCCTCTGAATGCTGCCATGTAGCACAAATAAAAAGTGATAATAGGAACTGGAGGGTGAATTAAACATATGAATCACTTCCTCTCCTGGCTTTTCTTGCTCCTGTTGTTTCTCTTACCCCCTCAGAAAAAGCCCAAGGAGAACATTCATTTCCTTTTCCTCCCCACTGTGCAATGAACACCAAGGGGGGCACTTTTTCTCTCCTAATTTTCCACTGACAGCAACAGAGCTGTGCCGATGCTCCCAAGACCATTTCTCAGTCATATGGCAAAGCAAACCCCTTGGGTGGCTTTTAGCAGCAGCCAGAGCCCCCCTAGCTCCCATGAGGCAGCTACAGCCCTGACCCAGACCTCGCCCTGCCTCTCCTGCTGCAACCTGGGGCTCTCTCCATCTCTTATATATAGCCCATGCTCTACATGCAGCCTTCCAGCCCCATGTTCCTGGAGGGTGGGTGCATGGGCACCCCAAGGCCTCTCAGCACATCACAGCCCTCCCTGGATGAGGCTGGGCACAGCCACTCTGGCTGGCATGAGTCTCCAAGGGCACCAGACAGCCCATCACTTTGGGAAAAATTATCTTTCAAGCCCAAAAAGGTCATTTCCCCCCCACCAGCTCACCCCCAGCCTGGGACCAGGCCATTGCCAGCACAGCAAAGGACAGCTTCTTCAGAGCCCTGAGGTGGCTCATTTGCAGAGAAAGCTGTGGCTCTCCTGCCACCTCCTCCACCCTGGGAACAATCCTGCCCACAGGGTCTCCTGCCAGGCTAGCCTGCAATTAGGACCAGCAGAGAGGATTAGCTTGGCCAGCCCCTAGGGGGTCTCATCCCCCCACCCACGATGGCACATGGCAGCATTATGCTCCCCTCCATTTACCTCGGCTGCAATATCGACTGCTCCAGCATAGAGCTAATTACTCCCTGCAAGGAGATGCTGCCAGAGAAACAAGCCAGGTGGGACACCCCAAAGCAGCAGAAAGCCTGGCAGGCACAGACAGTGAAAGGACATCTTGCTGCAGCTGAAAGGCAGATGGATGCAGCCATCACCACCCAAAATCCCGTTAAAAGCCTCTGCCCACAAACTGGGGATGTAGCACAGTGGGGGAAGGCTTTGGTACCAGCTTTTCCTCCTGCTTTGGGACTCCTGGGCTCTCCCTCCAAGGCCACTCCAATGGTGCAGCAGCCCAGGAGAGACAGAGCCATCCTAGTCTCAATAGCAGATACTGCCTTAGGTACCCCCAGGGCCATATTTGTTACCTGCCTGGGGGTCTTTAGCGCAAATCTAGGAGGGCACTAAAGGTTTGTGATGGCAAATGAAGCTGCATTTCTCTGCCACAGCATCACCCAGGCAGAGAGCAGGGACGAACCACAACATAAACCTCCCTCACACCAACTGTGCTGCTAGGGGAGATGCAGCTCTGGGCTGTGCTTGCTCAGGTCCAGCGTTTCAAGTCATCACTTCAATGCATCTGGGAGTACAAGGTTTTCAACTCTGGGAGCACTCCAAAATGCAACTTAAAATTTCCATACTGAATAATTACCTTTTATTTGCCATCTGAGACAGCCGAGCGTTGAAGCTCTCCAGTTTTCTAATGGGGAAAACTGTTTTGTCAGCTCAAAGAAGACTAAATTGATGCAACCTGAATTTTCATCCACCTCCCCTAAACATGTGCTCCCCCCAGCTCCTCCCATGCCCACCATGAGACAGTCTGCAGGCTTCCCGTGCCTGGGGTGGCAAGCAAAATAATTTCTGCCCTGATCCATAGATAGCTATGTCAAAAAAATGTCCAACTTCTCAGTTACAAAGGGGGTTCACACCACAGTGCCAGAAGATCATGTCATAGCAGGCACCACCTCCATCTTTAAGAAAGGTCCAAGTAACTGCAGAACAGACAGTTTCATTACAGCGACAAAAGCAGATTTAATCATAAAAGTAGGATTTTACAAGTCCTTAGGAGAAACCACAAGACATACCAGAAGGCCTTCTGCATTGGAAGTGTTTCCCCAAGCTGCAGGTAGTTTACAGCAAGAATTCCAAGAAAGAGACAGAATATTGCAATTTATCCAAAATGGTCAAATGGTTCAGCACAAAACTCCCTCAACAAAAGGTTAAGAAAACCAAATCAGCAGCCTCCTAAGCCACAAACTGAATTCATCCATCAGAAACCAATGAGGACATCCAGTACAAAATAGGAATAAGTGACAGACAATCAGCACACCCAAAATTCAGCCCTGGGGACCAGCCCAAGCATCTGGTGGCATTAAGGGCACAGAACTGTGTTTGTAGGGGAACCAGAGGAACAGCTGTGGCTAGGACCACAGAGGCCACACCAGGTATGTGAGCAGCATAAGGGCAGGTGTCATCTCTTTTTAAGAAAGGAGGAAAGTCCTCTGGCCAAGGCAGTAACTGATTCACACACACATGTTGCTGGACATGACATTTATTGCAGCTGCTTGGAGAGAAGATTGAGGAGGCCTCAGTGTCAACACCAAAAGCGCTGCAGAGGTCCCCAGAGCAGCACGCAGCAGAAGCACAGCGCTGGGCTCTGCCAGCTATTGCCTGGGAGATGCTGCTGTGGGATCAGCTCCAGCAGGGCTCAACTGGTGCTCGGGGAAGCCTCAGCTTTAGGCAGGACTGGCACACCACTCGTCCCAGCTCCATTGGGGACAGGGAGGAGCAGACCAGGGCATCAGACCAACAGGTGACTGCAGAGTTCCCAGCCATGGTGAGACTGAAAAGAGCAGGGACTCAGGAGCGAGCAATACTAGGATGAGCGGTAGGGAGCTGAGACTGGTTCTGCTGTCTCCATTGCAACAAAAGCCAATGAAAACAACAGCCCTGCATTCATACCAAAGCACAATGAGTTTAGAACAATAGACAGACCTTCTCTTTTGTTTTTTAGTTACAATATGCAATTAACCTGTGGGACTCATCACCACACAGCTAATTGAGAGCAAGGACTCAAGGGAGCTACAAACAAAACAACAGCGACAGGCACAGTGAAGAGCATCCATGCTGGCTGGGAGTGGGGGAAAAAACATCCCCCAGGGTGGTCTTCCCCAGTGGCTTTCCACAAGGGTGTCCACCAGCGAGCTGCTGCCCAGGGACTCAGGCATCCTTGCCAAGGGCATGGGCTGGGTGCTGTTTTGTCAGAACAAAGGAAAACCAAGGAGATGTAGCAACTCATCTGTTCTCCAATAACCACACCTGGTGTCATGAGTCACCCTGAGAGCAGGGCTGTGAGCAGGCATGGCCCAGGGGTCACAGAGGGACAAGCCTTGGAGCAGGGTCCCTCCCAGCCAGGGAAGGTCATGAGGTCCACTTACAGCACATGGAGCTCTCTGGAACAGGGAAAGAGCAAGCCTCATTCTTTATTTACACCTTTCTTTATAGCTATGCTCATTTTGAGGCCATTTCCACGACCCCGCAGTGCAATCATACCTGCAAGCAGACCTTATCATACCTGCAAGCAGGAGGTCTGCATCCTAAAATGGCCAGTACCTCCCAGGTGAGCAGCCTGTTCTCAGTGCACCGCGTTCCCAGTCCAACACCAGTGTTCCCAGTGCATGCATATGCAGTTTCCCTCGCTGCCAGAGGGCATGCCCAGCACAGGGCTGCTCTCCAGAGGACCAGCGGGCTGGGATGACACCCTGGCAAGTACTTGGGCAGGATCTCTGAATATCCACATGTCAAAAAAAGCAACATCAGAAAAAAGTACCTAAAATTGCCCTCATGGAGCAGTCTGGTTCCTGCTCCAGCAGCCTTCTGCTCACTGACGGCTGGGGAGCACAGAGGGAGGTAGGAAAATTGCTAAATGCAGCCTTTCTTCGCAGGGCTGGGATAAGGGCGGGGCGGTGGGGGGGTGCCTTTCCTGGCTAAAACCTGCTACTGCTGGCTTATGTACCCAGCCTTACAGCACCGCGCTGGCCATCTCAGAGGACAAATAACAGGAGCTTGAGAGCAGGAAGATGTATTGCACAGGTCCCCTTCCCTCAGACCCACATTTGGGAGTCAGTGGATCTGCTCAGCCCCTCTCAGCCACCCTTTATTTGCAGGGGGATCATCAGGCAAACCCTAAACCTGCCACCACTCAGCATTCCTGAGGAGCTCCATGAGCAGCCTGTCCCAGCTCAGACCCCAGGCACTGCCAGGGATGAGGAAGGCAGACCTTCCCAGATATTTTTGGAGGGAGTCCCTGAGTTTGCCATGCAAGGCAGCACATGTCATCCCCAGCAGACAGGAAAAATCACTGCTCAAATTCACTGCAACTGCTGCCAGGGAGGAAAAATGCTCAGGAGAAAAAACAGTCCTATGGCTGCAAACAAGCCGAGGGAAGGATCTGGCTCTCCCACAGCCTGGCACTGAGATGGGGCACATAGTGGGGATGGGCTAGCGACCCACTGCCTCCCAGAGCCCATCTCTCTCTGCATCCCATCCTCTATGCTTCAGAAAGGCATAAATCTCCTCTAATATGCCTAATCACACCCTAATGTCATTACCAGGAGCCTTTAACCTGCATCTAGCTAATGAAAACGATTAGTTGCTTCTTGCAGAATCAGCAACATAGTTCCCAGCCTCCTCAGCCCAATGCAGGGCAATGCCATCGCCTCTGATGACGCCCCAGCTCTCAGAGCATGCAAACATTGTGGCAGAGCACAAAGACAAGTTCCTGTCAAGCCCAAAATCAATGCTAGCAGTGTGGGCAGAAAGCCGGAGGCCTGACATCCTCAGACCTAGAAGGACAGCTGGGCTGTGCAGACCAAATCTAATCCATCACCCCTCCTCCTGCCACAGCCAGCATGCTTAGAGAAGTGGATGAGAACAGGGCAAGCATACAGCGATGCTTCCCCAAAATGCTCTCCCAACTTCAGCAGGGGGTCATTTTTATTTAATAGCCTTCCGTGGTCTTTTCTTTCCAGACTTTTTCACCACACCTTGAGCTCAGATTTTTTTTTTTTTTTTTTTTTAAGCATCCACAGCACCCTGCAGCAAGGAATCCCCCTGCTTACTCCACGCAGCTTGTGTATCTGGACCCTGCTGCTTCCAGCTGAAGCCCTGTAGATCTCACATCAGAGTCCAAAGCCAAGTTAATTCCCACACACCCTCTCTGGGTCACTGGTCATTTTATAGCGAAGCAGCCTCAGTCGCCCCCCAGACCTCCTCTTCCCCCACCCCAGAAAGCACCCAGCAAGTAAGCCAACGACAGCAGGAATCTCCAGCAGCATGGCCAAGGGAGAGAGAAGCTGGCCATGAGACCTGCCCATAGCCTTCTCCACCTGCCAGGTACGTACAATGGGGCATAGAGCACTCCTGATCCCCCTCCAAGAGCGTAACTGAGCTCAGCAGCTCTTTCCAGACAGCACAGCAGCTAACGATGCTAACAATCATCTCCCAGCTGTCTGGTGGCCCCAGGTCGCCGACCCAGATGCCACAGGCTGTTCCTCAAGACACCGAGTCCCTGGAAGCAGAGAGCTCTCTAAGGAACTACAAAGCAGGACAACAGCAGCGAGGAGCCAGGAGTGACAGCGGCTGGAAGAGGCTGTTTTACAGCTTGAGGAAAACAACAAGAAAATCATTAATTTCAATCAACTCATTCTATGCCCATGACATTTTTATTTTATTACTTTGGAGATGGCAGAGGGTAATTTATTGATCAAAGGAGATGTTGCTGAACAATTAAAATGAATGCTGCGTCTGGGCACTCGTAGAGGGACAGCTGGCAAGGGGTGGGAGGGTTCAGCAGGGGAGATGAGCAGGGAGACCCTGAAGCAGCCAGGCTCCTGGATTGCAAAGAGACAGGTCTGAGAGCACGGTGCCAGAAGATGGCTTTGGGTACATTTATAGCAGGCAAGAAGTGAGGTAGCTGTTGCTGGTGGGACACCCTGTATGGCCGCACGCAGGAAAGCAGCACAAGGGTGCTCAGGCACAGCAGGAGCAGAGGGGACGTCATGGGGCATGAGCATTCAGTCACAGGGTCCTCCTGACCTGAAGCCTTCATGGAGCAAGGACACTACCTTGCACTGCTCTATTCCAAGTGCCTGGCTGCAGACCACTTTTACTTTAAAAAAAGGTCGAGGAGAAGATGCCAAACAGCTAGCAAACCCATGCTCCAGTGCTGGCGGAGCAGAGCCTGCCTGGGAGCTAACGGAGCAGTGTGCCTCTCCTCTAACGTGGTCCCCCACAGAGCTCAGCCTCCAGCCCAGCAGAAAGGGCTAACAAACACTGCCAAGGCTGGAGACACCCACCCAACAGCACTGGGACCTGCCAACTTGCTACATAAATCCTACACAGTGCAACTGCAACGTGAGGACCCCCCCAAGGGGAAAGAGGCACTCAGACACCCCCTCACCCGAGATCCTCCCTGCTGCATGGCTAGGAGCAGCTCAGAGCTGGGGTTTGGGGCAGGCAATGGGAGGTGAAGTTGAGCAGAGGTCAGGGACTCCTTCACCCTGAGTGAACATGTGTGTGACCAGACTCAGCACTGCGAGGAAAGCCTGGAGGAAATGCGAGCTCAGCTGTTGTGACATAATTAGGAGGTTAAAAAAGCCTGTGCAACAGACCAAAAATCCTTTACAAGGGACTGGGGCCAGTGAGCATCCCTGGGCCACTGCCAGCGCTGCTTGCCCAGGGATGCCCAGCTCTCCAGCCTCCTCCAGAGCAGCTCGCTGCGGGCAGGAGCCCCATCTGCCGGCTTGGCCACGGAGGAAGCACATCCCAGCTCTGCAGGGTAAGGGGACATAGCCAGGCATATGGCACCCAGGGGCCAGCGCTTCTGCAGGAAACCCTGACTCTGAGCAAAAGTGCCTATGGTAGGTACAGGAGATGCTCCGCAGGAGACAAGCCCACGGACAGCCCTGCTCCCCCTCCACAGCCCACCAGGCCACCAAAGTCTTACCCAACGACCCACCTGCAAAAATCACCTGCTCTTGATCACTGTTGCAGCAAGACTGTGGATTGCTTTGCTCTTCACACACACAGGCACACAAACACACCCGATCTTCACCCAAATACACTAGTGATATTTTACCCATCACCCCCAATGGGGTGTAAGCCAGCCCCCAGAGCCACCCACTGAGACCAAGGAACAAACCCCTGCTAACACCCCACTCAAGGCCGTGGCATGCGAACCACCAGCAGAGAAGGTGGGCTAGAGAAACCAAAAGGCTCATGTCAGTTGAACAGAAACACTAAATATTTACACAGCCTGCCATCAGCCCCCAGGCGAGGAGGTGGCAACTGTACAATTTAAATGCAACTGGCATAACAATTTTTGCATAACTAGAAGTGCAAGGAAATTACTTAAACATACCCAACAGGGGGAATTAAACTCAGTCAGGACAAAGGGAATCGAGCACTTGGGCACTGCAAAGAAAAAGCCCAGCTCCTGGGTAGTCAATGGGTTTTAGTAGTCACGAGGTATTCGTGCCCCCAAAGCACAAGAGCGCCTCTCGCCCACCACTGTAACAGAGCCAGGATTGGGGTGGAAGGGCACCCAGCTACTGCCAGCAGCACCAAAGGGGTTCCCAGGTGGAAAATACCCCCTTCACTGGGGAGCACAGGCGAGCAAGGCAGGGGGCTGTGGGAGGGGGAGGCATTTGATGGCAGCAGGATGCAATTACTCGGACTGGAATTAAACCAGGACTTGGGGGCTCACAAAGGAGTGATACAGGCAAGGTGACCATTAAATGGTGCCTCAAAATAAAATGCAAATAATCCCTTAGAGCTACCTGTTTGCCGTTCCAGGCACTTGAATGCTATATATAGCCAGGCAAAGGACACTGCTCTACAGTCGGTGCCACATGCTACAGCAGTTACAGGACCACAGCTCCAGCAGCACAGCACACAGGAAAGACCCCCAGAGCTCAGCACAGAGCCCACCAGCCCCATATCCTACACTTTGCAGGATCAAACTTCACCCAAACTCCTTGTCCTCAGCTATAAGCGCAGCAGCACAGGTGCTGTTTCAGTGTGATCATGCTCCCTGCCTTCAAGCACCAGGCTGCAAGCAAGGCCAAGGAGGTCCCCAGATGAACGTGACAGCCCAGCATCCCCCAAACAACCCAGCCAAGAACAGAGAGCCCTGGCCTGAGCTTAAATGTAGCCTTTGGTAAAGGGTGTGGGTGGAAAGCCCAGGTGAGGCGATTCAGGACCCCACCATCAGTTAGCCAGCTCTACAGGTGAAACAATGGCTCGTCTCTGCTGGATTTAAAGAGCCAAACAGGCTGTATGCATCAGGGAAGATAGCTTCCGTGCAAGCGGGTGACCCAGGCTGGGTGAAGGAGCAGAGATGCTGAGTGATGGGGCATTGCTCACACCTGGTGTGGGCAGCCCAGGGGGACACACGCCACTGTTAACCGTGATGCTCCCAGGTGACCTGAAATATGCTGTAGTAAGTAAGGCTCAGGTGTCACCCTGGGATAGTGATAGCTCAGCAGCCAGGGCCAGAGGACAGGACAGGACAGGGGTCCTGCCAGGGCATGTGGAGTAACACAAAGCCACTCACTGCTGTGGCAGCTCTCTCAAGGAGCCTTACGCTTCCAGGAGGAAACTAGGTTGACACCATCCACTGTCGGCCCCAGGGAATTATCCATGCCGAGGACAAGGCAATGCGCACGGAGTCTGGAGCAGACCCAGGCAGCCCTAGCCCCGGAGCAAGCACACACTGTCCCATCCCAGCGTCGCAGATCCCAGTGACAGATGCTACAGATGGGGGGTGTCTTGTGGTGTCCTTAAAAGCGGTGGCCCATAAGGCAAGCCAAAGTCGCAACCATTCCCATTTTCTAAGGCACACATTGAGGGACTGGGCCACCGCACCGGGTGCCAAGCATCTCCTAACAGAGCCAGGAAAGCAGGTTCAACAGCTCCCTGGAAAAACCTGAGACTCCCCACGGGCCACGTGTTAAATCAGCACGAGAGGAAACACGGATATGCAAAGCTGACGCGCAGACAGGCACTTCAGGGGTGCAATGGCACATTCAGGTCTGTCCCACATGCTCTCGGGCTGGGGCCACGGGACAGCCCTGTTGAGAACAGCCCGCGGGACCCCAGGGGATGGTGTCCCAGGGAGAGGACTGGGTATCCCTGGGAACAAGCAGCACATCGCAGCAGCCGGCTTTTCTCTGGCAATCTACTGCCGACCTCCACGAGAGGGCTTTGCTGTACAAGGAAACGAAATCCGAGGAGCAACATTTACAGGCTGCTTCCAGTTAGGTCGTGTCTTTTCCCCACATCTTCTCACCGAGGGCTTAGCAGGCAGCAGCCGGACACAGTCACCAAGAATTACACCCAAAGGCTCTGATGATATTCGTATGTTAGTGGCAGCGTTGGAAATAGTCGCCTTTTTTTCTTCCTGAAGCCTCTCTTTCCTGGGTGAGCTGCATCCCAGGGTGCTGGCCATGGCTGGGTGGGGGCTGAGCCCAACTTTCCCAGGGGACTCTGGCACCAGACCTGCCCCTGAAGCACAGACATAACCTTCAGCACTGATGCACCCACTTGCGAAACGAGCTGGCCACCCCATTTTGGGAGGCACAGTGCTATCACCCGCAATTCCTCCCACCAGAGCCGAGCACTTCCAAGCACATCTGATGATGGATGGAGCAGTGCCCTTGTTCCCACATGCATGTCCTCGGAGATGACTGCCTGTTGGGCTGCCACCGTGGGAACTCACAGGGCAGAGGAGGAGCAGGAGAGAGGACGATGAGTCTTCTGCCCCTGGCACGACCAAAGGAATTCACCCTGAATTCCATGCACACTCATGCTGGTCTTTAGAAGGAGATATGAATCATGGTGTAGGTACTTGTGGGGACAAGTCGCAAGCCACCAGCTCCGATAAACGATAGCAGCACATTGCACCTCGCCTGGTGAGCCCTGAGTGTGTCCTCTCACCAGGCCTTACAAACACAAAAAACCCTTATCAGAACAGATGCGTTGATGCAGCTGGTTTTGGGTAGCACCACCTTAACTGGAGACCTCCCAGGAGCAAGTCCCTGCACGCCAATCACTTCCCCAAAGCAGCAGGGTTTGGGGTAGGGCAGCCCCTTAATCTCATGGGGTTTGAGTCCCACGAGGGTGAAGCCTGGCCCATCCCTCACCAGGTGATCTCCAGGCTCGCTTGAGGGCTGGAATGGCACGCCATCTCTCAAGGTCACTTCCAGCCTCCTACGCCCCTGATCTAAGAAGAAGCGACGTGCAGCTGGGTGGGCAGGGAGCCGCGGGGGGGACACGATGCGGCGGCTGCCTTTGCATGCTGGCTGCTTTCCCCTCTGGGGCTGTGCTCCGAAAAGTGCGCTGGAGTGAGCCACGGCTGAGCGCACAGCCACCCTCCCCACCTTCTCCCGGTGCTCGGGAGCTTCTCCCCACCCAGAAAGCTCTGCAGGGCCAGGACACGGCCAGCTCTGCCCAGCCACAGCACCGGGACCTCCGCAGGTCCAGAGATGGGGGTCACACTGCCACGGGCACAAAACGGTGCTGGCTCCCAGCTCATGTCCCCTGGGGAGTCAAGCTGCCCTGCCACCAGCCTCCAAGCCGGCGGTGGTGGCACGGGGGGACCCAAACCGCTCCACCGCCTGATGCCTCATCTCTGGCAGCATGTGCCTGCTCTGCAGGATGGACTGGGCTCATATTTTCTCATCCTCTGCCAGCAGCCAACCTAGTGGCCCTCACCAATGCCATTTGGCAGAAGGGGACCACCATGTCCCAACGTGGCGCGTGGGAAAGTGCAGTGTCCCCAGCCATCAAGCATGGCTGGAGGGTCCTGGCCACTGGGATGGCACCGAGCTCTGCTGTGGCATCGCCAGCGCTCCCCAGGCACCCATCTGTGCCAGGAAAAGCCAGGAAGTGCCTTGAAAACAGTAACAGTTTTCCTCCTTTGTTTTTGCTAGCCTTTGAAGGTGATATTTTTCCAGCGCACATCCATCACTGGGACCGCTAGGCTTCCACTGTGAGCTGAGAGGGAAGGAGCAGGCTGTTACCAGGGGTGTGAGGTGCTGGGGTGACCAGGGACAGGAGCTGACCTTGCCGCCATGGCGGGGTTGTGATCAGAGCCCAGCTCCGCCGCCAGCTCTGTGCTCAGCTCACCAGGCAGCACACGCCGCCTTACAGCCCCAGGAAGGGCTGTGGGGACACGAGAGGTGGCTCCTTCATCCTGCCACTTGTCACCCTGTTTATTTTTAACAGCCCTCCCTCCTGCTCAGATATGACACCCCCCCCAGGAAAGCGTCTCCTGGTGCTCTCCCAGCGCCAATCAGCCCCACGCCACCGCTCTGAACCCAGGGCAGCCGGTCCCTCCCCGCCTGGCCAGCAACCAGGGACATCACGTCACACTCTCCTGAGATGAAGGCAAACGCTCACTCCATTGCCCTTTCCAGGGAGGGAATTTCAGCGAGCCCAGCACGCACGGGGCACTGCCCAAAGGCGGGGACAAGGGCGAGCGGGAGGCATGGCGCAGGCCCAGCCACCTCCACACAAATTGGCTTTTTAGGACAAAATGCATCACTTCTCCCTGGAAAATCTCAGCAAGGATAAGGCAGGGAGAAATTTGCCCTGGAAGGCAGCGTGGCCTCACCAGCGCTACCCTTTGGAGACAGAGCTGTGCTCTGAGAAAGGATGGGAGAACGATGCCGTGAATACCCAGTGGGGCTTTTACCCAAGGCCCGCCAGCCGATGTTTACATCCCTCTGACATTTGCTTTCCATTAATACAGAAGCCACAGGGCAGGGCCACTCGCCGCCCACAGTGATTAAGCAAGTGGCACGGGCTGTTTGCCGATGGGTGCTGCCGTCAGCCCTCGCCAAGTGCCAGAGCCAGGAAGAGGAGCGCGGCCCCGCCAGCCCTGCACAGGATAAATCCCAGCTTGAAAACACCAGTGTGTGTTTTGCAACTCTCCCCGGCACCGGAAAGAAGGGAAGAAAAGCCCCGGTTCCCTCCCCTGTCCGTCCTTCCGTCCCTCCTGCCTTCCCATGGGAGCCATGCCTTCCTCCGGATGCGGCTCCTCCCGGCCTCTCCGCTGTGCTAAGGGCCCATGGGGTCAAATATTCCCCCCTGGAGCAAGCGGGGCTGCAAACGGCCAGCAGCCAGCTGCCCGAGAAGGCTCTGCCCTTCCCTGCCTGCCCTGCGCCCTTGCCCTGGGGGGTGCCAGTGTGCTCAGCCCTGGGTTGGGGGCAAGATTGGGGTCTGGGGGTTTCACCCTTGCCCCAGAGAGGTGAGGGTGGCCCATTGCCCCTCGCATGTCCCCCATCCCCGCAGGACTGCAGCTGCTCGTTGATGTTGCACTCTGGTTCCTGTAAAACACTGCCCTGGGCTGGTGCCGGGTGAAAAAAACACAGAAATTCCTCCCGCCTTGAAAAATAGCAGCCACATTGCCATGGAGACATAACACTCTGCTGCTCCCGCAGCTCCCCTCCACCCGGCCACGCAAGGCAGGGATGCTTGGTACCCCCAGCACTGCGCCACAGGGGCAAACCTGCCTCCCACCCCACATCCTGACTTGGCGTTTCCATCACCCCACACTCCGTCCACCCCCGGCACCCCCTGGGATGGAAGGAGCTGGGATGGAGGACTGCGTGTGCTGGAGAAGCCCACCTGCCTGTGCTGCTCGGTGCCTGGGTTTGCAGGATTAAACCTGAGGAACTGAGCATGAAGTGGTCCCAGGGGGTTTCAAAGCAGGCTGTCACCCAGAGCTGCTCTCCTGGCAAAGCAGGCGCCCATGGAGCAGTGGGTGCCCAGGCCCATGGCAGCAGGGCCACTGGAAAGGGACCTGCACCAGAGGATGGTAGCAGGTTTAAAGGGCAGAGCAGGAGGATTCGGCACCAGGAGGATTGGTCACCAGGAGCCGGCGGGGATTCCTCTGCCTCCTGCTGCCGAAACAGCTGCTTCTTCCCCCTCTTTTCTAGCATTATTCCAGCCACGGTCTGGCTGGGACCCCTGCTCCGCAAGGGACGGAGTCGGGGGAGCCGCTGCTGCCCGGCTGCCCATGCCAGGCTGCCCGCACCCTTCTGTTTGCTTGGGGAGGGGAGTGGGGCACCACAGCATGCCAGACCCCCCAGCCCACGAGTGAGGGAAGCAGGCACCCATGGGCCTCCCACAGACCAAACCTGGCATGGTACTGGGGCTCCCACCCCTGCACCCCACTCCAGACACTATCCCTGCTTCCTGCCCTCGCTCCCCTTTCCTGCCTTTCCCAGGCCACCCTCCAGATTTCCGAGCAAGCCGTGTCCTTCCTGCCCTTGGCGGCATGGCCAGCGTGCCCCATCCGCCCAGCCAGCCATCTACTTCTCCATTTCCCTCCCTGTTCTCCTTTCCCCGCGGGCACCCTCCCTGGCCCGCACCTCCGGCTTCCCCTCCCACTCTGCCCGACCCAGGGCTGCAGGGCTCTGCTGGCGGGGTGAAGCCCAGTGCTTGCCAAAGCAAACAGCGGCAGGAGGAGGCGGAGGGCAGCCAAGGCCAGAGCAGGCAAAGGGCAGAGTCCACCAGCAGACCCTGCCTTGTTGCTCCAGGGTGGGGAGGTTTCCCCTTGCTTTTCAAATGCTCCGAGTCAGCTCCGTGCACCCCGGAGCTTGGTGGGCAGCGGGTGTCGGAGGCGATGCCTCTGCTGAGCGGAGCCTGGGGATGCTCAGCAGCAGGCTGGGGAGCGAGCACCCTTTGCGGCTTTCCCCATGTTGGTCTGGGGGGAGGCTGAGCTTCATGGGGTGCTGGAGGCCAAGGGAAAGCAGATCCGGGACTCGAGCCTCCTGCAAGCAATTTATAGCGAGGTCTTTTCCTCCCACTCTGCTCGCTGCCAGGAAAAGCAGCAGGAAAATATTTCCCTGGGAATTGTTTTTGTTCCTTCCTCTGTGTCTGTACGCATGAAGCTCTCCTCCGCCTTGGACATGCCTCAACCTGTCCCGAGGCTCAGATTAATCCCCTGCACCACCGGGGATGACAGCTGAGGTCAGACACTGTCAGCAGAGGCAAGGAGGAGAGGGAGGAGGTGGAGACCTTCCCCCTAGGAAACCACACACGTTCCCAACCAGAGCAGTGAGCGTGAACAACAGGCAGCCCTGCCCGCTTCTCCTGAGCAGGAGGTCACCCTGCAACACGGCGGCACACTGGAGCATCCTGCATGGGAGGGAGAGGTCACTGCTGGCGGTGCCGGAGCAACGCGGCAGAGCCCAAAGCCTGGCTTAAGGGAAAGGCTGGGCTGAGCTGGGGTAGCTGCAGGCAGCAAATACATCCGCAGCCAAGCAGGTTGCAGCCTGGCAGTGCCTCCAGCTGCACAGCTGCTCCACGCCAGTGCCCAAAAACAGGTCAGCAGCACCCAGTACCTCCGCTTCTCCACCATCCTGGGAAAGGCCTGGCTGGCTTCCCACAGTGAAAAAAGGAAAAAAAAAAAGGAAAGTGAAAAAAGACGAACCATCACCCTCGTCCTCCCTTGCCTGCACCAGAGAGGCAAGCCCTGCAGGCTGGGCTGGGCCAGAAGAGCCAGTCACAGAGCAGCTGCCTGCGGGCAGGTCTCAGCACCCCGCTGCCCAGCGGGCAGGGAAGCCAGGATGGAGGGAGGGTGGGAAAATTGGGACGGAGGGAGAGCACATGCACCACAAAGCCAGTCCTTCAGCGTGCAAAGCGCTCAACACCGCCTCAGAGCAACTGGGACAAGCTCAGGAGAGCTCAGCTCCAGTAAATGATGCTCTACAGCCCCTGCCCCGGCAGTTTAGCTTCCTCTCATCCCATTTTCCCGTCTACCTCGCGTGAGTGCTTGGGAAATACATGATGACTGACTATTTGCCTGCAGCTCCAAGCCCTTCCCTCCCCCTCTCCCCAGGCTCCATCACCAATAAATCACCCCACTGGAAGAGAGGGCCAGAGGAAACCAGAGGCACAAAACCTCAAGCAGAGCCTTTTCCCCCCTGCTCTCCCAAGCAGCTCTGCATTTCATTACCGCGGCCAGGCCAGCCCTCGCCCAGCTGGGGAGAAGGAGGGGAGAAGGAGGGGAGAAGGAGGGGAGGGGGGGGCCCTGCAGGGTTTGCATCTCGGGAGCAGAAATCACAACCAGAAGACCAGGAGAACAGAGTTGTTTGTGTTTGTCACCGCGTCCCGGCGCTCGCCTGACCCTGCCTCTGGGACCCGTACTGGCCTGGAATAGCTCTCCTCCGTCGGGGTTCCTCCGTTCCAAGGCAGCTCCGGGCACCTTCCAGCCAGCTTCTCCCCCCACCAGCCATCCTTTCTCAGTGCCGACCCCTCTCTCTGCCTCACTCCAGCCTCGCAAAGGCACTTGGACGCTCCTCGGAAGAAGTCCCAGGGTTTTCTGCGAGCCTCGCCAGCGGGCTCAGCCCTACCAGCAAGCTTCACCGCCTTCCTTCTCCCCCTGCGCAGCTCCCCCCCCGGCTGGGAGCACCCTGCCCAGGCAAACACCGAGCCCGTCCCTGCCCAGGGAGAGTGACAAGGATGAGCCCCTGCTCCCCTGCAAGCGCCCTGCCCAGCCCTCGCCTTGCCCAGCCTGCTGGGGACCAGGGGGAGCTCCCTCCACCCACCCTAAATATATATTGGCAGAGCATCGCTGGCAAGCACAGTACATTGGAGACAGATGCAAGCCCCCCACTGGTGCGAGGGCTGGGCGGGGGGGATCCAGGCGTGCCTCTAACCAGGCTTTTGAGCCATCATTTAAGCAAGAAGTACTGCACCACAGTACTTCTCCACCTCTTCTTCCCCCCAAAACCCCTGCCCTGGGGCTTAGCCCTTGGCAAAGCATCCCCCCTCCCCTCCCGAGCTGCTCCGGTCCCCGCCAGCTCCCCGCGGGTCCCCAGGCGGGGAGAGGCCCCAGCAGGCCCCAGCAGCCCTGCGGCGATGGCCTGCCTCCCGCCTCCCTCCCAGCAGCGCGCCGGATTCCTGAGCGCTGACACAGGATGCTGCAGCAATGAGTGTGCAGTGCCTTCCCCCCCTTCCCCTGCCCCAGGAGAGGAGGGGACGGGCTGGTAAAGCCGGGTCGCATAAGGCCAGGAGGGAGCAAGAGCATCTGGAGTGAAATCCGGAGCCTCCTGCGAGCCCTGGCCCCTCGCCGCCCATCGCCTCCCAGCCCCGCGGGCTTCCTCCGGCCTCTGGCTGGCGCCTGTCCCGGGCCAGACGTACATCCATCCCTTTAAAGGCCGAGATGATCCACACCATTAACACTCCCTTATTGGCAAGACCCGGTTTTAAATCATTCCCTCTCTCCAGAAGGTATCCCTGATGCAAGTCCGTGCCAACAACTGGCCATCGCTCCTTGCTGATTACAGCAGGAGAAAAGTGAAAGCCTGCTGCCCACCCCCCTCCCCAAGCATCGTCCGGGCTGCCCAGCCACCACGCTCCCGGCTCCCTCTGCCAGCAGCTACCCCACCCTCCGGCTGTGCTACGGGATTTTCCCAGCACTGCTCTTCTCCCAGGCTCTCAGGGGAGCTAATCTGAACTGGAGGAGGGGGGCGGGGGGGACGGGCAGCAGCCTGGGTGAGCGCTTCCAACACCTCATTGCTATTATAGGAAGGTGAGGATCCTGCCATCTTGCCATTAAGTCATATCCTCCTCGACCCCATGAGGTAGTTTCCATAGGAGTCACTTTCTCTTCCAAGAGATGGAAGTTTTTATTTTTATCTGGCTTATTTATGCACTTCTCTTCCCTCCATCAGCATTGGCCTGGGCAGCAGGTTTGGGTCATTAGCCTCTCCTCGAGCTCATTCCCCCTTCCTTGCTCAGCTGTCCCATCCCGTCACCCTCACCTCTGCGGCAATCGAAAGGCAGCGCCATGAGCAGGAGGAAAAGTCCAGGGATCGAAGCAGCACGATGGAACAGATGAATTAAGGAAAACAGACTCTGTGTAGGTAAAAGTGATTACAGGAATAAAAAAAGACACTGGGGGAAGAAAAAAAAACAAAACAAAGAGCAGAAAAGTTGATTCCAAAAGTAAGACAGCATCGTGATTACGGGTGTTTTTTGGTTTGAGACTCATTTTCCAGTGGAGGTGCAGACCCCTCTATAATGAGCCAAACCTCACTGGCAGCTATCTTGTCTCGGTTACTTTTTCCAGCCCTCTCAGCAGCAGCAGCCTGCGGCTCCCCGGGGACACGCACATCCCAGGGAGCAAACCCCATACGTTATAAAAACACAGCCACAGCAACAAGCGAGGCACATGTTGGCGCAGCAGAGACGGCTCCAGCAGTCGATGGAGCTGGACCGGGTCTTTCGGGGACACGGCACCGTGGTTATCAGCTGGTAAGCAAGAACTTGCTCACCCTCAGATGGCTCCGCGGAGAGGTCACGCCAGCCAGAGGGAGCTGCCTCGGCATCTCTGGGTAGTGTTTGCCATATATTCAGAGGCCAACAGCAATTAAGGTGTTGCACAATTCCTCTCTGGAAGATAGAATAGATAAAAGCGCTGCTGGTGATCTGTGCCAAAGAGAGGTTGGGTCTTGTCTGCACGGGGACACCGAGGCCACATGAACCAACAGGGTCAGATGCTCCTCCAGCGGCTGAGTGCCCAGAAAACCTTTAGATACGCCAAGATGCTGCTGATCACCTCCGTGACAGCCAAGAGCAGGAGTGCCCCCATCCTATTTTGGCACTCAGGAGCTGATTGCAAGCCCTGGGCAAAACCATCTGCTTCTACAGAGATGCTCTTGGCGAACGAGAAGCAGGACTGAAGCCCTCCCTCTTTTGCCTTGGGAAGGAAGCCATGCTCATACAGGAGCAGGAGGCCATTTCCATCACCCAGCCCAGCTTCCGACCCATGAGAGCACCCTGTGCCTTCAGAGCAGGGCGCCTCTTCTGCAAGGGAGCGGGAGGAGAGCCGGAGCAAAAGTCCTTCATAGCCACCCCCCTCCTCCCAGTGCTCTGCTCTTGCTGGAGAGGTCCCAAGGTGACTTTGTCTCCCATGCGACAGCCACGCTGTTGGATTGTGGGGTTCTCCTGGAGGGCACTTGTACAAGTGAAGCAGGGCCAGGCCCTTCCCATCACCTCCCAAAGGCCATCAAGTGGAAAGAAATGTCTCATCACACGCAATTTCCTTGGTGTTCTCTACCAGACTAAAATTGTATGTTACCATTAAGTGCAATTATCAAGAAAATTAAGATGGTAGGACTTTCGCTTTTACGTAAGAACAGGGAGCTACTAACTTGTACACAGACTAGCAGACCTCCCTCTAAGCCGCCCCAGACCCGAAGGCTTCTCCCCCATGGCAAGTCCTCCCCTCGTTGCCCTCCCAGCGCTTCGGGAGGACCAAGTCTGACACTTCCAGTTTTCACAGAAACAAGGTATAAAACCCCAGCCTGCCACCCCAGTGCCCCCTCTAAGGGACTGAGCTGCCTCCCGACACAGTGCCTATTCTGGCCACGCTAGAAAAAGCGGAGAGCAGAAAGCTTCACGTTGGTCATCGCTCATCTCCCACGCTGCTCCCCAGCTCTCCCACCCAAGCTGGGCCCCTGAGGTTCGGCCAGATATCCAGGCTGCGTTTCACAGCATGCAAACATCTTCCTTGACTCGCCAGAGATGCAATCCTCAGTTGAAAAGTTCATTAATTAGGAGCAGAGAAGCCTCTAGTGAATCTCCTAGCAAGAAGCAGGGAAAAAAAAGTTCCCCCACAATTCAGTCTAATTACAATGCCTCAGGGCACTCCGCAGTTGCTGTGAAGCGGAGGCCAAATTTTTCTCCCCACCCTTAAGAGCAGGAACTTTAACCCAGTTATAGTTTTACTGATAATGGAAAAAAAAAACCACCCTCTGATATTAATCACTTTAACTATTCTGCAAGTAACAGCAAACAGGAGGCACTGAAAAATATCTCTGGCAGAGCAGCAGCTGGCTGCGAGCACAGCCTGCGTCCGGGAAGGATCCACTCGCACGCCCCCAGCCCCGACCTTTGAGCAGGCGAAGCCGGAGGCCAGCCCTCCACCCGGCCATGCCACAGGGCCGGGACCACGCGCAGCTGCTCTTCTGGGATTTAGCAACTGCTTTCCACCCACAGACAGAGTGACTCTGCACATTAGATACTTTCTGAGCAAGACCTCAAATGCCACGGCAGCTGCGGCCCTGGGAAGAGGCTGCAGTCGGAGGAACAGCAGGAGCACCTGGAAGATCCTGGGAAGGACTCCAGTCGCCCTGACAGAAGTTTCCTTTCTTCCCAGCTCCCAGAGGAGCTGGACTCCAACCCACCCCAAGCCTCTGGCAAGGCAGGGTGGATCCAGCCACAGACATGCAGCAACCACACCCTGGCTGCTGCCTGCCCAGCTCCCCACGGCCCTCCTCCGCGCCCCCGCCCCCCCCCAGCCAAGCAGGGGCACAAACACGGAGTAGACTTATACAGTTGAAAATATTTAATACGTGTTGTACACGTAGAATTACATTTTATACAAAACAAGATACATCACTGAAGGAGAACACTGTACAAAAATCCCTATGGGAGCCCCAAGCCTTTATACAACAAAGACCGGGAGTTACCAAGCCTAACTAACAGGCTCAAGGACTTTCCAACAGAGCATCTGTAAACTTCGTTTCTCTCAATAAACACTTTTAAAAAGCACCATGTAACAGTTCTGACCTAAACCTTTCCAAAATAGAGACTTTATTTAATAAACTTAATACTTTCCAAGCTTAAAATATTACCGGTGGGAGCGCCCCC
>WAAD01005356.1:455661-506830 GCA_013389945.1 Fregata magnificens
GGCGGGCGGGGAAGCGGGAGGTGCAGCGCTGCCGTGGCCGGAGGTGCGGCTCCCGGCACGCTGGCCCAGCTTGGGGACGGCCTGCCCGGATGTCCCCGCCGTCGGAGCGAGGCGGCAGTGGCTTGGGAAATGTCGCCCCGCAGCAGGCAGAGCAGGGCTGGCTGGCCCCTGGGTGGCATCCGCAAGGGGCCAGGGCCGTGGCGTCCAGGGGGAAAGATGGAGCGGAGCAGGGAGCGAGCTGGGGAAGAAAGCGCGGCACGGACGGCGGCCGTGAGAGGAAGCAAGCAGAGAAGAGCCTGAACAAAGGCGAACACAAACCAAAGGTGGTCGAGGCAGGAGGAGAGGCAAATTGTAACTAGTAGGGTGAAAGCAGCATAGCCTCTAAATACTACCCTGGGGCCAGCTTCAGCTGCTGTGCAGGCCGGTCTCCTGCCCCGTATCGCAGTGAAACGGCACTCGGGAGCAGCAGAGGTGCTCGTAGGGCAGCGGTGGGGAAAGCCGCGTGAGCGCAAGAGGTGTGGGAAGGGATGCTGGTGCAGCCAGGGAAAGTGAATCACTCTGCCAGGTTGAACGGGTGCTAAGGGGAAAAAATAGGAGTCGCTGTGGGTGGGGAGCAAAAGTCCTGTCAAACTTTCCGGAGAGGTTCCCATGCCGTGTGGGGAAGGGCTGGAAGGGGAGAGGGGACGTGCTGCCGCTCCCAGCGTTAATTATTACCCGGCAGGTTGGGGTGGAAGGGCCTGGTGGAGGCCATCCACATTGCATTCAGTTTGCTTTCCTGGAGTTTGTAACGCCTCCCATCGGAGAATGTCCAGCTCTGCTTTAAATTCCTGCTTATGGGTACTTCCCCAAGTATGCCCAGA
Source organism: Fregata magnificens (assembly GCA_013389945.1). Taxonomy (NCBI): domain Eukaryota; kingdom Metazoa; phylum Chordata; class Aves; order Suliformes; family Fregatidae; genus Fregata; species Fregata magnificens. The sequence goes on from WAAD01005356.1 coordinate 456,522, forward strand.
TGAAAAAAAAAAATCCCAAAACTTTTGCTAGCAAGTAGTGGAGAGAACAAAGCTTGCCAGATCCTCAGTGCGGGCTGCTGACTTTAGGGCGCTAGAAGTGGCAGACTCGGAGCCGTAGGCGTGCGAGAAGAGGAGGGACATGCGTTAGGGTGCCGAGAGACTGCAGCTTTGACAACAAAGTCGAGTACTTCAGGCCACGGTGTAATGTAGAGAGAGCTGCAGTCCTGGCACCCCTGCAGGGTGCAGGCTCAGTTCATCCATCCTGGGCTTCCCCTGCTGATAGTCTGCTTTCCTTCATTGGGGATGAACACCTGCATCTTACGTGGATGCTGTGTGCAAGCCTTTGGGCTCGTGGTGGCCGCTTTCACACCAGCAAAGTCTGATGTCGTCTGCCTCCCTTGTCCCGGCTCCCCATGAACCTGAGGGAGTGGTTCACAGCTCAGGACCACAGAGTTTGTAAGTACAGATAACCACACTGATGGACCGTGACCCGAACTTACAGACCTGCTTGCCCCAAACCATCAAAGCAGCGTTCAGTGCTGTCAGCAAAGCTGCCTTCCCATGCTATGAATGCACTCGTCTCCAAAAAGCTTAGACCAGCAGAAGAGACTTCTGTTCCCTAAGCCAGCGTGGTAGAGCTGTGTATTTTTTTAATGCTGAATTAAAATAAACAGTGCTGCACTCAACAGTCTGCCTGGCTGTATTGTGGGGACAGTTCCTGTAATTCTGTGTGCCCTTGGGGTATCTTACATAGGTAGTCAAGAGTCTTCAGAGGAAAGCTGTTGAGAGGAATGCAAAACGTTAATTGCCAAAGAGCAGCCTTGTTTAGACACTCTGCCCTGGCTTGCCTGTGTGACACTCGACAGAAACCTCCCCTAAATAAATAGGTCCCTTCATTAATAGCTGACCAGTAAGTTGTTTTCGCTCAGCACTTTGTGCTGCAACAAGGGATGGGATTGTCCAGCAGGTAGGGCAAATCCTTATTTTACAAAATAAACTAAAAATTTTTTGAAGGAAAGATGTTTGGGAGAAAGTTGTGCTTCCCTGCACAGCTGGACATGGGGCTGTCCTGCCGTGACTGCTTCAGAGCAACTGATGATAATCCTTTTGCTTCTCTTTAATCACCACGGCTGCAGGGAGGTGCAGAAAGCCGTGAACACCGCCCAGGGGCTCTTCCAGAGGTGGACGGAGCTCTTGCAAGATCCCTCCATTGCCACAAGAGAAGAAATCGACTGGACCACTAATGAGCTCAGGAATAACCTGCGGAGCATCGAGTGGGACCTGGAAGACTTGGATGAAACAATTAATATCCTTTCTGTGGCCCTTTAGAGGTAGGGGCATGAGGTTCCAGAGTTGTACTAAATAGCCAAATACCAGTACTTGCCAGTAGTTACTTTTTGCAGAAATCAGGACTATTTGGGATTGGATTTTGCATTTACATTGGCTTTTCTCAAACTGCAAATGAGAAATGAAGGCAAATGTGTTCAGCAAAAGGATTTTCCTTTTGCCTTTTTGTTTTTCTTTTGACGAGGTATATTCTAAGATGCTTTGTTCTAGAAAGCCTATTGTCTTGTATGCATTTGGATTTCTGTGTAGTCAGTCATACTCTAGGCTGGCTTCCAGAAATACTCCTTTTCCCTTGTGTTCATCTGAACACTCCTGAAAGCGCTGCGCGGCATCAGAGAACCAAAACAATGCAAGAGAGAAACCTCACAGTGGTGTGCGTATGGCACAGTACATTCCTGCCGTGCCTGTTTTTTCCTCCAGTGTTTCGTACTTTGCTAATCAAATTTTGGGAAAAGGCACAGCACAGCGGCCACTTGGTAGATCCTCGCTGCGGCACGCTTGGGGTTTGTGTATCTATGTGCGTACCCAACACCACTAACAGGGACTCCTTGACTCACTGCCTACGCATTGTCGAGGCAAACCCACGGAAATTCAACCTCGATGCGACGGAGCTGGGTATCAGGAAAGCCTTCATCACAAGCACGCGGCAGGTGGTCAGGGTAAGGAGCATGGGCTTGGGGAAGGCAGGGGGAGTGATTAGGTGATTAAAAAAAAAGAAAGCTTGTGGCCATTTCCATGCTGAACTGGAGAGCAGAGAATAAACCATGTGTGCTACCTGCTCTCTCCCAGGCTTCCTCCTTTTCCCCGTGCGCTCCCTCCTGGGACTGCCCAGATGGGTTTGGGGCTGCGAGGGTGCAGGTACCCCATGGCATACCCTCTTTTTCTGCTGCCGCCCCTTTAAGTCTTCACACCTCTCTTGCAACAGCAAGCCTGGGAACCAGTAGTAACTGAGGAGGAAGAGTAAAGACCTGCTGCGATGCAGGGGAGGCTGGAGCCTCCCTTCGGAGTCGAAGGAAATCACGACTGTCCTGTGCTTTTGTAGCACTAGTTTTCAAAAACAGAGAGTCCACTTTGAACACTGACAGATGCTTAAAGCCTAGCGTTATTGACCTGGTGACTTTGACTTCCTACTGCTACAAAATAGTCCAAACAACCACTAGATTTATTTTTAACTTGAGGAAGATTTTTTTTTTTTTTTTTTTTTTTTTTTTTNGAGGATTTTAACAACTTGGTGGTAATAAATAGAGAAGAAACATCTTCCCAAAAGCTTCACTGCCTGGTAACAAGCTGCTAGTTAGGAAGTTTTCTCCCTATTAATAGCTACACTGAGCATAGCTTAGTTTCTGCTGCCCCTCATGACTCTGATGTTCCTGCTTCGTGAAATGCATTACTGTGGCTGGCAGCAAGCTTCTTACCCTACCTGCAGTCCTGTGGTGTGGATGCAGTTCCTAAGGCTTGCTGCCTGGGAACTGATCCCGAAACCGTGCGGGCCCTGGGTAGCAGGCGTGTGCCCGCTGCCTTGCCCTCGGTGTAGTCCACTCCCAAACGGGCAGGATCAGGCAAGCCTGCTCTATGGTCCTCTCTTCCTGGCTGAAAGCTGCTGGCTAATGGGTTTTGGAGCAGCATCTCTTACTGTTAAATGAAATTTGTTAGTGGCATTATGCAGCCGACTTCCAGTTTCCATGGGGGAATTCATGATGCACAGCAGCATGTGCATTAGCCGGTGAGAAGTAACAGAGTGGGATCTGGTGCTCTTAGGTGATGTATTACACGTCTCTGAACAGTAAAACATACCTAACGTTGTGGTGACGTTAGAACTGTGCTGGTGGATGAACCTCTGCTAGATCATATTGACTACTTGCTAGTCTACCCTGTAAAAACTAGACTACTTTACATTGTGACGGGGAGCCTTCTGTGGCTAGCAATCTTCTACAGGAACTCAACAGCAAAACTTAATTGATAAAAGAGAAAATGTAGGCAGAGTGAGAGAGGATGGCCGCAGGACAGGAAATCTATCTCTTCCGATGCAATATAAAACCAGATGCAACTGGGAATGAAGTACAGGGGGTTACAGGCTTCCAAGACCTTGAAGAACATGACTCTTCCTTACAGTCTATCAATGGGAACATTAGTTTAATATTGTACAAATCAAAGTGTTTCTGACTGTAGTGGAACAAAATGATAAATAAGGAATATTTTCAAAATATCCCATTGCCATTGATTCTAGTGTTAGTAAAACGATGAACTGCGATGAAGCTTTCTACGATATCATTCCAGATTCTTCAAAACTGTACATTTTCAAAGGAAATATCCCTTCCCTCACTCCCCCTAAAGAAGCCTTGCTGGGTGTAGACAGCCCTGTAGCACCCTGAAACTGCCTGTCACCTCAAATCCAATGCTCACATACTTCTTCTTTCATTGAACAAACAGGAAATGAAGGATCAGATGTCAAACTCCTCCGTGCAAGCACTGGCTGAAAGGAAAAACAGGCAGGTGAGAACCAGAAATGGGCAAGTTAAGCGAATGCAGTGGCTGTTTGGTACTTTAAGGAGTGAGGAGGATTTATCAGCTCTAGCAGCTGTTGTCTTAAGGTATGTGTTAGGTGAAACTTCCATTTTCACTTACTCCGAGGCCCCACATTGTAAAGTAGTGTGTATAGTGTTGATCAAAACTGCGTAAAAGCTGTAATTACAATATATATCCTGTCCATATTTTATCCCCTTAAAAACCTTTGTTCTGGGAAGGGGCTTGCATGCTGCAGCAAAGCTGTGTGTTTGAACTGTGTCTGTTTTGCTGACCTGAGAGAGCTGGTTCTTGCAGGCTCATTGCTGCCACCCTCTTCCAAGCCTGTCTCTCAAAGCAATAAGTCAGCACTCGCCATCTGTCTCTGTCTTCAGATCTGGTTGTGTACAACTGTCAGTGTTGCATCTTCCCGCGGAAAGGGGAAATCTCCCTCCTCCTCGGGGGAACAGACTTGGAATCCATGTCAGTGAACGTAATCCTGCGCTCTGCTGTATTTAGGAGCCAAGATGCTGCAATATCCTTTCACACAGCTGCCTCTCGTAATAGTTAGCCATGTAAGAAGATGAAAGAAGCTCAAGGAGTCTCAGGTTGTCTGCACTTGTAATTTAAGGAATAGAAATAGATGCAGCTTGTGCTCCTCCCCAGCTGACGGGGAGGCTGTAAGGAGATCTCAGAGCTGACTTCCAGAGCTGCCTCAGTAAAAGTTGGTGTGCACTTCGTACAATTAACTGGCTGCATCAGTCTTGCCACTTGTGGCAAAAATGACAAACTGCAACAAGCTACTGAGAAGCACAGAGCAGATTCCTGAGCTTGTTACGAGGTTAATTGACATGCTTGGCAAACACTTGAAGAAGCAAAGTCCCTTATACCCTTGCTCAAACAAGTCTGTAGCTGTCTCTGTGTTCTGCTGCTTTCCTTTGCGCAAAGTTCCTGCTAGCTGCAGGAGACCATATGGCCCAGCTCGCACGGCGACATCTGGTCAGGAAAACTGACTTCCCCTTGCCGTCTTCCTCTCCCTTCCCCAGCCCCTCGCCTTCCCTCCAGACCATGAAGCTTGTGCTGGGCTGCAGCATCTTTTCCAGCGTGCCTCTGTGTCTGAGAGGCTGGCTGGTGGCGACCTGACCCTCACAGGCTAAGGCTGGCAAACAGAGGCCTCTCTATTGAAGCTACAGCAAAACTAGTGCACTGCGTTAAATAAGCGGTAGCTGCGCTTGCCACGAACTGGAGAGAACCAGGAGCTTGCTCAGTGTCTTGGGGGTAGACAAAGCCAGATGTTCTGCTGGCTTCCTGCGCAGTTGGTCCGTCAGCTTTCCTCACCTTGTAAGGCAGATGAACCACAGAGACTGTCTTGTTTTTAGCCTGCCAGAGGAGCCTGGTCATTGTCTGGCCGCTCTTCACAAAGACTCAGTCCCCTCCTGCCCACGTCCAGAAGCTGCAAGACGGTCTCATTACGAGTCAGCCTTGCCTCCACATTGGTGGGCAGAGCTCCCTAACCAGTTCACAGGGCTGCAGGATGCAGCTCCTCACCTGCAGGCCACGTTCATTCTCCAGCATCTGTTGCTCATATTATTCCCCTTTCAGGGACCAGACTCAGCTGGAAAGCCACATCTCTGCTGGCTTTGCACAAGCTTCTCCGTTCAGGTTGCAGAGCAGGTAGGAAGTGTAATCTTGTATACTGGCAACCAAACGGTATGCTGGAGGAACAGGTAGCCTGAATCAAAGAACATGAGCATACAACACTGCTGTGGTTATATATTGCACTGTTTTACTGTCAGCTCAACTGGTTAAGTACTTTATCCAGACCCTCTTAAGCCCCTGTCATTAGTAGCACAGTGTTCAGTTCAAGCTGTACATCTGTTAACACAATATATCTGGATACTTCCCAGCTTACATGTCCTAGCACACAGTGCAGCCCCTCAAGCAGATCTTTGCTAGTGCTTTGTGCTGTGCAGACCTTCTGCATACACCGTCTGTCGGTTGTACTCCAGCTCTCCTACTGGAGAGGCATATCTGCAATATCAGGCTGCAGAGACTTCCCAGGCTGGCATTTTGGCATGGCGTTGTTTTAGTTCATGACGGCGCTCTGGCTGAGTAGCAATAGAGCAGGAGGAAAAGTATACTGTATGCATGTGTACAGGAGTATTGCCTCGTCTGCCTTCCCACTACACCCTGTAGATGAGCTGTGAGCAGACACAAGGGTGTTGCTAAAGGCTCTCTGCATCTGTTTAGGCGCTCCTGGGAGAAAGCGGGAGTCAGAGTTGGAGCTCTGGACCTGACAAATACAGCCGTCTGGACCGGGAGCTGCAATTAGCAAATTCACACTTCATCGAGGAACAGCAAGCTCAACAACAGGTAAGGCAGCTGGCACCGTGCAGACTACATAGCTTTGCTTGCCAAATGGGTGCCGGGGGGATGAGGTATGGGCCGCAAGAGCCAAAAAAAAAAAAAAAAAAAAAAAAACCCGTCCTTGGCTGGTCTAGATCCAGGAGCCTGACAGCCCTCCGCTTGCAGCATATACCTGTGCATGCATTCCCTGTACAGCACAGCTTTAGGTGCATCTGGGAGCAGAGATTTTAATGCTTGAGGCTTGGGTCTTCTGCTCTGTACAGAAGGCAAACAATATGATCTTGAAGCTGTAGCACGCTAAGCTTTAATACTACGAGGATTGCTGAAATTCTTGGAAGAGTAGAAACGTTGCAAACAGAAGAGAGTGTGTTTCTTTTATGCAGCTTCCCCTGGTTAAAGAATGAGCTGATGTTTGCTGCTGTTTGTGTGCATCTTCATTAGAACAGGCTAGGAGCAGGAGCATATGCCTGCTTCCTCTTCCTGCCTTTGTCAACATGAGATTCATGAGAAAGCCTGCGCGAGGGCTTTGCAAGAATCCCTGGCGAGGTGCTTCCCCGCTGCCGGGGGAGTTCGTCTGCAGAAGTGCCCGGGCAGCGCACAGACCCTTGTGTAGCAGCCCACCCAAACACGGGCCTTTAAACAGGCAGCTTCTCGGAGGTGGCAAACTCTGCTAAAGCTCCTGACCCATGACGGCGCCCTGGCTTTCAGACGAGTTTTACCTAGTGACTCTAGGAAGATAAATAGATTCAGAAGTAGGTAACTAGGGTAAATCTAATCCTTAGCGTGACTGTGCCCTGAAAGTGACTTAAAACATCAGCAGACCTATTCCTTTGGCACATTCGGAGCCAGGCTTGCTATTTTTAGCTGTAGAAGCTGCAACAGCCTTTTACTCATATTAACCCCTTGTTAGCTGCAGCATGTTCCAGGTTGCATTTCCGAGGCACAGCATCAGCCTGCTGTACCTGCTGCAGGCAGTGGGGGCTTGCGGAGGTTTTGATGACCAGCCCCTGTGGCTTTCAAGAGTTCCCTTAGCAGTGAGTGCAGCAGGGAAGGGAGGGGACATGGCTAAGCTGAGGCTGGACTTGCAGGGATGTCAGGAGACTGCAGCCTGCTGTGCTGCGGGGATGCCATGCCGGGGAGGCTTTCCTGTGGGTGTCACTTCTCCAGCATTTCTTAGGAACACGGTCCTCATTCCTGGTGGCTTAGGTCTGTGCCCAGGCCCTGCAGCTGATGTTGGCCGAGCAGCGAGGGTTTGTCCGCCGGATTGGCTGGCTCCGACCCAGTTGCAGGAGGCGGCAGACCTGTAATTGCCCATTTCGTTTCTCTTTGGCCCCAGTTGATTGTGGAGCAGCAAGATGAGCAGTTGGAGCTGGTCTCTGGCAGCATCGGGGTGCTGAAGAACATGTCCCAGCGCATTGGCGGGGAGCTGGAGGAGCAAGCAGTGTAAGTGTGAGACGTGGCACCGAAAACCTGGTATGGGGCTGGCTGCAACACAGCTGGAGGTCCTTGCACACATGTCTCTGCCCCTGTTAGGGCCTTGAATTTACTAGTCCTTCAGGCAGCCTCTCCTAGCTGGCCTTTGATTTTAGGCACTGGAAAGCATTTCTTACTGCAGCCTGCAAGGATCCAAACGCAGTCTCATTCATTTGAAAGCCTGCACTTGGGTCAGGCTTAGCTGCCAGTTTACCTTTCCTTCTTTTTAAACACTCCCCCTAAGGCACACAGATACGCTCCTTGGCTTCAGGCAGCCAGCAGTACCAAACAGATGAGGGAGGGAGGTGCTGTGTAAGGGGGAGACTGGGCGCTTTCCCACTCCACAAGGTTTTGTGCTGCCCCTGGATAACTGCTTCACCCGGGAGTTCTCAGCTCTGCCTTGCCATTCTGAAACATGCAGCACAGAGCTACTATTCATAGTTAAAGCTAAAAATATCCCTCACCCACACAAAGGGTTAAAGGGTAGCTCACAAAGTAATTTGCATCCATCCATTTACATATAAATTAGACTTCTTTCCCAGTGCTTGTCCTTCGCAAACAAGTGCATAAAGTTTCCAGTTCATGCAGGCTAACAGCTACGACTTCCAGACAGGCTTGAAGGGTTCGTGCCTAAAAACCCTCCTTGGCTGATAGAGACTGAAGGGCTATGTCCCTTGTGAAGTGATGTCTTCTTTGATGGAGAGGAGGAACTTTAAACCCACCTCCTGTATGAAGTCTTGCAGCGTGAGAGTCTTCTGCTCTCACGGAGGCATATTAGTGTGGTTTGTCCGTTTCCGTATCATCATGTAAGCCATCAGTGCCTGCTACACAGTAGCAGATAACTACTGCAATGAGTTTTTTACAACTCTTTCCCTACTGAATGAAAGTTTAACAAGTGCCCTAGAACTCCAGATGAAAGAAGCTGTCCTTTGAAACATGTTAAGCTTTAAAGTCCCACTGGCTGGAGATGATTGGATTGGTACCTTGATTCTGGAAGTGCTTGTTTGTCTTCAAGTGGGTTCCTGGCATTGACAAAGCACAGCTTCAGGAAGGCTTTCAGATTCATTACAGTCGCTATGTGGAGGAAGTAGCGGGGTAACTTCCACACAGAGCTTAAAAAGCATCTTAAAAGCAATTGCAAATCTCATTCCTGCTTGATACATGACTGGAACAAGATTTTAGCTTCAACTGCAAGCCCTGAATAAGAAAAGAGATTTAAAGTCCAAACTGGCACCTAGATCTGTCTAACCAGTCTCTGCTAATCACAGATTATAAATAAGACTTTCCTCTTAAAAGAAGGAAAACTGCCCACTCCTCACCTTGCAGGGGTGCGTAGAGCTCAGCCACGAACACGCAGGGGGGACCGGTCTGACAGGAATCCCAGATGAATTCCCACTTTCCACCAAAGCGAAGCTGCTGCTTCAGCAGGTTCCCCCCGGCCTTGGGTACTTTCAGGAGACTGGGCCATGTTGCATTTCTCCGCCAAGGTGTGATACACTGATCACATTGGTGTTTTGATCAGCACGTGTGAGCGCGCTGAGAAATCCCGAAGGGATGCGCTGCTTGCTGACAAGTGCTGTGCTTCTCTGTCCCCAGGATGCTGGATGACTTCTCCCACGAGTTAGACAGCACTCAGTCGCGGCTTGATAACGTCATGAAGAAGCTCGCCAAAGTGTCTCACATGACAAGTGGTAGGTCCTGGGAAGTGGGATCCAATCCTGGAAAGGGAGAGACAAGCCCTCAGATCTTCGGGCTGGGACGCTACATGCTCCCACCCACCGACAGCCATCCCAGACCTGAGCAGAGGGGAGGGAGCAGCTTGTGGTGCTTGAAAGAGGGGGAAGACTTCCAAGCCCTGCAGCTGCTCCTGCCCAGACACTGCTCTGCAGCCTGTCCTTGGCCTTTGTTTTATTTACAGATGCCTTTCTATTTATGCTGCTACTGCTGCAGTGGGAAAATCCCACTCTAGACGGTAGGAGGGGAAGCTCTGCAGCCTCCTGCTCTGCTGCAGTTTCCCGGGCTGCCTGCAGAACAAAAGCTTTCAAGGTGCCATAAAACACTCACCACCATGTGTGGCTTCCCCCGCACCAAACGCTTGCCTGCAGCAAGCCCTTTCCCAAATCCCACCTGCCCTTGGGTTGCTGGCGCCTGCCGGCCCACAGATCTGTCATTGGTCAGATATATCTCAGCTAGCGGGGGAAAGAGGCCATTTCTGCGCCGAGGGGGAGGCTGAACCCACGAGAAAAGTCCTTATAAGGCTGTGCCTGAAGCCGGTGGGCTGGCGGGGCGCCGCAGGCAGAGCAAACAGGAAGCCCGGCGTGCCTGTTGGGAAGTCCCCCGCCGCTGGCTCGCCTCTCTGAGTGCTGGCGATGCGCCTGGCAATTGCCTCCTCTGTTACCCCTCTCCCGTGGGTGCTGAGGCAGCTTGTGGAGGTGGCAGCAAGTTGGGAGGAGAAGTGTTCCTGCTCTGCAGGATTAGGCTGGCCGGGGGATTTATGAGGTTGTGGAAGTACAGCCCTAGAGAGACCATTTGGAGTGCTGACAGCGCACTTTGGGTCACCAGTAGCCCAGTGGCAGCATGACCGCTGGCAAACCTTGCGTATCTCCCCTTTCCTCTGGGAAAAACGCTTCGATCATTGCAGAGCGCTTCTGAGAGTTGTGAAAGAGTGTTTCTGCTATCCCTGGCATTGCGTGTGCTGGGGCTGAGCAGGAGGGCTCATCCTGGGGTAGCTGCTGTGCCCAGAAGTTGGGAGGTGGCAGCAGCCCTGTCCCTGCTGCTGCACTATCATCTCGCAGGGGCTTTGTCTCTGCCATCGCAGACGTGGCCACAGACAGATAACGGCTCTCAGAGGCGATGCAGCATTGAGCTTCTGCAGAGCATGCACGGGGCCAGTGACGTGTAAAGACATCCAGGGGAAACCTCATTCCTGGCAGTCTCCTAAAAGGAGCTGCCACAAGCTCTTCCTATCAGAGTTCTTTGGGGCAGCTTTCACCAGAACCTTTCTTGTTCCTCTAGCAAACAGGTTACTCCACAAATGAGCAGCAACGCGCAGCAGCTCTCTGCTTGTTCCTCCCAATTGCTTTTGAACCAGCTTATCAAATCTGTTTGAACTTGGTTGGGGAGAAGCCTCAAAATTCCCACAGCTGTCCGTAAAAACAGATGTATCCTGGAGGAGAAACGCGGCTGGCCTGTGGGCTGCAGTGGGGCATGCTGCCAAAGGAGCTGCTGCTTTGGCTTTTTATGGCTTCTTTAAGCTTAAATTGGGCTCCTAGCAGTACAGCGAAGAAAAGCTGTCCCCTGATTTGCCTTCCCTGTTAAAGCAGGAAGACCGATGCTTCCTTTTCCTTCCAGATCGACGGCAGTGGTGTGCAATTATCGTCCTCTTCGTCATCTTGCTGGTGGTGCTCATCCTGTTTTTCGTCCTGTGATGGACTGAACTTCCTCGGACGCCCCCTCCCCGCCCCCTCGCCCCCGTAGCACGGGGAAATGAAATTCTCACTGTTTCCGTCCGCCCACAGAGATCCCCAGCAAAAAAACCTGCACCCAGCTCTCACCATTCTCCTGTGAGGACCGCGGCTTGGCTCTGCCGGCATCTCACGTGGCCCCGGGAAGAGGGGGCGGAGGACTGGAGCCGCTTCTTCCCCTGGTGCAGTGCGATCTGGACCTGGGCTCCAGGTCTGCACTTAGGCAGCTGGAGGGGGACTTGACCCTTGCGCTTCCATCCCGTGCAGGTAGGAGCCAGTTGCAGTGGTCCCAAGCCACCTGCGGTCAGATGCGGACACAGAGCAGCAAGCCCTGGGGAGGACGGGATGAGGGGGGAGGAAATAATTAACTCACTGAGCATTACAAACCACATCGCCAGCCTGAGGGTGCCTGCCAGCCAAAAACATTACCGGGAGGAGCGGTGGCGTGGAACCCCACGCAGCCACGGCGAGGGAGGGGAGCCCTGGCCGAACTCCCCCCACCCCATGCTGCCTTCCTCCCATGGGCCGGCTCCGTGCCGCTGACTTACTGCCGAGATACCACGGTGAGTCTGCAGCAGAGCATTCGCATCCACCACCCCTTGGCAGAAGCTTACACGCAGGTGAGCCGTAGGGTGTAGTGTCCTGCCATTGGCCGGCCAGGCATGGTTAGAAACCCCAGAGCATTAAACTTGGGTTGATGCATGTTGAAAGCTGGCAAAAAACCGTTAGCTGGAGCGTGAGTTTCTTAAAGCTTTTAAAATTGCCTCCTTTGTTATACAAGCCTCTAAAGCTCATTGACTGATGCTTTCTTTGCTCTTGTATAACTGAGTAAGTGCTTCTGTTTAACAGCTGCTTCCCTTTGGCAAGTGATTTGTCAGGTCTAAAATAACTTATTTTTTTTAAGGGAAAAAAAACTTTAAAGATTTTTTTGATGACCGTTCAAGCCACGTTCTCTCTGCGGGTGCATGACATGCATTATCAGAGGAATGGGGCTCAATTATGTATTTTAAGTGCATATGAACTTGTAAATAGGATGTCTTAATTTTTCCCAACCGCTATTTTTTGGACACCTCCATTGTAAGTAACCAAAAGGCAGGAGATTCAAAGCTAGGTCACGTTTCTGTATTACTTCCCAGTCCTTTTGTTACCTTTGAGTTGTTTGTCACTCAGGTTGCCTGAGCTGTCTCGGATAGCCTAGCTGTCTCCCTCTTACAGTGCATTAGGAGTTAGCCAGGTGGTTGATACCAAAATGTGGTGAAGAAAGCTCACCCTGGCAGTATCACTGGGGAGAAACGCAGATGGGGGTTTCGTGCTGCAAACACCGATTGCAGGATATGGGGTGACTCTTCAGGAAAGCAAAAATGATTTCTTACTAAAGTCTGCTCCTGTATTTAAATTGCAAACACCAAAAGACTTGGGACAGGCTGGCTTACACCTCCCATCTGGGTCTCAGATGGGGCTGGGGGAGGAAGTTAATTGGTGCTGACGCTAAGACTTCTGCTGAAATTGCAAATCGCCCCTGAAAATCATCCTCCCTGAGCGGGAAGCTCGCCACCAGACGGTTTTACCTCCGGGATGCTTAGCCCGGCCTGAACACTCCTCCCCACATGTTTGTGGCTCCCTTCAAGCGGCTGTGAGATAACACCCCCCACCCCTCCCGGTCCCCCGCCCCGCAGGCGCTGACAGCCAGCGGCACCGTGCCTTCCGCAGCCAGGCGCCGGATGGGGGGGGCGAGACTGAGCTGCCCTGCCACGCCTGGGCGGGTGCTCTCGTCATTAACGCACACGTGCCCTTAGCGCCAACCCGCTCTAATTATTTCAGCAGTTGCTCTTTATCCTTGCGGAGCACCTCATTTCTTTTGGTTACGCTGCAAGAAATACGCGGTGTCTCCTTTCCAAGGCTGCCTATCGCAGTGTCTGCGCGGCTCCTTGGGCTTAATACCTCTCCAAGAGCAGGTTCCCGGGAACGCGAGTCCAACCGGGGAGCGGGGCTCGCCGTTGGCTGGTATTTGCACACCTCCGATTCCCGCATTATTTTCGGCGTGGTCGTGCATCCTCCAGAACGACTCCCGGTGCTCCATGTGGGACCGCTCCTTCATTAGTCCAGCGTACTGCTGGAGGGTGGCCCAGCTGCTGGCATCACCGCAAGCCACCATACTGTCTTCGCTCCCTTTTCCTGTGTACATTTGCTTTTTCTGTTGTTGTTGGTGCCCCTCCCTTTAACTAAATAAATGCATCGCTGCTGTGCCACGCTGGGCAGCAGCGGAGATCACCGCTCGTTCTCGCAGTGACCCTTGCTCGGGGACAAGTGGGGGGTCTCCTGGCACCAGGTAGCAGGAAAAGCTCCCACCAACATCTGCCGGGCATTACCCTCCTGGCCTTTAAGGCATAAGTGGCAGCTGCAGTTTCTGGGGTCCCCTCTGTGCCGTAGGCAGCAGGATGCTGCAGGCAGCTGCTGCCCAGATGTGGGGGCACCACCATGCAGAGGGCAGCCATTGCTGCCGTGCCTCCTCCGCTTGCCGGTCTCGGCGCCTGCCGGAGGGGCTTGCCCCTGCACAGCCGCCCCGGCGATGTGGCATGAATTTCCCCTTCCGTGGCTGGAGAAAAAGAAAACCCCAAAACCAGCAGCAGGAGCACAGACCCCTCTGTAATTAGCTTTGGATACTTGCAGGCATGTCCCCACTGCCATCCCGGCAGTGCTTGCAGGAAGAGGAGAGCAGCCCTGTCACCCCATGCTCCCCCAGCCCACTATGCCACTCACTGGAGCGAGGAATGAGGGTTGTTCTGCTCTTCAAGGAGTGTTGCAGGCGGCCAAGCACCCCAGCTGCCTGCCCAGGGCCCCCCAGCACCACAACACAGTCAGGAGGTGGCTGACAGAGTGACTGAGCCATGGGAAAGCAGGCAGCAAAGACCTTCAGCCTATCCAGACACCTCCCCCCCCAAAATGCAGGCTGCCTGGGGGTGGCAGTGGGGAGCCCCCCAGCACAGCTTTCCAGGGAGCATTGTCCCCTGGGGATGCCCCCCTGCCCTGTCCCCATTCCCCCACCCCACAGACCGAACGGGTCCTCGGGCCCCAGAGAGCTGCTCCTGCCCTCAGCCGACAGCATGCCAGCTCCGCCTGTCCCAGGACCATGTGCCACGCCACCCCCTGCCACCCCGCAGCCAGGACATGCAGTCAGCGCCCTGGACAAGCTGCCCACTGCGATTACAGTGGCCCTGGGGGGTTCAGCCCCACATGAAGTCACCCACACGCTCCCCAGCACCCAGACCCATCCCTGGCTCCTGCATCCACCAGCAGCCCCACAACCCTGGGGCTGGGACTCATCCTGTCCCCCCGGCCAACTGTCACCCCCCAGCCCCTCCGCACCACCCACAAGCCAAGAGCACCATGTTTCATGATTACATATACATATATATATATATTTTGCAGTTTGAAATAATTTAAAAGAAACCAATCGGCCTGTAGGCGCAGGTTTCCAGCGGTGGCAGAGAACCCCACATCTCCTGGGGACACAGGGACAGGGCATCCCTACACTGGTCACCCCAGTGCCCAGCAGGACAGACCCACCCTGGTTCAACCATCCCCACACTTGGGGCAGCTCCTGGAGACACTGGACACTATCTGGGGGGGTCCTTGGACCTGCTCTGCCTCCCGGGGGCTGGGAAACCCGCCTGCTCGCACCACAGCAGGGAGCCAAGTATTGCACCGGAGCAGGGCAGGTCCTGGTGCCACGAGGCAGCTTGGTCCACACCGCGCCGTCCTGCAGCATCTCGCTGACGCCGGCGGGACATCGTCCTCCTCCTGCCGGGCTTTCCAGGACCCGTGCCAGGGCTACCGGGGCGCCGGGCGGTGCCTGAGCACGCGGAGGGACAGGGTGTCCGCCCGGAGCAGCAGCTCACGGATGCGGGGCAGGCCCAGCCCCGAGACGGCCGCTCCGTTGACCTGCAGGATCTCGTCCCCCACGCCCAGGAGCCCCGCGTACAGCTTGGCCGTGCCGGCATCCATCATCTCCTGCACATAGACACCTGCAGGGAGGGACAGGGGCAGGTGAGGCCCCCACGCTGCACCCCATGGCCGGGGCTGTGCCGCCCCGGGGGTGCCCAGGAACTGCACGCTGGGCCCATACACAGCAACAAATTCATTATATATGTCCTTTGGGACGGGCCGTGTGTCCCAAGCCATAGGCTGATGGACACACGGGACTGTGCGTGGCCAAAGCCACACGTGGCAGCATCCCCCCCTCCACTGTTACCCCTTTGGGGCTCAGCAGCGATGGAGCAGTCCCCTCCACCCGTCCCCAAGCTTGCTCCTGGGGAGGGACGAGAGCCACCCTGGAGGGGCTGTGCTGTGCCTCCCCTGAGTGTGTGTGATGCTTTGGGACAACCCCACTGTACCTGTGTCAGGCCGGCCGTGCCCGGAGGTGACACAAAACCCAAAGGCACCGTGGGGGGGTCGCTGTAGCTCCAGCTGGCTGGTGCCGTCGGGGAAGACCTGCACCACACGCCCCACTGCACGCAGCCGGCCGGGCGCCCCGATGTCCTCCACGCTCAGCGAGCGCCGTGGCCCCGAGCCCCCCTTCCTGTGGGGAGAGGGGAGACAGGGTGAGCAGGGACCCCAGGAAGCTGCCGGGGACTGGGTGATGGGGTCCTCGGCTGCAGCGAGCCGCCGCATGTGGCTGAGCACCCCGAAACAGCCTTCCCGGGCACAGCAGGGACATGCCAGGCCCCATCCTACCGGCCGGCCGCGGTCTGGGGCAGGAGGTAGGCACTGGCGCGGGGTGCCTTGCCCAGGAGGGTGTGCAGGCTCTGGATGGAGGCAGCTTTTTGGGGCTGGCAGAAGGGCGACGGTGGCACCTGGGGAAAAGCACCCGGCTGAGATGGGGATGACCATGAACACTGTGCAGCACTGCAGCCCTTCATCTGTCAACATGTCCAGGAAGCGGGGGGCACGGGGGCATCCCACACTCCCTGTCCCCCCACCAGAGCCCTCCCCAAACCACCGCTGAGGAGGGATAAGCCAGTGTTCCCCACTCCAAGCCAGGACACCCGCCCAAGGAGCAGGTTTTCTTGGGGACGCACCTCACTGCTCAACTGGTTGGGACACACAAGCCAAATTACCCCATCTCCCCGCCCCAAATCTGCTCTTCCATCCCGTCCCCCCCCATTCCCTCCTTCCCCCTCCCACTCCCCATTTGGCTTTTCAAACCCGGCAGGTTTGGGATGACGCGTACCCCCACACCCTCCCTGGGACTGCCGGGGCCATAAAGTGATGCTCAGGAATGCTTCACCCCAGCCCAGCACCCCTCCTCTTGTGGGACCCCTCCCCATCCCCCCACAGACACCCCCCTGCCGGGGGGACGCTTCGGCTCACCAGTCGCAGGGATTGCAGGGAGGGTGACTTCTTCATGCCAGGGCCGTCCGGGGGGGTGCCGCCAGGGGCCGGGAGCTGCTCCATGCTATAGCAGCGGAAGCGGCCCAGGCGCTGCTTGGTGCTCTGGCTCAGGCTGCACAGGAGTTTCTTCAGCCCCGACGCTGAAGCGCTGCTGCCCTTGCAGCTCGCCGGCCGCCCCAGCTCCCTGGATGGAGAGGGACGATGGTCATCCACCACGTGCCTGGCAGGGAGCATGACTGGCAGCTGCCTCGGGGCTGGGGGTGCATCCTGCACCCGCCTTCGCAGCCTTGACAGCCACAGCACAGTGAGATTGGGGTGCACGGTGAGATCAGCGTGCAGCCACCTTCCCCCAGCAGTAACCCAACATGCGCAAGAGACAGCTTCACGAGCCAAAGAGACCCGAAGGGCTCCCTACCCATTTTCCCCATGGTATCAGGGGTGTAACACCTTTCAGGCCTCCCCTGCTCTCTACCCAAAGGAATGACATCCTGCCAAGGGACTTGAAACACCCAGTGCTGCCCCTGAACCCTCCCGCTAGGCTGAGACATGCTGCACCTGGGCACAGGTCCAGCAGGTTTGTGTTTGGTGAGCCCCAAGGCAGCTGATCGTCCCAAAAGGGAATATCTGGCACTAAGTGAAACCCCTCCAAGGCCGCCCACTGCCACATTGCTGCAACACCCTGTGCAGAACCAGATGCGGAGTGAAACGCAGCTCCCCCAAACCCACTTGAACACACACATGTGCAAAATTGTCACCCCCAGATTGAGGTTTTCAGTGCCAAAAGGCATGGTCCCACCAGTAAGCCTTGGGGGGCTCAGCTTGGCAGTGTCCCACTGTGCCAAGGAGTGATGCTCAGGGTACAGGATGCCAGCAGCCTGTCGCTCTCACTCACCCATGTGCTGTGCTCCCAGCTGGGTGCCGCTGCTGCCGCGCTCCAGGCGTCCCAGCAGCTTCCCCGGGGGGATGAGCAGCCTTCTGGGGCACGGGGGTAACTGGGCTGGCAGCGGGCTGCGACGGTGCCCCTGTAACCGTAGTGAGACAGTCACATCCCCGCCTCATTGGGGACCCCCCTGGGCACCCCCATGCGCGGGTCTCTTACCTCTGCCTGTACCTGGGGGGTCCTGCCCATCCTGCCCATGGGTGTTGTTGCAGTTGTTGGTGGACAAGGCACGGAGGGGGCTCCCTGGGAGCCACCTGGGGCTGCAGGGACCCCGCTGCTCCCCCTGCCCTGCCATGCCCCCAGGCTGGGTGCGTGCAGCGCTCCCACCATCAGGCTCCAGGCTCCGGGCTCCTTGGCTCGATGCCCGGCAGCTGCCACCAGAGAAGAGGGCTTTCCTGCAAGGCACCTGGGAGCAGGCCTTTTTGGTGGTGGGGGGAGCAGGGCGGTGGGTGCCCAGCATTGGGGTGCCAACCCCCAGCTGCAAGGAGGAGTCCAGGGGCTCACTGGGCTGCTGTGGGGGACGAGCGGCATTTCCCACCCCCCCGCTGCCCCCCGGATGCCGGCGGGGGTCCTCCTCCTCCCGGCTGCTGGGTCTCCCCGGTAGCAGGGGACAAATAGCCCCTGGCTGACTTGCGGTGCCATCTGAGCCCCCGTCACCTGTGTGGCGGCCACCACCAGCCGCACACATCTCCTTTGCAGCCCTCGCCTCCAGCTGTGGGGCGGCACAGGGGGCCCCGTGCTCACGAGCCCGGGGATCCCGGTGCCCACGTGGGTGGGGGCTGCAGGGTCCTGCCTCCTCGCTGTCCGTCCGGCAGCCGTCAGAGGTGTCTGTGCTCTCCAGGGCTGAGTCCACCTCGTCGATGTAGGTGACGTCCCCAATGTAGGTCTCCTTGATCTTCT
The DNA here is from genome assembly GCA_013389945.1 of Fregata magnificens. Lineage (NCBI taxonomy): Eukaryota > Metazoa > Chordata > Aves > Suliformes > Fregatidae > Fregata > Fregata magnificens. The sequence continues at coordinate 474,906 of WAAD01005356.1, forward strand.
CAGTGTGGATGCGCTGTCGGGAGGGGAGGATCCACAGCGGGGACCCCCGGGGGCCCAGAGCCCTGGTTTTGGGCTCCGGCCAGGCAGCACTCGGCCCCCCGCTATCCCCTAGGATGCTTCCTTGTGCCACAGGGCTGCTTTCAGCTGCACCAGTGGCTGCTGGCGTATCCGTGCCCCTGCTGGTGGTGGCACCAAGGAAGGAGCCGCAGGCACTGCACTTGTCCCCAGCCACAAGGTCACTGCTCCGGGCTTTGGGCCGGCTGGCCCTGTCCCCTGGCTGCCCACCACCAGCTGGCTCCGGTGAGGAGAGTGTCGAGCCCAGCACCCGCCGGTGCCGCAGCTGCAGCCGCTCCAGGTACCGCACCTCGGCGTCACGGGCCGACTCGTCCTCGAAGCGGACGCGGGACGGGGAGGGTCCCCGGGGCCGCCGCAGCCGCCCGCAGCTCGACTCTCCACTCGATGAGTCGCTCAGGCTCCCGCCGTCCCGTGGGGCGATGCTCGGCCTCCCGCTGGGCTCCCTGGCGTGGGGACAGACAGACGGACAGCCAAGCTGCAAGGCATGTCTGGTTCCCTTAGGTGGGACAGGCAGGAGGGAAGTCCACCCGATGCTCCATGCGGCCCCGCTCCCCTCCAGCCCTCTGCCCAGGCTGCCCAAAGCTGGAACAGTGAGAGGCTGCGGCAATGCCCTGCTGCCACGGCCCCACTTCATCACCTTTCCCCCGCACCGAGGTGCGTGGTTAATCAGTCCAGGAACACCGAATTGCACATGACCTGGCACACATGACGAGCCACGGCTTTGGTACAGCCTTCCAGCACCAAGCCCCCTCTGGGGAGGCACTCCCCATCAGCTGGGAAACGCAATCCTCCTAGCCAGCTGGGAGCACACTGTTAATGCCTCCACACTATCATAAACCACAATTAAACACCCCCCAAATATTATGCTGCAAAGGCTTCACACATGCCTGGGCAGGGGGACGCTCCTGCAAGCAGCGGGTTGCTCACACAAGGGTACAAGGCTGCATGCAGAAGTTCAGACCCTGGCTCTGCACACATGGGTGCACACTCTGCACACATGCCTGCACGCATGTGCACACTCTGTACACACATGTACGCTTTGCATATGCACGCTCTGCCCACGCACGTCCATGCTTTGCACACATATGCATGCTCTGCACATGCACCAAATCCCAATGCATCCCCCGAGAGCACCGAGGCAGTGGCGGGGGGGGGAGGCAGGACGCAGCCCGCGGGGCTGGCACTGACCTGGGGCGCGGGGCAACGGCAGCGGGGAGGAGGATGTCGTGGCTGGCACGCAGGGGGTTCGTCCGAGCCTTCATGCGGGCGCGCTGCAGCAGCTGCTTGGCCTGCTCATGCCGCGGGCTCAGCTCGAGCTCCTGCCCGGGGACAAAGGCCCTGTGGCCCCGCAGCACGGAGGGGGATTAGGAAAAAATAACAAGGATTAGATGTGGTTTAACAGTGACGACGAGGCTGCTCTGCCCAGAGAAAACGGGGCCTGGCCTCCATTCATGGGCGGGCTGGCTGCCGCGCTGGGGGCCAGCCGGGCGGGAGGGGGGGTCGCACCCCGCACCGGTGATGCGTTGGGGGGAGGCTCAGCACCCACACACCTCAGGCACCGGCTCAGCCAAGGCAGCGCTTTGCACCACGGGCATCACGGAGGTGGATGGGGAAACTGAGGCAGGCACTGCCTCCAATCCCCACGGGTGTAAATCCCGCAGCGATGTGAACGCAGGTAGGTTTGCAATGACCCCCCCAACCCAGCTACCTCGCGGCCTTCCCTTCCTTGCAGGGGGTCCTTCCCCAGGCCCCCCGGCCCCCCCGCCCTGCCGGCTGCAGGGTGGGGGATCTGTCAGCTACGGGAGGGCACAGCCCTGCTCCAGTGCTGCCTTCCCCATTGGCCATGGCCCTAATCCCCCTGATTAAAATAATCAGCTCAGGCAGTCACTTCGGAAGCCTGGCCTTAACCTCTTCATGGCAGGAGGGTGGGTCTACACCGGCCCCCAGGAAAGACCCCTGTGCAGCACCATGGGCGGTCCAGGCTTCCCCCCAGGTTTCAGCTGCCCCTGCTCATGGGGAGCACAGCATCCCCAGCTCTGCCTCACAGCCGGCTGTCACCAATCAACCCCAGCTGCCAGAGCAGAATCAGTAACCACAATACAGGAGGGTCTTCCCCACTCGCTTGCTTCCCCCATGCAGCCCCCAAACCCCCGGCCCTGCTCCCCCAGCCCGCACGCTGCCACCCAGCTCACCTGCCCGTCCCGCCTCCGTATTTTCAGTCCGTACCTCTAAGGTTTATCATTAGTCCAACAAGATTACACACGCCTGCTGCCTCGATCTTCTTAAGCACCTGGAGCAAATTTCTGTCCTGTCCTCTTCCCCAGCTCCCTTCCCGCCCTGGGGTCCTGGCGGGGACCCCCTGTGCCCAAACACCGCATGGACACTCGGCTCGGCCTGACCCTCCTGCCCCGCTCGCACCGAAGCATCGCCAGAGCCCCTCCACACTCCCCTCACCAGCTGCCACGCTGAGGGGGCTGCCCCGCAGCCCTCCCCCAGAGCCCAGCTGAGCCTTAGCACTGCTTTGTGGGGTGCATTTAAAATACAAGACTGGGGAGAGGGAAAGAGGGAAATGTCCGCCTCGGCCACACTGGGCTGACCTACCTGCAGCCCTCAGCATCCTGCAGTGAGACCCCCGAGTCCCAGTCCCCGTCGCTCGCCGGCACCTCTGAAACGCAGGACAGGAAAAGGCATCAGCCTGGCTGGACTGCGGCCCCAGCCCCCCTCGCTAGCACCCCCCGTACCGCCAGCCCCACAGCTCAGCCCATCCTAACAAACACCCTTTTTGGGGCTATCCCAGCCGCTTGGCTCCAGAGAGACCCCAGGGGAGCGAGATGTGGGGTAACACCACCCAGCATGGGGTGCACCCATGGGATGGGGACCGCGGGGTCGTCAGGGCAGATGCTTTCAAAGGAGAAATTCATTCTCTTTTCTGGTGGCAGCTTGCAAAGGGAAGATGATGCCTGCAGACCTTGAGTGCCCCAGAAAGTGGGTTTCTTGCTCTTGCTTTTAGCAGTGAAATTCCTCACCAGGACGCCGGAGGGGACCGGAAGCACCCAGTGAAGAAGCACCCCATTTTGTTCATAGGCATCTCCTACAGCTGCCAGCAAAGGGGGTGCAGCACCCACAGGGGACGGGGCAGCCCTGGGCTGTGAACCAGTACAGAGCTGCACCCGCAGCGTGGGAGGCTGGAGGACGGCACCGAGGACCCCCTTCACCCCAAAGCTTTTCCTTCCCGCTCCCCCTGGCTCTACCAAAACAGCCGCCACCTGCGCGAAATACGCACCGGCTGCAGCAAGGCTCAGCACCTCCTGCAGCAGCCGCCGGTTCCTCTCCACCCGCTCAGCCAGGGAGAGCCTCTCCCAGCCTTCCACCATGGTGGGGGATGCAGAGGGACCCCCCCAGTCCCGCAGTGGGGTTTGTGCCTCTTCTTCCAGGGGGGCTGTTTCATGGGGGGAGGCAGAGCCCTGGGACCCACTGCCCTCATCCTGGGGAAGCTCAGTGTCTCCTGACACATCTCCCCTGGGTACCGGCACCCGCCAGAGCCCTGGGATGCCGGCACGGGGTGCTGGGGGGCCGCCCACCACAGGGTCCCCACCATCCAGCAGCCCGTCTGTCAGGTAGGTGCGGAGCTGAGCCCGTGGCTCCACCGCTGCCACGTCCATCACCGGCTTCCCCCGCCGGGGCCGGGGCTTCTTGGGCGAGGGGCGGTCGGGGGTGGTGGCGGGGGTCCCCGGCCGGCCAGCCCCCCGCTTCTCCTTCAGCGCCTTCACCTTGCTCTCCAGGACGGCATGGGGGCTGTGGGTGGCCTCGGGGCACTCCAGTGGGGCAGGGGCTTGGCTGTGCTGCTTGGGGGGCCGTGGCGCCCGCCGCATCTCAGCAGGAGAGCCCCTCTCCATGCGCCCTGCAGGGAGAAAACCCAGGGGAGGGTGGGCGAGTCCCCACACTGCCCTCACCCTCCTCCTCCCCGGCACCCGCCTTGGCACCTCCTGCAACCAGCATCACCCAGGCCTGCCAATGGCTCTGCAGCAGCAGCAGCAGGGATGCCCGTGCCCAGACTGGGGACAAAAGCATGCAATGCCACTGCGGTGCACAGTGTGGTGGGGATGGGGACAGGGACGTGGCACAGCACGAGACCACCCACCCACAGCACTGACACCGTACCAGCATCGCTCTGGAGCAAGGGGAACAGGGCAGCCATGGTTGCCCAAAGCAGCCAGCCAGCCAGCCGGGGGCTGAGCAGGAGTGCGGGTGCCTGCCCGTGCTGTTTCGGGTGCCCTGGGGCACCCAGCAAGATGCTCCAGAGGGAACCGGCACTCTCTGAGCCAAATCAGGGCCCCAAAACTCCCCAGAAATCCTGCACGGACGCAACTTGCCGAAGGTGCCACCAGACAGACACCAGCCCCCTGCTCCACCCCAGCCCCCAGGGTCATACGTGTCACCCGTCCTGCACCGGCCTCGTGGTCCCAGTGGCACCAGGGTGCTGCTGCCCCCCTGCACCCCGCCGGGAGCATCCCATCCCTGCTGGTACCCCTGGAGGAGCTTCCCCCGTGGCCGTGGCTGCAGGAGCATCCTGGTGGCACGCACCCCGGGCCCCATCACCCCCCCGGGTCACCACAGCCCCGCGCTGCCCCCGGGGCAGAGAGCTGGCAGGACGGGGCCACGGGCGCGAGGCAAGGGCTGTCCTTACCCCCAGAGCAGCATCAGGAGAGGGCTGGGAAGAGGGAGAAGAAGGCGGAAGAAAGGAAGGAAGCAGGGGAGGGGAAAAAAAAAAATTGAAAAAAAAAAAGGGACAAACCAGCAAATCCCAGCCCCTTCAGCGGAGCCAGAGCTCAGCCTCTTGGCTGGGCTGTGGGGCCACGGCTGGCCCTGCCTCCCACCCGGGCCTCCTCCTCCTCCTCCTCCTCTGCGCGCCCCCGAAGCGCGCACCCTACACCAGGGCACCCAGCCAAATCCTGCACCGACCCCAAAGCGAAACCGCCTGCCCCTGCGATGGCTGGCGGGTGGCCCAAAGGGCGACGCCACCGCGGCCACACACGGCGTGGGGGATGGAGGGGACTCCGCGGGAGGGGGGAACCCAACACCCCACGCCGGGACGGAGGGAAGCCCAGCTGCCTTGGCTGGCTCTCAGGAATGTCCTTTGTCTGGGCTGTGGGTTTGGGAGGCGAGCGGGGAGCAAAGCCAGCCCACCTCCCCGGGCTTGCTGGGGGGAGCACCTCACCCCGGTGTGCTGGGTGCCGGAGGGGTCTGGCCCACACCAGCAGCTGGGGCTTCAGGAGGGCAAAAAGGATGGAGAGGGTAGTCCTGCCGGGGTGGTGGTGTTTTCTCTAACAGCCTTCAGACCGACAGCAAAGCCTGCCAGCTTTAGGCACCCTCCTGTGAGCATCACGTGTTTGCAGACATGCTAAATTTTCCTGCTTTCCCAGAGGCCAAATTCTGCCTGGACCCCATGGCAAGCCGAGGCCAATGGCTCCAGACGGAGCATCTTCAGGTGGGAGGATGGTGGGAGCTGAGCTTGGTACATCCACGTATCATCATCCCATCATCCCTAAAACCAGCGTGCAACATGCACCCTGCAGAGCCACCCACACTGAAACCCCGTTCCCTGCCGTCCTCCCCTGAGACCCCACAAAACTCATCACACAGGAGGAAGGTCCCGGGTGGGCAACTGCTCACCTGGAGGCACCAGGGCCGCTGTCCCCGGGGGGCAGGATGGGTGCTGCAGGGGCCATGGGCATCCCGGCTCCGCTCTGGCTACCGCTTTAAGCCGCAGCTTTTGATATTTGTGATTGGTTTCATAATCCTGATCAAAAGGAAATCACCAGGATTATGAAATTGTTTTAATCCTCCTGGCTCCGACCACACTGGCCCCCGCCAGCATGAGCGGCAAGAAATCAATTTTATCTTCTTAGAACATCCCCCACCATCCCAGTGGCCGTGGGGCCCCCATCATGACCAAAACTGAGCCTGAGGGCTTCCTTCCCCGTGGGGGCTGGCCGTGCTCACAGCAGGCATCTGGGCTGACCGGCAGCGGGCATGACTCCTTGCTCCACGGGAGACAAACCGAGCATCTTCTCCCAGCTGCTCCCAGGCAGGAGGGGACTGCTGGCAGGTTTGGGTGGAAGAGTCCAGGGCAGAGAGCGCCTCCTCGCCCCGTACCCCAGCCCTGGGGTCCCACCTCCCCTGCGATGCCGGAACCCATCCTTACCTCCACACTGTCCCGGGGAGGGGTCCTGGCTCCTCTGCCTGGGAAAACGTGCCTGGGAGATGTCGTCCCCATCAAGCTGGGGACAAACCGCCCGGTGAGGTGCCAAAGCAAGGGCAGCCGGGCTCCTGCCACCAGCCAGGGAGGGAGCCGTGCGCAGACAGCTGCAGCCAGCAGCACCCAGGGCACGGGGATTAAACCTCTGGAAAGTGGCTGGCGTGAGCAGCAACAGGCTTAGAGTGATTTCAAGGCGCTGGGCTCTCTTCTGGAGGAAGATTGATTGCAAGAGACGATGAAGGGATTTAAGAGAGCAAAATGAAAGCACAGACCCCAGACAACCCAGGGTTGGGCTGCTCAGCCCCTGGTCACCCACTGTGCAGGCAAGATGACACCTTGGACCAGAAACAAGCTGGAGAGAGGCAACCAAAGGCTCCCAGAAGGACCAAGAGCCTTTAGCCGGCACAGTCTGTGCAGAAAGTTTCCTCCAGCATCACCCCCTGTGTGTTCGGTTCAAGCCCTTCCCAAGAACCCCACCTCCAATCCCTCCTCAAACATCTCCCTCCTCCAAGCACCTCCACCTCCTCCCAGGACACAGATGTCCCCCACCTCCAGCCACCAGTGACAGCCCACAGCTCCCAAGGGTGCAAGAGCAGTGTCTTTTTACAGACCAGTGGAAGCAAACGCTTCGTGGATGGATGCGGCACCAGGGGTGGGACGTGAGAAGAAAGACACACAGACTGGGGACAAAAGAGGCATCAGATCATTGGAAAACAAAGAGCTTGTAATAATGAAAAAAGGACAGATTTTGTAACCAATCACTTTTTCCTTTGAAAAACACAATCACAGTAACTTTGCTTTATACAACCACCTAGAAACTATGAAACAGTATCACATTGTGCATTTTTTTTTTTTTAAACCTACTTATCAAGAAGGGTATTCCACACTTCAAAAATTATATCCATTTGGGGAGGAAAGAGGAGACAGCTAATAGCGCAGTCACAGATACATCATGAGTCCAAGCAAGCGGCAATTCTTTGTCCTCACCTTTTCCACTTAGACAAAAAAGAAGAGTGGAGAAGGGGATAGCAAAAGAGAAGGGAGGAGGAAAGAAAGAAAGCACCCACAGAGGACTAATCACACTCCATAATTACTTTTGACATCTACAGGGCTTCATAGAAAGATCATTTAGACCAACACAGCGGGGAGGGGAGAGGAAGGCGGCAGCGGGACCCAGGGGGGGAACTTTGGCATTTCCACCCCGAGCCCCCTCCAAACGCCAATCCTTTGCCAGGAGGACCTATGGGACGGGGAGGGCATCGCAAGTTCTACCAGGCTGCCCAATTTCTCCTCTGGAGCAAAGAGTATGCAATTTGGTTTCTAGAGCTTGAGGGACTGTCAGGCCATGGGGCATCTTCCCAGGCAGGGTCGGTGCCTCTCGCCCACTGCGGCATGGCTGTGCCTGGGCCAGAGCAGCCTCCCGACTCCCACCGGGAACAGGGCTGAGGCACCAGCATCCGCATACACCCAGTATTACCATCTCTTTCCCCTCCTCCCCCTGCAAAACCTGCATTTCTCTTGCAGCCAGGGTGCTGCAGCAGGGACTGAAGCCCCCGAGGGATGCTGACACATCAGTTTAACCCCACGGTGGTGCTGGGTCGACAGCTCATCCCAAGGTGTGGTATTTGGGATGACATCATGTAAGGGAGGCAAGGTTTGATGAGGCGACAGCCACCAAGCCCAACTGTGACTGCTGCAGAGTTACTGCAGGGATTTTCCCCCAGGAGCCCCAGCCCCTCTTTTCCAAGGAGACAAAACAATTCAATCGCTTTCTGAAATAAAAATTAAAATTAAAAAAACCTATGCTTAAGGCAGAAGATCATCTTCCCTCTGCGAGTGCAAAGCAGAACGGCAGAGGAGAGGAGGGAGGACATGGGGCTGGGACACAGCACGTGAGCAAAGTGGCTTTTGTGTTCCCAACGGGAGCCAAGCCATGCCCCAGCGTGACGGCCCGATGTCAGGGCCACAAACCCCCCAAAAGCCTGGGGCACACACTGGAGTCACAGCAAACAGCACGCAGCAGCATGCTTGCAGCATAAGGCCAAATTCACTTGGCTGTTCAAAATGCAGGCAAAACTCAAAGGCTTTGTGCCGTCTCCCTTGCTCCTTAAAAGTTCCACAGTAAAATCCCCAGGGATTGTTATCTCCTGAACCTGGACTGTGCTCTCCTTCCCTGCCTCCCACACGGCTGCAGTGGCCAAGCACTGGAGAGGAAGCAGAACAAGCAGCACAAGAAGGTGTTAGGGAAGTAAGAGCAGCAGGATCCAACTGTGCTCCAGAAGAGACTTCCCCCCCAAGATTTTCATGCTGAATGCTGCTGCCGGTCATCCCCACGTGCCCTGCATACCATTGGCTTTGGACAAACAGCAAAGACACCAACAGAACAAGGAAGGCCAGGAACGGGGCAGGGGAAGACATAGGATGAGCAACAGCTGACTTTGGGAACACACCTGGATTTCAGAGGTAGGAGCTTATTTGATACATACAGGTCACAGCTGTGAGCACTGCAAATGCATTTCTTTCAAAACATGGTGGCACAGCATTTGTTCCCGTTGATGGAGCAGCTCCCGCTCCTGCTTGCCAAGCCCGTAAAGCCCAAACCTGCCCCGCTGCCCCTTCAGGAGCGCTCACCCACAGCACACGGCATTCCCCTCCCCAGGCAGGGGGACCCGGTGTTTCTGGTGACACGGTCCCAAAGCCACGCAGGGAACTCCAGCCAGCAAATAAACACTGGATGCTGCAAATCCTAACCCTCTGCAACCTGAAAATCCCTGGATGAGCAGGAAGGATGGAAAGCAGCAGGGAATCAGCATGGAGAAGCGAGTTCAAAGGGAATTTCCAAAATTCATCGGCCACACTGTGGCATCTCCTCCCCTTAGACGGGACCATCTGCAAGGGTTTCAGCCAGACAAAAGCAGCTTCCACACCATCCACACCGGAGCCGCACACAACCAGAACCTCTGACAAGCCTCCGGTGCACCGAATTGCAAGGAGAGGTAGAGCTCAACACCCAAAAGCCAGCACTGCTTCACGGCGGCCAGAGCACAGACCTGTCTCAGCTTCTACCTTCCATCCAGCTACATCTCAACAACTAAAACACTGGATTAAAAAAAACCCAGCTCCTTTTAACTCTGCTCTCCATAATTCTGGATTGTCACCCTGCTGTTCTCCCTCCAGCAGTGTTTCTAAGCACCCATTAGCAAAGCCCACTCACGAAACGAAGCCACCCCAGGACTGTCCCCGCTCCCCTCGCTCCCGTTGCGCAGGCTGCTCACAAGGAGCAACGGGGCTATTTTCTCTCACCATCTGCTCTGCTTTGTTAGGTTTCCCTTTATTGGCCAGATGTTCTCATAGACGCGGAGCCATCCCAGCCGTAGCGCTCGCTCTCAGGAGGAATCTGCACGCCTGATTTCTCAGAAATCTCTGGGAGGGAACAGGCAGACACAGCACTGGGGAGCTGGGAGCCTTTAAAAGCCATGCCTCCAGGAATTCAGGCTCCTTTCCCCCAAGAGAGCATCTTCACTGCCAAAAGGGACGATGTTTTATTTTAGGAGATAACGTTTGCTAGCTGTGGCATGCCACCTCCCCTTTTTCTTATTTCTCCTGCCAGCAAAGACAGAGAAAAAGGGAAAGCAAAGAGCAGAGCAGGGAGCAGAGCAGACGAACAGACTGCATTCTTGCTTCCCCTAAGGATTTGGGTAAACTACAGGATAAGAATTTAATTACTCGCAACTTGACCCTCCCCGCCAGGTTGGGAAGCGGATGGTTGGGACAGTTCAGCAGCAGACAGATGGGCAGGACATAGGCCACCGGCCCACGCCCCGCTCTCCCCAGCCCAGCTGAGGAAGGCAGAGTGCTCCCAGGGGACTGGCATCACTTCAAAACATCTTTCTGTATTTTTCCTTCCCTCTGAAAGGATGAATTGCCAGTGAACTCTGTTTCTTCTTGTAAAGAACCACCTGCTTAAGTAACAGCACTGGTTTATTTTGGATTGCCCCCCCCCCGGTGTGGCTGCCCTCTGCCTTCCTCTAAACACACCTAGGCAGGTATGGCTTCACTCGTCTCCCACCGCTCTTGCTGGAAACACCTACGCAAGGTTTGGACATGGCAACAACTGCTGCAATGCAAATTAGGAAACTGAAATATTTTAAGGGGCTTTGTATCTCAGACTCCACTTCCATACGAACAGGAACCCTCCATTTAAGTAAGAACAGACCTAAGGGAGTTAAACACAGGAGAACAGGCTCCTGAGCACCGAAAGGATGAACAGCACAACCCCTGCTAGTCCAGCTGCCCTCCCGCCAGATCAGACCGATGCTGCAGGAGCTGCAAGGAGGAGCACCACAACAGACAAACCAGCTACTCCACCAAGCACACTGCCGACAGAGCAGAGGCACCTCCCAGAAGGTCCGTCCCAGTTTCTTTGTAAGTTGAGAGCACATCACAGAAGTGTAGGTAGTTGCAGGTTTGCAGTGTTGCCCTTGGCCTGGCACAGGTTCACCACCACTGAATTTTAATCTATTTCAAATTAAATGAAGAGAACTAAGTTTCCTTCTTCAGTTCCCCGGGCAAGAGGCACAGCAGGCAAACTGAGAAAATGCAACACACTGGTCATGTGAGAAACCATGCTATCAGCTAATTAAACACCAATAACCACCAAACAGCAGCTGAGCAGGGATTCCTGCAACTCCATTGCCCAAACCAGAGGCAAGTCACTGGACAGACATCAGTGTGAGGATCCTACTTCAGGAGTTTCACCCTTCCCTTGCAGTCCTAGCTGTGCACCACGGCTGCCCACGAGCCGGGCAGAGGGGAAGGCGGCAGTCCCAGGGCCCTCAGCCATGCTGACCCGACCCAGCTGCAGCAGTCCTGGCTGCGAGGTTCAGCTCCAGCTCCCCTCGCCCACCGGCACTGCTGCGAGAGAGCAGGGAGTGCATGTCACGCCAGGGGAAGGACAGCGGGACTCTGCGGGCCCCCGTGTTTCCTTTCCTATGGGAGGAGAGACCAGCAAGACCATCGAGTTAGCATCGCTCTTCCGACATAATTTGCTCAGCAATATGGCTGCCCTTTGCCCGAGTCTGCTTAATAGTATCGCACTTCCCAAACTGGGTGAGTGAGACGAGGCAAGGGGCACAAGTAACAGTCAAGCCACAGGGCAGCATACCAGGATAGCGCCTGACAGAGGCTTTTTGCCAAACCAGAAGCCACAAGGAGACCTGTTTTCAGTTTCACCTTCCCCATCAGGTGGGCACAACACAGTCCTTTCCACGCTCCCCGACAGCTCTCCAACACACCACCGCTCCTGAACACCAGCCTGCTAAACTCTCCCCTGCCCACAGGAACCATCACCTCCTTGCCTTGTACCGCTTTTGCTGCACTGGGCTGCAGGAGAATACCAGGAAAGCTCCCTGCTCAGTACGGGATGCCCTCATGCCATCTAAGGATTATTAAGGCTTTGAAAAATACTTTTTGATCTAGAGAATGAAGTTCTGAAGCCTTTGTTCACCTAGCTTTTTGCACTGTTGGTAGGACCAAACTCTCCTTTCAAAAGGGCCTTAAGATCATCTGCACTACTTTCACACAGCTGCATGGAAAGTTGGCATTGAACCGGCGCAACAGACATGCCCAGAAGCAGTAGCAGCAACTAAAAAAAATCAGAAAGAGAAACTTTGGTTTAAAATAAAATAAAATTGAAAAGAAAGAAAGAGAGAAAAGGTAAACACAGGTGCAAGTTGTCTCACAAGAGGGGTATTTGCAGGACATAACCCCACAACCCTGGAGATCTAGATCTACATTCCCGGCTTTGTTTTACTGTTACAACCTTCATTGCACAGGACTCAAAATCACTCTTATATGGTTGTTAAGTTTCATAAATAATGTGAAAACTATATGCAACAAATACATCATATTTCCAAAAAATTATAAGAAAAGTTACATCAAATTAAAAAGTAGCTTCATGAATGAAGATACTGCTCTAAGTGCACTTTCCCTGCAAGTGCAGCCAGTGCCTCAGCGCTGGATATGAAGAAAAAAAACAAAACCAAAAAAATCAGATTTAAAAACTTAAGTCCGGTTTCAACCAGTCAAAACCGGGCCAAGCAGAAACCGAGTGTGCTCTTGGCACTGTCCCATGAGGGAGTCCCTATGATGCTTCGTTATCCAGATAGGTTTGTATGTCCTTGTTGAGACTGTAAACAATCCTTCTTTCCTGAACTGTCCTCTTTATTGGCAAAACAAAGTAAAATATTTTATTTTTTTTTTAAAATAGAACATTAAAATTAACCCAGAAGAAAATAAACGAAACACAGTGAGCTTGTTGGAGTCCATAGGATCTGGTCTGGAAGAGCTCAGAAAACGTGTTCAGTGTTTTCTCCTGTTTTCAGCTGGAACTGTACCAGAGATCGGGTTACTTGGGGAAGAGGGGAACAGAACGAGAAAACAAAGGATGCGGAATAAGAGACAGCGGCCATCTCATGTGTTCACTTCATTCGCTAGGTCCTCTATCAATACCTTAGTGTCACAAGCCTTGGACCTGGGGAAAAAAACAAACAAACAAACAAAAAAACAACAGGAAACACTCATCAGGGAGAAGAAATTCCCATTAGTACATGCAGACAGTAAAACCACAGCGCATGGAGGGGGCCGGGGGGCAGGGACGAAAAAAAAAATTGTTCTTACACAGAGAGGGAATAAGCAGGCTACTGGAACTGTTTCACACTCTCCCACTCTCACTGGGAATAGCAGAGCCTTATAAACATGCCCCAGCTGTCCCTCAGCATCCTCCTCCCATAGCTCTGCCCACGCCATGCCATGCCGGCCACCTTGCACGCACGTACAATGCCCTCTGCCGGGCTGCACCAACAAACAGCCAGGGACCGCGGCGGCATTGCTGGGTGCAGCGCATCCATCCACCCCTCCACACAAAACTCCATCAAACCACTGCAGCACGTGCTGCAGATCCAAAGGAGTGTTCCTGCTCAATCTGTCACTGGGCTGCACAAAGTTACAGCAGCTTATTTTGGTATATGCTTGGCATGTCTCAGTTCGCTGCATGTCTGAGGGGTAAGCGGACATGGTTGTAGGGAATTTGACCAGGCTTTGGCCCACGTTCCCTCTGCATAAAGTCTTTCAGTCTCTAGCGGCCACACGAAGACTGTTGTTATTGGTCACACCCGTGTCCTCTGAGCCAACATGGACATGAGACAAGTGTGGCCCAAAGGCTGCGGCTCAGGCCAGAGCACACCCTTTGCGTGACAGTCACAGCCTCCTTTTCCTCCCATCCACCCTTCCCATGCCCTGATGCAACAGGGGGATGTGCTGCAGGGATTGCACAACAATCCTGACATGCTGTGGTTCAGCGTCCCCAGGGAGCCCAAGCTTGCCTCCTGGCCAAAGGACAGGGCTCTGCAGCTGTGCTGCTGGGGCAGAAGCGATGCCTGCAGACTGGAGCACCCTGTGATGCTCAGAGCACAGGCACTGCAGTGAAGATAAGCAGTCAACAGGTTCAGGCCTGGGGTGCAAGGTGGGGAAACGTCTAGGCTGTAAGGAGGAGGGGTGGAAAGAAAAAAAATGCCTGGGTTTAGATTTGGGAGAGGAAACGGTCTGACATCTCACACAGGAAGTCTTAACCAAATGATAACTGAAATCTTGGAGTGGTCTGAAGCCTGGAAATGGCTGGTTGATAGGAACCTCTCTTCCAGGTTTGAATTTACAACCTCTGGCAACTGCTACAGGCTATTTTTTGCAGGAGGGGGGTTTTGCAACGGGAACTGTCTTTTCCAGTGGTTTACCAGAACCCGAAGATGATGTAAAGGATGGATCAACCCTCCAGCAGAGAAACATTAATTTACTAATTGGACCTGTCCTCCCTTTGAATGACTATTGTGGCTGAGATCTTCACATGATTAACCAGTCCATACATGGCCACCAAGCATTAACAACAGCTCTAACACATGATCTGGTTTGTTGTGCTAGAGGAGAGGCAAAACATACTGTGAAGCAAGACGAGGTCTGCGCAAGGACACGCTCTGGCTGCGCTTCCACTGTTTGTTCTTCCGGCGGTTTCGTACACCATCTTCCTGGTCCATCATCTGATCCAAGAGTGTCAGGTCATCAGCGTTGAGCGGTGCCACAGAGATGTCCCTCACAGCACGGAACTCACCACAGTTGTTCAGGTGCTCGTTCTCCAGACGGAAGAAGTTCCACACAAACCGCCTGGGTGGAGAAAAAGTGAAAATTACCAATTCAGTTCCACTTTTGCAGGCATTGCCTGTGTTTGGCACTGGTACGTGCACCTAGATACCACTGACTGTTCTCACTGATCAAAGTGCCTCTGGGAACATGCTGGGAGTATGGAGAAACAGCAAATGACTAACAGCAGCACCTGCTACATCATCTTCCCAACTCTCCGGAGAAGAACAGATCTGTCAGGCTCATTCATTGTCCTAACGATGACAGCTCTAGTCTGGACAGCATGGAGGCACCAGGCATTACAAGCGAAACGCAACCTCCACCATCTACATGAGTGAGGTTCAGCTTCAAGGGCTTTTACTCGTCTTGAGAAGTTGCGGGGGTAGGTCTCCAGCTAGAGTACAAGTGTGTAAAGAGCCCTGAAACCTTGCAGGATCCAAATTAGTGTTTCGAAAAGCAGCAGAGATTTGAGAATAATTGTAAACCTGAGAATCAAGTGAAATTTCATCTAGAAGTTTCAACTAGGTAATTTTAAGGAGAAATTTAGTAATAACAAAACCCTCAAGGTTAGGTCTAGGTTCAGAAGAAACTGCAAACACAGCATGAAGGACTAAGTCCCGCATTGCTGCAGAGCCCTCTACAGCTTTCTTTACTCGGCACCCTGTTCAGATTAAATGTTCCTGTTAGACCTAGTCTTCCATTTCAAGGACTGGTACCTTCCATCTCCAAGGAGCAAGGCACTTCCCACTGCACTGACATTATACAAGTAATAAAAACGTAAAGGAGAAATGAACTGTTCAGTCAAGCAGCCTTACCGGAATACCTCAAGTGGGGCAAATACAGTAGAAATTATGTCCCCAGCATATGGAAAGATTTGCATGGAAGTGAGGGAGATCTGGATGGTCCACGCAAAACGCAGGATCACGTCTTCTACAATGGCACAATAGTAGTATGCCTGAAGAACAAGACAGACAAACCGGACAGCTCATTGTACATGTTCTGCACAGAAGACAGACCTCTTCAGGCCTTCAGGAAGATACAGAATTTGCTGCTCAACCACTAGAAAAGTGAACAGTATGAAATGATCTCTTTGAAACAAATGAACTCTACTGCTAGAAAATCCCAGCACATAGCATTCAGGAAGCACCAGTGGCCAACTGGAATGTGCTCTAAACTCATCAAGTTTTGTTAAAATATTTAAAGCCTTTCCTAATGTAAGAGCAGGCTGTATACGCACTTTCTGTGGGTAGACAATTCCTTCTCGAAGAAAGGTATTTTCACCAGCGTTTTTGTCAAAGAGACCCCAGTCCATCTTCAGGTCCCAAATAAGGGTATAGCAAGAGCTGATGAAATAGAAGATAATCCACAGGTAGAAGAACACTTGGGTGTCACTGTGGTTTTTAGCTGGAAAAGAGAACAACAGCATACTTCTGTACAAGTTAAAGCAGATTGCTTCTTAAAACAGCTACATATTGGCTGACTTGATCAGCGGAAATAACACCCCTTTTATTCCAAGTTCTGGGAAAATCAAGCTAGCTGATCTGAACCAAACCGAAAGCCTTACCAGGACCAGTTTTATATTGTCATTTAAATTCCACTTTCATCTCATTCAATGTTTTGCACTTGGGATTGAAATTTGCACTAATATTTTTATTTTCTTGAAACTTGTGGTAGACCTGCCATTCTAACTCCGAACAGCAGATGGAAGCTGAGGGCCATATTTCACAAAAGACACAGGCTTGTACAAAGGAAAAAGCAATGAGGCAGTGTTCAGTTAGGAGGGTTTTTTAAGAGAATATTTTAGTTTGCTAAATATAAACAACTGTGAATTAGTGCAGTAAAAGCCTAAAAGAGGACGAGCAGTACAGAAATTTCCACTAGCTGTTTCAGAGGCTGTGGTGGCAGGGGAAAGTAAGCAAAAAGAAGGCAATACATTAACATGTATGTACAAATGCTGAAGAAGACTCAGCACGGAGTTTTAAATGCCCATACAGAGCTCCTCTTTGTGAAACACAGGACTGTGGGACCAAAGTCTGCTCATTTGTTGTGCTGGTTTTGGCTGGGATAGAGTTAATTTTCTTCACAGTAGCTAGTATGGGGCTATGTTTTGGATTTGTGCTGAAAACAGTGTTGATAATGCAGAGATGTTTTAGTTGTTGCTAAGTAGTGCTTACACTATTCAAGGACTTTTTCAGCTTCCCATGCTCTGCCAGGTGCACAAGAAGCTGGGGGGGCACACAGCCGGGACAGCTGACCCCAACTGACCGAAAGGATATTCCATACCATATGGCATCATGATCAGTATATAAAGCTGGGGGAAGAAGGAGGAAGGGGGGGACATTGGGAGTGATGGTGTTTGTCTTCCCAAGTAACTGTTACACATGATGGAGCCCAGCTTTCCTGGAGATGGCTGAACACCTGCCTGCCGATGGGAAGTAGTGAATGAATTCCTTGTTTTGCTTTGCTTGTGTGCGCAGCTTTTGCTTTGCCTATTAAACCACCTTTATCTCAACGCGCAAGTTTTCTCACTTTTACCCTTCTGATTCTCTCCCCCGTCCCACCAGGGGGGGGGAGTGAGTGACTGTGTGGTGCTTAGCTGCTGGCTGGGGTTAAACCACGACACTTGTAAATACAAGTTTTTACAACTAAGTTGTTTCCCATTCTCCCCGAAAAGGTTATGCTGCTCTCTCAATTCAGCTAAATTCCCCTACATCAGCCAGCTGGGTAAAAACAAACAGATCTGATAATTTTGTTTGCTTTTAATTAGCAAATCTGGGTCATAAAGTTCATAAAAATAAAACACATTAAAATGCTTTGCAAGGCTGAGACACTTTGCATCTCCCTGTTGTCAGGAGTCTTTCCTCCTTTCTGTGCAGCCACTGTAATGTGTAAACTCATTCACCGTCTTTCTAATTCACTGATTCTTTCTAACAAAGCCAATAACACTTCTAGTACAAAAAACCCATGATGTTTCCAGTCCAAACCCAATGCCACGCTACGTGACAGCACTGTTTTCCGTATTTGTGGCTTTAAAACAACAGAATCCCCGAAGCTGATCACAGAGGGACCAACAGGGCAATTTGCTCTCTCCTTCCCTTTTTGATTCTAACATTTACGATATAAATGCAATGCAGCAATCCGATAAAATTAATGGAGGTGAAAATGAGAGGCATCGTGTAGGAGTACATTCCTCCCATTATGCCTTTCAGGCTTCCTGGACATGATGTGCAGGATATAGGTCAAATACACACACTCATTCTCCTTTCAAAACACACCCCCTAAAGCAAACCTATTAAAGCCACTTACACAGCAAAGCCTATCTGCAGTGAAGCTTCACTTCGGTGGAGGAAAAGGACATGAAATCTGCTGCAGCTCTCAGGTTTGACTAGCTTCCCTGCTTTTGTGCAAGGTTAGAAGCCTTTGAGCAGTAACCCACATCTTCCTGAGGCTTGGCTCTACTCAGGGACAGGTCTAGCATTGCATCACTCGCCACTGCCGCTGCAGAGCCATGACGTCACCCGGGAGCAGGCACAGAAGTCCTGCAGAATACGAGCTCTGATGCCTAGGTACATTAATCCCGCTGCTTTGAAACCACCTCTCCCATCCATTTTTAAAGTGCAGCTGCCCACAAAACAGGACATAGGAGAGTTTTTTGGAGCTTAGCAATTAGGGCTCCACTGCAAGATTTCATTCTCCCCCACCAGCTCCTCTGAAGCCTCCACTACATTATTTCAGGAAGAAAAGGCAGATGCTGACATTCAGTGACTCAGAGACACTAAGCCTGTTCTTTCCAACATTATTTTTAGCTCATTAGATCTCCATGTTTAGTTCCCACTACCAGATCCTAAACAATAATTCAGAGGTAGTTAATGGGTTAAGTGCTTTCAAAGCATCTAAAATGCTCCAAAGCACCCTGTGAGGCTGCATGCTTCCTATCGGTACCTTAGGCTTGAAGGTTAGGTCATGCTGCCTTTTTTTTCCCCCGCAAGGACAGAATTCAAATAAACTGAGTTTTACTCCACATCTTCATGGAGCAGACATGAGGAAGGCAGCACAGACAGTACTATCCACTGCCATGCCTTCGGCCATATCCCTGGCATGAGCCATGCCCTGCAGCGAAGCGGCATTGCTGGGAGCTCCTTTGGAGTTCTCCGGTCATGGAGGGGACAGTCTGGCCCCAGACTATCATCTCAAACTATGTCAGGGGCTAACAAAACTGTATCGTAAGTTGGCAATTACACAGGAAGGTGATTTCAAAGGTTCACGCTGCTTAAACCTAAATTGCCTTAAAGGTTATTGTGTGCAATTACGGAAAGGAGTACCGGGAAGAAAAAGGCCCAAGTAAGAAGCCTTGCGGCATTAACCTCACCAACCCCAAAAGGATGTGCTTGCTTCCAGTTAGGTTATCGTGGCCTCAGCTCCCTTTCCCTGCCCCTATCGTTGCAGCAGTCTTTTCAGTGGCACCTGGGGTCACGCCGCTTGCCCCTTGCTCCTGCTCACTTTCTCACCAACCGGCTCTGTAATGCATTCAGCTCCTGAAAAATTTCATTAAAAAAACCAAGTAACTCCCTCGTAAAATGCTCTAATCAGAACTAGCCTATTGTGTTCAGCCTTGGCCTTTGAGTCCCTTCCTTTAATCACTTATCCTCCTTTTCCTCCTGCCTGCAATTCTGTTTGATACCTTCCTTCCTTCTGTCCTCATTGCTATTCAGCTGATGTACAGAAATATGTTACTGCTCTAGGCAAGCAATTATATCTCAATCTCCACTGGCTGGTCCTAGTGGCCCTCTTCACTGCTGCTCAGGGGGCTAGAAAATCAAGCATTCATATTCTGCCCAGAAGCTCCATCTACTCCTCGCCTGCCAGTTTTTCCAGTAGCAATACATAGCTGTCCATATGTATGATGATGTCAGGGTCTATTTAAGCAGGAACTGTTTCATCCTGTGTTTTTTCTTTGTTTAATGATGTGCTGGAAACCACCAAAAACCATTAGAGCACGATAGTCTCAGGATGAGAGAAGCACTCTGGACACCTGGTAGATCCCAACCTCTCCAAGAGGGAAAAAAAGACCAAGTCTTCAACATCCCATGGACTGCAGCAACCCTTTGGCAGCACAACTGCCAGTCCACCCAGCAAGAGGTGGATGAAGGACTTTTCTACTCACTGCCCCAAAGGGCACCACCATGTAGCAACTTCCTAAGCTACAGTTATTCAAAACAGCACATGTCAGCACAAAACTCGACATGTAAAGTTGCAGGTGCAACTTTACCCTCCCTGCCAATGGGCAGATTTCAATACACGTTCACATTAGCATGTTTGCAACACGGAGGTGTTCAGCTATGTCAGAGGCTATTCGAGTTTGCAGTGCCCTGCTATCTCCACTTGCTGCAAGGTCGATGGGAAGCAGTGTACCACAGGGGCCGTTTGCAACCTTCACCACGAATTTCCATTAGCATCCTCAGTTTACGCTATAAAAGGCAACTCCAGTAGATACTCTGCACAAGTACACCTACCAGAAGGTCAACTAGATAAATAATGGAAGGCTTCCACCTTTGAACTGAAGCTGTGAATGGTCACAGTCCCATAAAAGAGCCAAAGGCACTGGCAGCGGCAGAATTTACTGCCTGCAAAAATTGCTGATAGACAGTATCTTGGATCCCAAACCCAGCCCCAGGGGACACAATATCTGACTAGCATTCTGAGAGAATAATACTCTGCAGAAATTATAGTCCCTTCTAAACATAGGCAAGAGAAAGGTTGCTTTCCATCAAAGATAGACAGCAAATACTATCCTGAACGCTGTTAATATTGACTTTACTTCCAAAGAATACTATCTGTTTACCCTGCTGAATTATTCTGGGGAATGTAAACACTATATAGTATTCAACACAGCGAAAATCAATGCCATGTATTATTGAAGATCTGGATAAGAGCACAATGGCCCTCAATAAGCACTCCTGGTGTGTCAGCCACTGCAGCTGGCTGAGGTTTCTGCTGCTGATGAAAGCTGTGATACAAGCTGTAAGGAGCATGAGGTTATCAGGAAACAGACTCAGGTAAGCCCTGCTACGAGACAAAACTGACCCAGCTCGAGCAGTTCTCCCTCCAGCGTCAATTAAAAACCTCTTGACCAAGGCATGCCAAATTCAGTCTCTTTTGATGACCAGCCTTTCAATCACAGATTTAAGCAGAACGAAAACAAAAAAGTATATATTTACAGTGTGCTAGCCAAGCACAGATACTAGAGAACTGAGCGTATACTTTCTGCCACCCAGTTAGCCCAGGGATGACGTGTGCCCATTAACACCATCCCAGCACACAACAGGAGGGGGGTGACAGGCAGAGGTGACTTATCTACATAAGAACTGCCATCAGAATGACATCCCAAAGCATTTGTCTAACACCTTACTGCTTGAAATGCAGTATTACCGCTCCCTCAGTAATTATACATCTTAATGAGGGAATAGCAGCAGTGTTGCCCTTCTGCCCAGCTAGCACGTACCGCTATTTAATACTGATCAATGGCAGAGCCATGACATGACAGTGGACTTAATGCAGTAAAAAGACAAATAACCCAGAGGAGCACACAGAGGACTTGCCATCATGCACTGATGGGCTTTGTCAAATACCAACCATTTCATATGAACAACCTTCCTGTTAGATTCTGCAAACCTCTGCTATAGCCTCCGGGCACAATTTAAAGCAAAGCAGTAAGATACAGCGCAGTGAAGAACTGTCAAGAGGCAACATCTCATTTCTTCTTCTAGTTAGATTCTACATTTGTAGAGCAGGGAAATCCCCAAATAGTGTTTTGACTAAAAATACTCCGCAAGTTTGCATTGGGTTCGTAGGACGATATGACTGTGACTAATTTCAAAATATTGTAGCAATCTCATTGCTTGTATCTCACAAACAGAAGAATGTGATTTAATTGCGAACAGGAGGAAGCATATCAGTCTTGACTGAGATTTGATCTGATTCTTCTTCTGGTGGCTTCTCTGGCATTTGAGAAGTGTTCTTGGGGGATGTTTAACTGCTACCTTGAGAAGGATGGGGTTTCCAATCTAAGCATTTGCCAGCAGTCTCACTAATAACAACATCTGGATTCACAATCAGAAATAAATAGCATGGTAATCAGGGCCTTCGTTGGACAATTTAGGGATTGGGACACAATGTCATCTGCTACGTCTATTACAGTGCTTTGAGATCCCAAAGCAGATTCCTTCAAAATATAATAGTAACCAAAAAAATCAAAATTTAAAAAAAAAATTGTTGGATGATTGCATCTCCTAGATTTCTGCAGCACCAGAGAGCTCCAGACCTGCATACATTTGAAAGGAAAATTGCTTGTGACATAGTCAGCTGCTTTTCTTAAAATGTTCCATTAAAAAAAGGTCAGGCTTACCCCTCTTAAGTGCCCATGAAATGAGGTATCGGTAGGCCACCGTTTTTACTTACACCTTATTCATTAGCGTTCCTGCTTCTCCAGTCACCTTTAACACAAAAGTGTATTAAGTGATACAAACGATACTATTAGTCCACTTTCCAAATCCCAGCTATTAAAATCCATCTCTCTCTCAGCTGCAATCTTGAGAAGCGAATGCATGAATCACTCAGCGGCAGGGTGCCGAGGTTGCTTCTCCCCCACAGCACGGCTGCCGGCTCCGGGAATGTCCTGCTTGACATTTGTAGACCTACAAAGCATGGGAAGATTTCCCTGTGGGATTTTATGCCTCATTTGTGCTGACGTTCGGGGTGCGGTGACAGTTCCCAAAATCACTCTGCCTAACACCCCCTCCCTCCAGGCTCCCTGCCAAGCACAGGCTACCATCTCGTCTCGCCTTCCCCACTCACTTACCACAGGCTGCCGGCAACCAAGCTCCTGGCGGCACCTCCACCCCGGCCAGGGTGGTCCTGCTGCAGCCCTGCCAGGGTGCTCCTCACCCTTCCCAGCTCCACCCCGAAGCACCACCACTGGGATGGGTGTCTAAGTAATTAGAGGAGCTAACAAGCTGGCATGGAGAAGCCAGGCTCGCTCAGGGTGCCGCAGAGAGCCACGTCAAAGCTGGAAGGAGGTCAGAGGCCAGGATGGAAATGTTCGCCCATGGCAATGCCTCCAATTCTTCACTAATGACACTGCCGCTGCTCTGATGGAAAGGATCAGAAAGACTGGCTAATGAACACAACTCATTACTGAAGGCCTCCTGGGCATGGGCTGACAGGGTTTCAGACAAAAATTCATCCTAGCTCACAGCAATATGACAGACATTGCACGTTTCGGCCCCAAATAATCATCCTGATGGAGTTGCCAGGATGCTGTACTAAGGCAAGCCGTGCGAAAACTGCAAGTATTAAGAAAGAAGCCAGTTAATCCCATTACAAAGTTTGTTTTACTTCAAGAGGTCAATCCAAGCCCTCTCTAAGGCTCTTGTGACACCTAAATCAAATGATCTGGCTTGCCACTGCACTGACAGCTCTTCCAGAGCTGAGAAAGAGAGGGAGAGATGGGAGATCTTGTACCAACACACGGGAGATTTTGTACCAACACACAAGGGATAAACTAGGGAACAGGATCTCACAAATGCTACTTGCTTCATTCTTTCATGAAGTTTTTTTTTAAAGTTTTGTACTTTTTTTAAAAACAAAAGATTTGTACTTGAATTCTATATGTCCACTTATTTTGCCTTGCCCCACACCCCACTCCCTAGAAATGAAATGACATTTCTCAGTTGAGGTATTATAAGCTGCTGCACCAATGTCTGATTTCTGTGAAAGCCATTTTAGTTCCAGTTCTCACATCACCTTGTTCTTGTCTCCTGCTGTAACCATTTAGGATCACAGTTAATTTTGTTCCACCTACCAACAAATTCACTCCACAGGGGTTGCACCCTGCAGTTTCTAACAAGGTAGCAACAAGGGCTAAGTGACACAAGCCACTATCCAGTAGTACTTCAGCTGGCAGAGAAGAGCAGAGCTAAGGTGCAGTCAGGTATCCTCCTGCAGCTCCCAGTGCAACAGTTTGATGTTACCACCACCCTCTCCTCCTTCCTGCCGTGCATCATTATCCTCCACCTGGAAGTCATACCCCTTCCCAGCGGAGCTGCAGAGGAACAGACCGTGGGAGAACCAGCGATCTGTTCCAGTGTGAAGTCGGCTACGCCAGCTGGTATCAACCATGGTAACAGCTGAAGCCATTGTGATTAATGAGGAGTGGGCAGCAGTTACGAGACCTGGGAATCTTCCACTGTATTTTCAAAAAGCAGCACGTTTCCCATTCATCTTCATCTGGTCAGACCTGGTCGAACCTCTCTATTAGTAAGGGATGGTCCAACACCTTCCTGTAAAAGCCCATTAATCGAAGGATGACTCTTGCCTTGACAGTTCATGTCTCTATTCCTTGGCAAAGCAAGGAGTTTCATGGTTTTCTCAGGCTTTAAAAAACAAAACAGAACAAATTACACATCACTTCATCAGGAGAAGCCTGTTCCTGAAGCGATGGTGAGAACACAGACAGAAGCACTACTCTTTAGAGACAGCCCTATTTAGTTAACTTCTGCATTTTTAATTACTGACAATTTCCTGGGCTGTTTAATGAGAGTGCATGGTGGTTACATTATCTTAGATCGACCTAAGGCTCTCCACAGCACTTCCAAGCCGATGACAGCTAGTGTTCAGCAGTCTTACTTGGAGTACCTGGAAAGGGCGTGGGAGCGGTATGGAAGAAGAGACACTTGCTCAAGTTTCCTGGCCACATGGATTAACTTTGTAATAATTCAGAGGTTAATAAATAGCTGGATACTACCCAGACCACAGTGATTTCATTGAATAAGGTGTGTAAATCAAACTGACAATGAAAACTCGCAGAAACCATCTTTTCTTTCAGTTAAAGGATAAAATCCCACATAGCCAATTTTAATCCAGTACTCGTGCTTAAGCTCAGTAACACACTCCTGAAAAGAACAGGGTAAACGCACAAATGCTCATGCTGAAACAGCAAATCCCACAAAACAAGAAAATGATGGAAGAGTACAAAGCACTCAAGCTCAGTTCTTCGAGGACAGAAGCCCGATATTTTCAATGACACCATGGGAGCAAAAGGCATCAAGGTAAGCGAAAATTGACAGTAGCAAAACCAAGAAGCATCTCATTTTACAAAGAATGAAGCCGGAGCTCAAATCATGCATAAAGCTTAAGAAGCAACTGATACTCAGAGTAGTACAACACAACTCCAGTTGTACGGTTTCTCATAAGAGCTGAACACCTAAATATAACACTCCTATCTTACAAAGCCTGAACCAGGTCTGAGTGAGGAATGAAACCAAGGCTGGCTATTCTAGGTAGGTCAGCATACCCTGTTAAATGCAAGTACACTTTATACAAGAGTGGATCCCCATGAAATGCTACTGTAAGCTGGACTGAAGTGGAAGCAGCTATACTGGTGCATTTGTCAAGGAAAGCGCATCTGCTTTTGGCAGAGTGAAAACAATGCAAAAAGTAGTTGTGTGTCAAAATAACACTGCACTTGGGGTAAATATTCTGCTGCAGACTTGGGCTTAATAATTTCTTTCCCCAGCACCACTTAGGCTTCCATAGGGATTAAATAAGGCAATATAATAGTCAGTTGGCTAGCTCTGGGGGAAGGCTGCTCAGCACTGCCAGGGAAATTAAAGCAAGGGTAGGAAAGAGCTGGGGGCAGAGGCTTCTGCTCGGCCGTGCCACGAGCGGGCAGGGACCAGTGGCACACACTCCAGTTGCTAGGTAGCTTAGAGTTACAGATATGCCTCATTTGCCTGTGCAAACATACCCCGCAGGACTATATTTACAGAACACGGCCTTTGCTTCCCATTCCTTTGAGCGATATAAAAATACTGAGAATTCTTCCTTTGGGAGCTCAGCAACAGTTGCCCTTGGGTTGCTGCTGTCACCCCTGAGATGCGGCTGTGTTTCTGAGCCACGGTGAAGAGGACAGCTTGAGTCTGCACTCATCCACGCAACCGCTGCCTGCTCCAGTCTTAAGTTAAGGGGTAGCTACTCTCACTTCAGCTTCACTAATTCAGGAGATGATAGCTTGGTGTTAACTCTGTAAAACTGATCTAGTCCCAGGATGACAGGATTGCCAGTTTGGGAGAGAAAACCTAACAGAATTTACTTCGACATCTTACCAGTCTAACACCCCTACTGCAATTAGCAAAGAAAATTGCATTCAGCATCTAAATCAAAGGGAAGTAAAGAAACAGCTTCTCTGATGGAAGAAAGAATCAGAATTATGCACTGCCCAAGCAATACGAATTATTAAACAGTGATATTTTGGGGAAACTGAAATACTAGTCCAGAGCCCACAGTACACTGTGTTACTGGGGGGGATCCTTTGCTAGAGCAGGTTTGGAGAAGGGAGTACCACATATGGTAGCATACATCACTTAAACACAATAAGGTAGCATTTGAACATTTCTTTAGTTCAAGTTGTTTCCCAATAAGCATACAAAACGACAGCACAACAATGCCATAAGTGCACTCTATGAATTAGCTGGCTTTCAACACCAGCAAACCCTCCTAGCTACACACAGTCCATCTCCACACAGCTGGCAGGCACAAGCTGAAAACCTACAGAGCAGCTACAAACTATTCAATGTTCAAATCAAGGGAGGAACACAAGCCTTTCCAGAGGGCTGCGACTTCCCCAGGACTCCCAAGTGGAGAACTGGCGCTAGCGTACATTACCTGACCTCCCAAGAAAAGGCCACCAATTACCATCCTGTTCTGGCAGCCAAAAGCTGTCATTCCAGAGGTATACATCATAGGCTTGCAAACACAGGCAATGTTTAAATAAAACTCTTGTTACCACAGCAATTAACAGGTACTTACTTACTGCAAGGATCTTTACCAATTTGACACTTGTTTTGGGCAGTGCTTGCTTTCTTAATAGCAAGCAGCTAGCCCCCAACAGATGTTTTGTAGGTAAGAGATCGGTGTTTGTCTCTGCTATCCTTAGGCAGACACAGAGAAGGTGTGGGTGAGCAGAGCATCTATTTTCAACAGTAACATCATAACAACTTGATGAGAGACCATCTGATTCCAAGTTCAAAAAGAACTGGGAACCTATGTAAAGCACACAGATAAAATTGGATTCTTAACAGGTACAGCATATTAAAAAGTGCATTTATGGCAGGATGGGAATAGGCCTACAGGGCTGAGAAGACACGGCAAGGTCTTTAGGCAGCCCTCTGAAAAATCGCTACAAGCCCAGGCACTGCGACATTTACAAAATCTGTGCCAACGTGTAATTTCCAAAGGCCATGAAGCTTCCAAATTTTCTTGTACGATACCAACAACTACGTGCTATTGACTCCCACTAACAAAATCGGACAGACAGAAGCTGGGAGACACGAACATCTCCCAGCAATTGGAACAAGCCCCATGCCTGGCTCATAAACACCTCATTACAACCCACTCCCTGCCAGACTTGAAGAGCAGACAACAGTTATGTATGGCAGCAATGAGAACAAGGGTCAGTGGTATTGGCGCAGATGCAAACTTCAAGGGGAGTAGAAAGAGGTCAAATTCTTCAACAGGACATTTTGAGAGATGCTGGTTTTCCTCTTGGTTCCAAACCTACCCCAACCTTCCCACAGACAGCTCTGCCAGAGTGTCACCCCTGGGAAGGAGAAGCATTAGTCAGCTTCCCCAAAGCAGGCACTGTATATAAAAGCATATAAGCAGTGACTATAGCCAGGAAATCTGTATGTGTCTCATCTCGGGGTTTGGCGGTGGTGACTAACTGGACTGCAGGGCTGGAACTGAAGAGCTGCAGAATGTCACTGAGCAAACATGTTAAAACAGGAACAAGCTCCCAGGACACGGCGGTGGGGAGGAGATGCGCAGAGGAGCCAGGCGCTGCATCTGCCACTGATGCTCCCACGCCATGTTTGCGTGTACCTCTGGATACAGAGTGCCCAACTTCCAGCCTTCAGCCAGCTTGCCCCAGTGCACTTCTCTGCCATTCAAATGAAAGGCTTGATGAACATTATTGGCGTGACTTCAGGCCCAGCTACATCAAATCAGCCACTTCTTGGCCACAGGAAGGTTTCTAATAACCCTGCCACCCCTCCAAAAAACCAGCATGTTAACTAGAAGCATGCCTTGAACACTTCTCCCTGCCCCACCACAATCATATTTCAGGATATGTAATTGCTCACAAGCGTGTGCAGTTGTTAATTTCTGGAGATACAGAAGGCATATATTTTTCAAATAAAAGAATACAGCTTTTAGGACTTCAGAACAATGAAAGACAGGGGGACTGCCTGAAGTGCAGAAACTAAAAGCTTTTTCCTTCAGAACAAGAGCAGAATCGAGTAATTGTCGTTTCCAGGGAGATGGGGAACTTGAGGGATCAGAGCTCAATCTGCAGTTTAATGGATTGGAAACAACTCCCTACGAGCTGCAGAAAAAACATGGATAAAAACAGACAGGAAAATCCAGAGAGGGCATTTTCCCAGCACTGTGCACATCTCCCTGTGTTCAGGAACGATGGACTGACTTTATTCATAGAATCATAGAACCATTCAAGATGATCCAGGTTAGCTATTCATGAATGCCAAGGGAGAAGAATTTCCTATGTCATCCCTTTCCTTATATGCCTCCCGTTCAATCTCCCTTCACAGCAAAAACTGACAGGTATTTCAGTTTTCTCCTTTTGGGAGAGAAACCTGGAAATTCTCTCTCACACTCCTGAAATACAGTTCTAAGCAGACCTTGTATGTGAAAAATACCTAAAAGAAGATCTTAAAATACTCTTTGCAAGCTATGCAGGCCTTTGCCTTTCCACTGAGAGGTTGCAAGGTGCCAAAAGACAAAAGTTTATACTTCAATGGGATGCCAAATTCTGAGCTTCTCCCACCTAAAAAGCAAATCCCATGACTTGCAAAGGATTTTCCAAAATAACCAATACCTTTGTGAGTGCTGTAGAGGGCTGCAAATGTCACCACGAAGAAGGTGGTGGAATATTTTCCAGCATTAACCAGATGAAAGGCCCGTTTGTTATCACGGTAACGGCGCAGGCACTGGATGAATCGCAACCAAGCAGGGATGCACTGGACAACTGCTCTCACTCCGTAGGAGTAGCTGTAACAAATCTGATTATCTGCAAGAAAAAAGTTTCAGGGACACAGAGTCAGTAAGTTTAAGAACTCCTATCATCTTCCTTTCTGTAAGAGTAATATGACTTGACATGAAAGCAATTTCCCATCAATGTCTTGAACTTGGGTACACACACGTACGCACACACACATATCCAGAACAACGAGAAGCTCATCACCAGAAAGTATCCTGAAGCCATTTACTCCATCTCAGACGTATTCAGGTGACATGACATCAATAACACATCCAGACAGATCATCAACTAACTCTTTCACTGCTGCCAGTATAATTAACATGCAAGAAAATTAGAAATAATCTATTTTCAAATTTATTTTGTCCTGTTGGCAGTACTGTGAATAATCAAATCAAGGATGGAATTACAAGAAGGCCTTCAACACTGAATTTTTGTGCATAAATGGGAGAGCATTTCCACACTCTGCAGGACAGCTCAAAAAGGCTGTTTTGCTTAAGATGTCCTTGACCCATTTTTCTTGTATATTGTAAAAGGAAAAAACATGTTTCAGTATGTGTGTTGGGTTTTTTGTTCTTTTTAAAAAAAAAAAAAAAAAAAAAAAGCCAGGGCATAGCCCTGGCTTCAACAACTGGGGTGAGAGGCAACTACACCAACATGATATTGTGTCACACCCCTGATGTTTGAAAGCTGCCTTTTTATTGAGGAAATGACCAGGAAAACCCCAGCTTTGCCTGGAACCTCCATGTGTGCAGTATTCTTATGCTGCCTTACTCAGCACATCTAAACCAAACACCCCACTGACTAACAAACATTTGTTTCTTATTCAGAGTAACGGAGACAAGTTATTAGCTGATATTTATCCCAAAGCACTACACTATCATTCCACTGTTTGGATTGGAAGAGGACAAGTTGTTATCCACTCAGTTGCTTTATTTATTTTATTTTTAATAAATAAATATAGTTACTTGCAACACTGTCTTAAAGGGAAAAGCAAGATCAGACAGATTGGAAGAACAAAGTGAACACTGATGCTTATTGAAGCATCCTGCAAATTCTTTCAGCAAGTGTCAAAACCATCAGACAACATGATTTGCCAGCAATCGCTGCTTAAAATGGAAAGACAACAGCCCGATCCAGGAAGAGACAGGTACTATTTTGCCACTGGGAATGTCAAAGTCGAAATTCATATGCCAACTCTGCGGCTCTTCTGGCTAAAAAGGAGAGAAGAGGCAGAGCACGCACAAGCCTGGTGTCACAGCATCAACTCTAATTGAATAAGGAGTGGCACTAACAAGCTCTGAGGAAGTTTCTCCCTCCTCTCTTGCTTTAGGGTACTGCAATGGAGTCTGAAAGAAGCAGGCCACAGCACAGAAAATTGTGGTTACCAAGCTCATGCAACTCATTTTGATGCTGAGCAACAGGAACAGGCCAAAACCAAATACATGGTTAAATCACTATGAAATGAAACAATAACCCCAGGAAAATTGATTTCTCTTTCCAATCAAGAAGTGCTGTGTTTAAATTCTTTGATGAATATACAAGTCAGACCAAATGACTGGATTAGGAAATGAACACTGATGTGAAATTCCATTTCTCTGGATGGAAATAAGAAAGGGAAGAATCTCTCTAATGCTGCGTTTACAAGAAAAGCCTATTATTTTAGTTTCCCATGTCATTGGTAGCCCTCTTCAAAACAGATAGATGATTACGAAGTTGTCTTGCTCAGTGTTTTTCAGGTCATTTTGACCACGTTTGCATGGGTCGTCAGCATTACTCTACCTGTATTTGCCAGAAGTCCAGCATTGTCCTCCCACTGAACCTCAAAGCTGTAGAAGCAGATCATGTATTCCAGATCCATGAGTATCACGACCAGGCTGTTGAGCTGATCAGCCAGCCAGAAATCTGCGAAGCCTACCTTGTGGAAGGGAGCAGTGAACACTCGAAACTGTCAGGAAAAAAAAAGGAATAATTCATGACATAGTGTCAAAGACATCGCAATGCAGTGGCAGGACATCACAGCATTGAACAAATACGGAAATAACAGAAATGCTTGAAGATTTATTGCTGACCTTTCGCTCCTGCTGACAAAAGAAGATAACTGTCTCCTCACTTTTAGTACAAATAACATTCCTGCTTTCCGCCTCCTCTATGCAACTATTCATGCTCCCCCCCCGCCCCCTTTTTTTGGTTTTTTACTGGCAGAAGTAAACACTCTCCTCCAACCAAGCTCTTTCCCAGAAACTCGCAGTCTCCGGTAAGAGCTCTACACAGCTCCATTTCTCCTGTTGCTCCTCATTTTGATCAGCGCTTTTTTTCAGGCATTTATGTCATGCCTATTGACATCTTCCACACTTACCTTCTCCCTCACACTTAATGTCACTTAGATCATAGACCCTCAGCATGGCCATTAGTCTGATCCTGGCTCTGTTTACTTAACACATTAGCTGTTCTTTGGTGTTAGAAGTTGTAAGAGTGAAGATTGTTACTGCTGGATCTCCCAAGCCCTCTAGCAGGCAAAGAGTTAAAGAAAGGGCAGAGGAAATCCTATTGACTGTCAATTAGACTCCCTCTCAATCCCAGTCCACTTTCCCTCTAGGTCTTAACAGTAGTTTTGCTACTTTCAAACCAGACAGTTTTCATGGTCCATTACCTTTGATTACAACTCTCTCTACCCAGTTAGTTATAGGTACTAACGGCCAATTTCTCAAAGAGACAGCACCAGCACCATCCTGTAGTTCAGAGATTTATGAACCTTTAAATTAATGAAAGCACAGGCTAACACTAATCTTTTATATTGCTCTCCTTATTAACCTAAAGGGTACGCAATTACAGAAACCCGGGAAAGAACTGACACGTTCCCATCAGTTTGTAATGCCAATTTAAGGCTCTGGTCCTAAATTTCAAAGCCAAACAGGGGATTAAGACTTGGTGTCATTAAACAGCAGATATGGATCTTGACCCAGAAAGCACTGTGCTCACGTGGGATGGCACCTATTACAAAGGCTCGAATAGGGCCAGCCATTAGGGAGGCCTGTCCTCAGTCAAAGCAGTCCAGCTGCAGAACAGCTTCTGCAGAGGTCAGAGAAGGTCCTTCCTCCGTTTTACCAACACTCCCTGATACTATCTTTACCTGTTTCATCATAGACCTTTTTTTAAAGACTAAGAAAGAAAAGAAACATGAAAACAGCTTTACAGATAGATCTCCCTGAAAAAAGAATAATATAATTCTATATATTATAATATAATTATAATAATTTAATAAAATCCATGTTGTTATTTAATTTAGGGAGA
>WAAD01005357.1:0-26592 GCA_013389945.1 Fregata magnificens
GCTATCGATTTCACCTCTGACCCTGGCCTTCCACCAAGTCCGAGCTTTCCAGGGGAAGCTCCTATCCAAAACCATAACTATGGCAGTAACCAGGCCCATGAAGATGAGTTGCTGCAGCAGAGCTGGACTAAATCACCTACATACACCTTCCCTGCTCTGGCAAGTGGAATAGTCACCCACCCCACCAGATAACTTAATCTCCAGCTCTGCCAATTGGAAAGTTTTCAGATGCTCATCAGCTTTGTACTCCAGGGAGACAACACCCTCTCCTACTCTACGCTAGTAATTTTTAGCAGGAAAGTGCAGATGTGCTCTCACTTTTCAGTTTCTTCTTCCTCCTAAATTCCAACCCCAAGGCTCTCATTTGCTAGAAAAAGTGTTTATGCACCAACTTGCTAGAACGGGTCTTGTAGCTGCAGCATTTTATTGCTGCTCTGCAAACTGAAGAATGAAAGCACAAAGCAAGCTATGAACTGCACAAGGTCAACGGATCCTGCTCCAAAATCTACACGCAAAAGGACAGATCAACACCATCCCAATGCCCCAGGACAGGCCCTGGACACCAGGACAGTCTCTGAAACCCAACTATATCATTCCATCACATATAAGTTGCAGCCAAAAGGATTTAGGTTCACTTCTCTCCATAAAATTAGTTATGTCCCCTATGCAAGAAGGTAATTTACTACTGCCCAAGGGAACAAGGTTTTAAATACCCACCATGGGCTTCTCTGAGCTTCTTGCTTATTCTCAAGTTACAGCTTTCCATTAAAGCATCTCGCACAGGCTCAGACTGTTAATAATTGTGTTTACAGTGGGTGTTGGCCTTATCAACAGGATGAATGTGTTCTGGCTGCGTGCCCCGTTCTGCTGAACCATGATATAACCCCTTAAAACATATTGTCAAGAACTGCTGTTGCTTAATTAGACCATGTGATTTCCACCTAACAGGAGAAGGCAAAACCCACCAGTTTGCTGCTGCCTTTCCTAGCTCAGCCCATGAGCTAAGCAATCCAAAGCCTATCATAACATTCACACCAGCCGCCTTTCCTCTTCCTCCCTGGCATAAATCACCGACAGCTCCCTGCAGGAAGCTCTTCTGATAAATGCTAACAGGACCTGGAAGTTCTTATCTGCTGTGTCATGGAGTCTAGAGGATATTTTGAAAAAGAAGTAGGTCATAGCAAAGTAACTGCATAATGAGGTGGTTACGTACATCCTTAAGCCTGTAATATCCAAGGGCTTATTATTTCTGCATATGGCACACCATGAATTGCTCAGGTCCAAGTCAATCCATGCACCCACAGTGAAGGCTTAGTGCACAGATGAGCTTCTTTCTCATGCTGCTCTGTCAAGGTCTGATTTATAATAGCTTTTCTTTGGAAATGCTCTTGGAGAACAAATCCAATCTTATAGAATAGTTTGGGTTGGAAGGCACCTTTCAAGATCACCTAGTCCAACCCCCCTGCCATGGGCAGGGACATCTTCAACTCGATCAGGTTGCTCAGAGCCCCGGCCAACCTCACCTGGAATGTGTCCAGGGATGGGGCATCTACCACCTCTCTGGGCAACCTGGGCCAGTGTCTCACCACCCTCAGCGTAAAGAATTTCTTCCTTATACCTAGTCTGAATCTCCCCTCCTTTAGTTTAAAACCATGACCCCTTGGCCTATCGCTACAGGCCCTGCTAAAAAGTCTGTCCTCATCTTTCTTATAGTCCCCCTTTAAGTACGGAAAGGCGGCAGTAAGGTCTCCCCGCAGCCTTCTCTTCTCCAGGCTGAACAACCCCAACTCTCCCAGCCTGTCCTCACAGCAGAGGTGTTCCAGACCTCGAATCATTCTTGTGGCCTCCTCTGGCCCCGCTCCAACAGGTCCATGTCTTCTTATCAGTAGTATTCAAGACAAGTCTACTAATTTTTGGTATAGTGGATGATACATGGGATTGATATACTTCAGAAGTAGAGATTCGCACAGCTTTAGCATTTCATCAAGTTATTTGCAAAATACTGGCTGGTCTGAGATGGACACTATCTCCGCTATTTTCTTCTTCCCCTACCCCAAATGAAGAGGTGGGTGTTTGTCTCCATTTAGCCACACGGCTGATAGCTGTTCAGACCCACTATCTAGTTTGGCTTCACCTCTTTTCCTCTGAGTCTGGTCCAGGAAGAGAAGATGCAAGGCCTAACAGGAGGAAGCAAGGGATTCTTGGGCATTGTAGATTAAAAACAAACAAAAAAAAGTCTTGCCCCCCAAAATGGATGCATTTGAAAAGCTTTGAGATTAGGCTGGTCAAAAAAACCCCAGCTTTTCCTTAAGGAAGAAAGCAGCCCTCCCAAGAGGAGGCTACATCAACTTGAGGGAAGAAATCTAGTGGTACTATGAAGCCTGTTAGACTTCACAGTCCCACGTCTCTGGCAGGTAGAAGCTGCTTTGGTAGTTAATTCTCTCCATCAGCACTAAAACAGCTGTTTTTGTGGACCCTGTGACAAGGATCCTGGCAGAAATTACACAAGAATAAGAGGGACCTGAGCAGGACAAAGGAAAGTAAACCAGAGACTAAAGTTGAGCCCATACATCATCAGGAGAGCACTTCCCACGATGGAGAGGAAGGGGAAGGAAGAGAGTCAGCTGCACGGGGAACAATTGCTCCAAGGAAGGGGAAGCAGCATTGTTTGAGAGATTTAACAATAAAGCATATAAACCAATCCCCCACCCCCAAAAAAAAATTAAAAAAAAAAAAAAAAAAAAAAAANAAATTTTAAAAAAAAAAAAAAGAAAATCCCATAGTCTTTGGGAAGGCTCAGGGCTACCTTGACATCACATACCCGCTCCGAGCCAGAAGGGAAGAGAAGCTGTTTTGTTTGATTCTTCCCGAGCTACATTACCAGCCCTTTTCCCCAGGAAGGAAGCTTTCCACGCTCCCCTTCCCCTCAAATTCGCAAAGGCTGAGCCTGGCTCCTTATTCCACCTCCCCCAGTGAAAGAGGCCACAGGACAACGGGGCCGTGCTTTCACCGCACTGCTTAATAGCTCCCAAGAGCCTTGACGGTGCAAGGAAACAGGAGCGAAACGCAGCAGCCCACCACTGGGTCACAAATTCAAATCCAACACAGGGTAGCAGGACATCTGCAAGCTTTTCAAGAGCTTTCAGGGGAAGGCCTACAGACCCAACACACCCCTTGCCTTTCCCCATTTCACTGAGAACATCTTCCTCTATCCAACAGGGAAGACCCCAGGGACATCTGCACAGGCAGGAGAAACAGGGCTGTGCACATCCTATTTAGCAACAGTAAAACTCATTGCTCCATCTCAGTGAACTCCAGGCCTCCCTACTGTAACATGATCACAGCTGAATTTTATTCCACTTAAGCCTTTCCCAAAATACCTGTGGTCCTTTGAGGTACTTTTTCCTCTCATCAAAAGCTTTGCAGAAATTAAATCCTATTAGCACATAACAACCACGCAATAACCATACGTTTGGGGTTTTTTTACTGACACTGTCTCAAAGACCTTACCATACCTTCTCCTTCAAATATGAGAAGTTCAAAACATCTGAAGCCTCAAACCACCCTTCTGTGCACAGCGTTTAGCACTAATCCCACCAAAGCTACTCTGCCCTTCACTGCTAACAGAGGTAATGACCCACTGTCAGATCTCAGCTCTCTGCCCTCTCCTACCCCAGCATCCAGGAGTGCAGCTTCACTACATTGGACCATTCCTGGTCCCTCAAAGTACAGGTTGGAGCAATCTTTAACTGATTGTTAAAGAAATCACCTCCCCATGATGGCTGGCAGAGGCAAAACACTTGCCCACTCAGACTTTAATTGATCTCAAATGCTGCAAGAGCCTCAAAGCACTCTTCTTCACCTGGTTTTTTAGTGCTAGAAACATCATGTCTTTGCACCTCTTCCCAAAGGAAACTGGACATGTCTGCTTATCATTCACATGCCTCATTATCTTTAAGCTTTTTCCTACAAATATCTCTGTGTGCTTCAATGCTACAGCAGCAATACGAGGGCAGACACCACTCTTCCTTAATGATATCTTTTCACAAGTTCCTATAGACACTCTGGAAATGAGCTTTCCATCAAGCAGAGGAGAGGGCACCAGCAGGGACCAGCTGAGTGGTCTTATCTAGGCTGTCTTGGCAGCATCAAGGAGAGGGATGCGTCTGAAGCACAGTGCTGGGGATACCCTTGAGATGTCACCCAACTTGATTCCCACCACTGCATAGGTGATTGATTTGTCAGTCATGCATGAGTCTTGTCCAAGTGGCTGTCAACATCTGGAGTGTCGAGGCCCCACAGCTATGCCCCAGCACATGACTACCAACAGAAAGATGTCCTGCTACTAAGCCTAAGCCACCTTATCATAGAATGGTTTGGTTTGGAAGGGACCTTAAAGATCACCTAGTTCCAACCCCCCTGCCATGGGCAGGGACACCTTCCACTAGACCAGGTTGCTCAAAGCCCCATCCAACCTGGCCTTGAACACTTCCAGGGATGGGGCATCCACATCTTCTCTGGGCAACCTGTGCCAGTGCCTCACCACCCTCAGAGTGAAGAATTTCTTCCTTATATCTAATCTAAATCTACCCTCTTTCAGTTTAAAGCCATTACCCCTTGGCCTATCACTACATGCCCTTGTAAAAAGTCCCTCTCCAGCTTTCTTGTTGGCCCCCTTCAGGTACTGGAAGGCTGCTATAAGGTCTCCCCCCAGAGCCTTCTCTTCTCCAGGCTGCACAACCCCAACTCTCCCAGCCTTTCCTCATAGCAGAGGTGCTCCAGCCCTCTGATCAACTTTGTGGCCCTCCTCTGGACCCGCTCCACAGGTCCATGTCTGTCCTGTGCCGAGGACCCCCGAGCTGAACGCAGCACTGCAGGTGGGGACTCACCAGAGCAGAGTAGAGGGGCAGAATCCCCTCCCTCGACCTGCTGGCCACGCTGCTTTTGATGCAGCCTGGGATACGGTTGGCTTTCTGGGCTGCAAGCAGACGTTGCTGGGTCATGTTGAGCTTCTCATCAACCAACACCCCCAAGTCCTTCTCCTCAGGGCTGCTCTCAATCCATTCTCCACCCAGCCTGTATTTGTGCTTGGGATTGCCCTGACCCATGTGCAGGACCTTACACTTGGCCTTGTTGAACTTCATGAGGTTCGCACAAGCCCACCTCTGAAGCCTGTCAAGGTCCCTCTGGATGGCATCCCTTCCCTCCAGCGCGTCGACTGCACCACAGAGCTTGATGTCGTCGGCAGACTTGCTGAGGGTGCACTCAATCCCACTGTCCATGTCACTGACAAAGATGTTAAACAGCACCGGTCCCCATACCAACCCCTGAGGAACGCCACTTGTCACTGGTCTCCACTTGGACATTGAGCTGTTAACTGCAACTCTTTGAGTGCGACCATCCAGTCAATTCCTTATCCACCGAGTGGTCTATCTGTCAAATCCATGTCTCTCCAGTTTAGAGACAAGGATATCATGCAGGACTGTCAAATGCTTTGCACAAGTGTCTCCAAATGAAGATAAAATCCTTCCTCTTGTTTTCCCTACTTCTCCAAGATTTCAGCCCAAAACTAGAAGTGCAAAAACCTGCTAAAAGCCAATTACATTCCCTTTTGGTCGTCTTGTTCCTTCAGCCAGCTATCAGCCACATTACCACTTTCTTCTCCCAGGTTCTAGATAATCTTCCATTTCACCCCATACCTTGCCAGAGCAAATACACAATGGCATCCAGCCAGGGCTGAGGACCAAGAGGACTGCTTTCATGTGCCCTTTGCTTAATTTCACATTTATTTTCTCTTAAACCAGGGACATCCATCCAGCTGCCCATGGTGTTTCACACACCTCAAGACACAAGGAGCCAGGCAAGAGGAAGAAGGTGCTCTGGCAACCGTGGGTTTGATCCCCTGCACATAAAGGCAGCAACAAAACCACTCACCTTTAAAAAAAAATCTGTTGTCAGCTCACATTTGGCTTGACATTAAGGTGGTCTTTTAAGTCATGGGGTTCACAGCCATGAGACCTCCCTCCTCCACCCCCAGTTACCAACAGGCAGTTTTATTTATAAGCTATTCCTGCACCACACACACAACCCAAACATGGGAGCAACAGACCTGCCATGGAAGCTGTTCTCCAAAATCCACCGCTCCAAGTTAGAGAAGAGTTTTACGACAAAGGTGACTTCTAGAAGCAGAATTTAAGAATTCCGTTATAGCAACCAGCTTCCCATACACACACACAGTCTCCCCAGGTCTCAGGTTAGAGAGGCTGACAGCCAAAGTTTGAACAGCAAAGTCAAATTTCTGAAATTCTCTCCACTTCTTTGACCTGCAGCTTTTCATTGGCATCTCCCACAGAGCCAGAGACTGGTTTCTAGGGAACACTTTCAACCCAAATGTTAAGGGAAGAAGCATGCAATTTAACTCTGACATCTGCTTTCCAAGGGCATTTTCTCCTCTGAAAGCTCAAAGGATAAAAAACCCCACTTTATTAAGCGTAATAGGAAGTCTTGCAATAACTTTGGGAGGTGAAAGTTTTTAAAAGGCAGATATTTTCTGTCCGTTATCGGAAACATCTTTGTAGGCTTCATTAAGCACATTACAAATTTACTTTTGTCAATGGAAGTACGGATGCCATTTGATCTAAAGGTTAGGATCACATTTCCTTCCTCTAAAGCAAAAGGCAAACATTAGCAAGGACTACTGGGGTTAAACTTTAATTATTGCTTACGAGAGTCCCACACTTGCTGAGGCAAGAGACCAGGGTTTAATAAGTTAGTTGCAACATATCAAGGGGCATTTAAGAGACAGCTACGTGTAGAATCATAGAATGGTTTGGGTTGGAAGGGACTTTAAAGATAGTCTAGTTCCAACCCCCCTGCCATAGGCAAGGATACCTATTACTAGATCATGTGGTAGCAACGTTCAAGTCACGCGTTTATTTCACCCCCTCCACCACTTTCGACCTGGCCGCTAAGCCATCCACAGACCGCAGGGAGCTGAGCAGTGCTCAGCACCACAGATACAGGTAGAGGCAGGCAGGAGCATCCATGTGCAGGGCTCTGAGAAAATTATATTGCGATACTGCTACTTGAACAGATGGCCTCCACAAGACTCTCCAGCCCACAGCTTCAACAGGCTCTTCAGGTATTTGCTCCCCACTCAAGGGAGAGCAGGGACCGCTAAGGAAAGGAGCGCAAAGCAGAGATACACCCAGCTCGGGGAGCAGATCCAACCAAGGCTGAATTTAATCCCATCCCCAGCTGAGTAAGACCAGTTGATAAATAAAATAAAGGCTTTGGCAACAGGCTTGAGGGAGGCAAGTGTTGAAGCCACAGGTTTTCTGGTGTCTAAGTCACCCCAAAGGCTGCAGACCATGGTAAGTGTTCAGTTCAGTGCCTTCACAAATATCTTTGCTAGTCAAGAGGATGGAGGCTAATGTAGAAGCTCCCTTTGAAATGCTCTTTGACCTATAGAACCAGGCAGCTTTTTTGGCCATGATACAATCAAGTGGATGGATTGCCACATCTAACCATGACCCAAAGCATTGTGTACCTTCATCCAGGCACAAAGCTGAGACCTCCGAAGACCACTGGAGTCCAGGTGACTGCTGGAAGCCCTGGACACGATGGTGCTCTGCAACACCCAGCTCTGACCCATCCACAAAATCAACTTTTGTGCATCAAGCACAGAGAAGAAGGGGAGAGATGGGAAATTATGGGGAAAGTAGTACACAGTGGCTGAGTAGAGCCAGTAGTGACTGGCTGAGCACCCCAGCACCTCCTTGTCCAAAATGCATGATGGTGAGCAGAATGCCCAAACTCTGCAGAAAAACCAAAAAGCAAAGAAACCACATGAAATCTGTTCCACTTCCATACTCATTCCCAAATATACAACTGGCCAAGTATTGTATGCATGAATAGTGAGCAAGTGACAGGGGAAGAGGGGACCTCTTAAGGCTCTTATCCCTTCGATCCTTGCTCCTACACTAGCTGTGACATCCCTTCTCCAAGAGAAGCCTTCAGCTACAGGATCTGTCACCAGGTTGCAGTTCAAGAAGATGCTTTATAATGCCCTGCTTATCACCTTCCCAAGTGGAGGCCTATAC
Organism: Fregata magnificens; assembly: GCA_013389945.1. NCBI lineage: Eukaryota > Metazoa > Chordata > Aves > Suliformes > Fregatidae > Fregata > Fregata magnificens. The sequence continues at coordinate 8,103 of WAAD01005357.1, forward strand.
AAAACATGACAAGTGCAGTTTCCTTCTGGTGGCCAAGCTTCTCAAGTGTGGAAGTAATCAGCGTATGTGCCAGGCAGGGCTCTCCTCCGAGCTCAATTCCTGCTTGTCAGCATCCAGGCTGTGGCAGCGTTGTACCTTTCCACTTCCTCTGCCGTAAAATTGAGTTATTCTAGGCTCATAATTGACACAAAGTCAAACTCCATCTGTTTCCACCAAGATAAAGATTCCTCTGAGGTCACTCTGCTAAGTACCCACGACTTTGCTGCCCTGCCTCCCAGCACAGCTCTCCCACACCAGGAGTGGAGAGGTGTGCGATGCCAAAATTAGTGCCCAGATTTGCTCAGGGTTTATTCTGGGCTGGGTGCAAGGCAATACCTTTGTGCTAGTTAAGTGCCCAGCCCAATGCAGCAAGCCCAACGCTATGCACAGGATCAGTAAATGGAAGTCTTACAGCCTGGAGTAAAGAGGAAAATGCAATCATCCCAGGAAAACAACTCAGGAGGAGACAGCTCTTTCCCAAGCCATTTTTTGCTACCCTGAAGTTTCATATGTTACAACAGACAAGTATCCCACCTATACGTAATTCAGTTCGTTGCTTGTTTTAATTTTAACTGCTATTAAAAAAAATTAAAACCTTTCCAGACGTGCTACAAGTGCCCAGCCAATATCCAGGGTGGGAAAGCAAAAGCCACAACAGTGATCTTTGCACCCAACAAGAAATAGGATTAAAAAGACTCAAGCACTGCCTTCAAAGCAGAGAGGCTGCATGGAAGTATTAGTGAGCTGGAGGAAAAGAGAAAGCCAAACAGCAAGAAAGCAGGTATGCAGGCAGGAAATAAGAAGTGTGATTTTCTTCAACGGTATAATTATGAGTGATCAAGCTATTGGGTGACAAATCCATTTGCGCTGTATAAATAGAAGCAGTCAAGCCAAGTTACCCCATTGCCAAAACTAGCATCGGGAGGCCAACGACTTACTGCAGAGTCATTGCACTTAGTGACAGTTTGGATGCAATTTGATACTGTCACCGTTACAGCCAGTGGGCAGGAATGGGGCCAGCGAGACCGGCACTCTCACCAGCATCTTCCTCAGCCCCGCTCGACCAGGCAAACGCTGCGCAGGAAGTTTTGTTGCACACTCAGTTCTTCCAAGCCAGAATAACCACTGAAATTTCTAACCATGTTTTCAGCAACCATCCTATGTAGGTAGCCACCCTCCCATAAACCAGCTTTGGTCTGTGAGCTGTACAGCGTCATACCCAGGGTACAGTCCTGCATGGATAAATGTCTCTGCAAGGTTTGGTTCCCTCTTATATAGCAAGATATTCCTTCCCCAGTGCAATGCGTGCATGATGGGCAAACTGTGCATTTGCCAGAGGGACAACGTGGACAGGAGGTCTGTCCCTTGATGGGTAAAATATGGCGTAAAGCAGCATCATGTAAAAAGATGAGGGAAATAGCTGCTGTGCATCTGCACCCATGCAGCCAATGGCTTGCACGGAAAAGGGTTTTACAAGGAATCCAGCCCTTTCTCAGCCTCCACAGAGAAATCAAGGGTGTGAGTCTGCCAACAGCAAAACCACCACCAGGTCTGTGCTTTGAAAAGCATGAGCATTTTCTGAGAGAAGCCAAAAGTCTTTGCAGACCAGAGTCCTTCCTCCAGCAAAGCACTGATTCCCTTCTCCGAGGGCTGCAGGATCAGGGAAAGATGAGAAGGAACAGGGTCTGAACAAAACCCATGCCATGTCAGAAATGATTTCAGACCCACAGCCCGCACACCTGAGCCATGCCACGGTCCGACCTGGTTTCGGCCTCTAGGCTGGCCCCAAGTTGACCCAGAAGTCCCTGCTGATGGACAGAGGCATCTAGCAGGATCTGGATCCATTCACCCTTGGATCTAGCAATAAGTCTTTCCAGAGAGCAACTTGCCTTGCTCTCCCCTCCACGCGTAAAGGCCACTGAGCTTCACAGGCATATTGCACAAAGGAGACTGGAAGTTACTTTTCAGTTACTCATCAACATCAAGTGTTCATAGGAACATATACCTAAGTACAGGTACCAAAAACACTTGTTCAGCAGGGGCTACGAGAGGCATCAAAGCATCCTGCCTTACACTGCAAGGGATGATGAATCTCAATTAAGGTCAGGATCTTGATGTACCAGCAATGCAAGTTCCTATATTGCCAAAAACCCGCAAGTTTAAGTAACATACAAAGCTGCCCACATCTCATAGCACACAAATCCCACTCCTGTCCAACTTGCCAGCAAGTGAACTCGCATCACAAGGAAACCCTTTGGAAGATGATGTCTCGGAGCAGATTTAGTTTCTTCTCACTTTTTGCTGTGGATGGACCGAATACTTTAGGGACTCTACAAATATTCCCTCAGCAGCCCCACACCTCCATCTCACCCCCACCCATCAGCTTCACATTGTATTTCACAACAAAGTGTATTGTGCTGCTTCTGCTAAGCCGTGGGGACACCCACCGGGTTAACAGCCCCTGCTCAGCAAAAATTGGACTTGCCAGTGTTGGTCAGGATGAGGGTACAGAGCAGCCTCAAACTCTCTCCTGATTACATCAGTTTTCACTTTATTCCATGTTTTACCCAGTAACAACTCAGGAGCTGTCCTGAAAAGACCCACATTTAGTCTGAAAACCACCCTTTTGCCAACAATATTTGGAGAAACTAAGTCATGCCATTTGAAGCAATCCCCATGCTGTTCCCACCTCCAATAGAGAGGTTATTTCATGTGAATAAGCACCATGAAAATGATGCTTTACAGTTTAACGTCAACCTTAAGATCAGCCTGAGAACACCAGTGGAAAGCTGAGCCTCCAGGGCTAAGCAGACCTCCCATGCTCATCGCCCCCAGCGACATCCTCCATTTATTACCACCCCCACATGGGAAAGTGCCATTGCCATATTGAACGCAAGGAGCCAACACATTCCCTACTGCTCCCCTCCCAAATTATTCACAGAGCAACCCACGGAGTCTTTCTAAACCAGGCTGGTGGGGGTGCAGCAGAGACAGGTTCAGCTGTCAGACACTTCTGCGCCACGTGCGAACGCCTCTCGGGGAAAAGCGGCTAAAAATAGCTCACAGTCCTGTAATCAGACCCATAAGACTGGGATTTTACTCCCACCCCAGCTGATCAACAGTTACTGGGTTTAGATGCCTCCTCTACACATCTAAATCATTACAAGCTGCTTTTGCAGGGAGCTGTCTGGGTTTGAAGACCTCCGTTATGTTCTCAGTACAACCCCAGGGTACCAAAAAGTACTCAGCCACTGGGATGAAAAGCAGCAATGCTCGGGTAATGATTTCTAGCTGCAAAATGCACCAAGGTGAGCATCCCACAAGGTGATGAAACAGTCCCTGCGTCACTGCCGCAGCAGCGGGAAGGTTTTCCCATTACCACCTTCACGCCCCGCTGGCTCCAAAGATGCTCTGTGAACTCAGCCCATTGGCATGCTCGGGATAAAGTGAGCAGAGCACTTTGCCAAGTACCAGCCCCCACAGAGCTCTCCCAGCTATTTTTGGCAGGTTGTGTCCAAAGCCGAAAGTATTTTAAGTATCTAGTTACGATTCATCACTGGGACCCACCCCCCAAAAAAAAAAAAAAATCACAAATTAAGTGTTCATCATCTGGCTATTGCACTGGAGAAAAACTGTTAGAAAGGAAAGGGGAAGGAGAAAAACTATTGCAGATTCCCTTTTCTTATCCCATCCCACATATGCCATTTCTAGTGGCCATGGTGTCCTCCAGTGGACCTGTATCACCGCTCATGCGAAACAGTGACATTACATTAAGGTTATTAATTTAACGGAGCAAAACCTATGTACTAAAATGTTGGAGCCAAGCAAAGTCTCCTACATAGCATTTTCCAGACCCTCTCACATCTCAGCCTGCACCATCCCCCAAAAATCCCACCCCTCAAGCATGTCTCACCACCTTCACACACATGTTGCACACCCTACCCATTCCAGCCCATCACCAAAGACAAACCTCCACCAAGTCACCTCCCTTCCCGCAGAGGCCACCCAGCTCCTTCCACAGGGTTGCTCAATCACCACCTTCAAGTTCTCCACGGCAGCTCTTGGAGAATGTTTTTGCCCACTGCAAGAGGAAAGCATACCTGCAGAACGCACACACAAAGCATTTGGGGACAGGGATTGCAGGACAAGGCTTTGAATCCCAGCTTCATCACAAGCTCAATGGTACAGATCCTCAGGTAGATTTGGTTTAAGGATCTCACTCCCTGCCAGAGAGAAACTGGGATGCTGCATGGCTGAGGGTGGCATCTGTCTGCACCCTAAAAGGCACCGAACAGGCTACGAACACCAATCTTCAACTGTGGACACACATCTTGACCTCCCAAAAGGCAAACCTCAGAGGTGGCTCACACCGGGTCCTGCTGGTTCCTCTCCCATCCCAGGTATGTCCAGACCTGGTTGCAAGTGTACTGGAAAGCAGACACCTGACTCCTCACATGAAACCATTCATTTTTTATACCATCAGACATGCCTTCAGAGCAGTTGTGTCAGAAGCACAATTAGCCAAAGACCAGCACCCAAGGAAGTTGGATTCATGGGAATATACCTCAAGGAAGGAAAACATCTACATATCTACCTGCCTTTCTACAGTATCCAAGTCTTCACATCCTCATCCTGCCCCACTGAGGCAGTGCCATGTCTTTTATTTTGCGGTCACAGAACTAGGCAAGACACTTATCTCCTTGACCAAAACCACTGAGGATGTCTACATAAAGCAGACAGATGAGCCCCAATCATCACCTAATACCTCAGACATCCTTCCTTCAGAGTCATCATCAGAGCATCAACCCAAGACTTCATGGCTACCTCACAGTACCTGAGGACAAATAACCAATAGCTCAAGTGTTTCTTAAATTAAAAGGCAGGATAAAAAGCTCTGTCCTTCAGTGTTCCCAGGATGAAACAGGAGGTAGATGGATGGCACAAGCAAGAACTAAGCCCTCTTCAAGATGATGATAATGTTCAGATGCCTTCATCTTGCTAGAGAGGAAGGACCCAGGGTTCACCAGTTCCTGCAGGCAAACATCTCTTGCATGGCCAAGAGAGGAGAAAGATTTCTGCTTGGGACTTCAGGCCGCCCACAGCATCGCTGAGGTGAACCACTGTGGGACAGGCTCCCAGGTAGAAGTGAGACCTCAGACCCACCAGACAGTATCCCTGAAGCTGTAGCAGATGCACCCAGGTGTAGACAGACCAACCAACATTTTTGCTTTCTCCTTCACTGCTAACTGATGATGCGCAGTTCATCTACTCAAGCTCTCCTGGTTAGGCATGGAAGAAGCCCATCAGCCCCCAAGAGCCCAGGGACAACCAGTCACTCCCTACTGCCATGTAGGACATGGGACTGTGGGGCCCATGCAAGCAGAGGTGGCCACATCACAGTCAGAGAACATCCAACGGACACAGGCTGATGGGACACCAGCCACCTGCACTCGAGGGGTAAAGTTCTGCTTCCTACAACCCATGAGGCTCAATGTGAACACGTGCCCTAAAACCCAGCGTGACTGGAGCTGCACGGGAGGAAGGTCTAGCTTTCAGGAGGAGAATAAGGGAAATCAAAGCCAAGCCATTGTTGTGGGGTGGTGCATTCAGGCAAGTCCTGCTCATCCTTCCAGTCAAACTGTCTTGCTTTGCAAAGAAACTTCCAGGAGGAGAAAAGAAAAAAGAAAAACAAACAACCACCAAACAGATAAAAACAAACAAACAAACAACAACAAGTTTCTTAAACATAGGCGCTTTCTGCCTGAGCTGAAGCGTGACAGAACACAACCGAAGCACTCCAGGAGCAAAACACATCAGCTTGGTCAGACTTCAAGCACCTGAGAGCTCCAGGATGGCCATGGCATACAGGTCTTCACTAAGCCTATGCCACCGTGACACCAAGGTCTTTCAGCATTTTACAGTTCTTCTATGAAAGCAAGAGAAGCGGCAAACCCTACTTTGTCCATCATTTACGACATAAAAAAAAAGAGTTAGAAGATCAAACTCTGTAGCTGGTTTCAACTCTAGAACAAGAAAATTATTCAAATGCAGCCCTCCTGTTTCATGGCAAGAAGATTTATTACTACTGGGACACAAGACTTTCCCCACAGGCAGGTAGCTATTGCCTTCCCAAATTCCCAAATCTCTCACCTGGCAATGAGCCCTGGAGGGAATCCAGACACCTCGGTAGTCCCCATATATCCACTCACCAAACAGCCACAGCAGAATTTATTTCAAAGCTCAGCCACTTGCAGCTATATTTATTTTTTTAATACCAGCTACATTGCCTCAGCCCAATGCTTTTTCTCGACAGCTCTGCCATTTAGCAAGCATTAAACCTGATGGTGCATGAGACATAACAGGGTTTTACTCACACCCCTGTCCACGAGCTGGCTCAGGAGAGCTGACAGCCACAAGTGTTTTAGGCAATATTTATTTCATACCTTTTCTTCCAAAAAAAGCCAGCCTTTTGGAATCAAACATATAGGATCCGTCATGAAAAACAGCCAGTGTGGGAGCAGAACATCTCATCAGCTTCAGGCAATGCTGAAACAGCAATAAGTTTTAGGGCAGCTGGGCAAAAAGCAGCCAGCAGAAGACAACAGTGGCTGAGCTGAGACATGTACAATGGGGATGTGAAGTCCAGCTTCTTGACCAAGCACCGGGGCACTCCCATGAAACAGCAACACTCAGACAAGAGCTTTCCTCTCCACCAGAAGCTCCTCCTCGGACTCCAGAAACTTTTGTAAATAATTATCTTATGAAGCCTAATAAAGGGGTGGGGAAAAAAAAAGCCCATATGAGCAAATGAATTGGGCTGAGGTCCAGATTTTATTTCAGAGCCCGAAAGGTTAGAGATGGTACACACGTAACATGATTTAAGCTGTGCTTGCTGCCTCCTCCTACCACCAATCGCTTATTTTCTCTTCCTCTTAGATCTAACGCCACGCTCCACCATGGTTGTATTTCACTTCCAACTTGAAGCAGAAAACTTCTTCCAAAAAGTATGAAATGGGTCAAGGATCCAGTTAGCAGCTCTCAAGGTAAAAAGAGGATTTGAAATCACTGCAACCACCTTCCCTCGATGGTTTGTGTTTTCTGACTGCGGTATTCAAACAAGAGAAATTTCACAGGAGACATTGCCGCAAGCATAAGGTGTTTGAGCTATAGTAAGTACCAATAGATGCTCTTTCTCCCCAGCTTTACAACATTTTGAGTCAATTCAGATATAACGATTAGTGTATCAATTCTGGTAGAAGTCAGATGGCTTTGCTAAGTGAGGTACTGGAAGTGAATAGCCCCAGGAACTCACATTTCCACTTATTTTAACTCTGGCTTTTTTGGATTAGGTTGCTATCACAAAGCCAAGTTAGAAACGTTGGATGCTGTGTTAAATCCCATTAGCCGATTACACCACTGAGCAGCAGTAAGTGTTTGCTGAAAAAATGAACCCGACTGCCCGATTTGGGAACCAGACGGTCACGCTGACCTTCTGCACAGCAGCATGGAACAGCAACGGGCATTTGTTCCCACTTTTGTCAAAAGCCATCTCTTTCAACAGCTCAGACTATCTGCAGCACAGACAGGGCTGATGTTCCTTGCACCAACCCTGGCTTGGCCAGCTGAACCCTGGAGCATGGATTTGCGGAAGGCAGGCATATTTCTGCCACCATGCTATAGCAAGCATCGCTCCTGCCAAGTCCCAGCTCCCTCCCTCCTCCACCTCCTGCCATGCCACCACTTGGTTCAAACCAGCCTTCTTCATGCACCACCTATGCTGCCCTTCTGGAGAACCCTTTCCAGCACATCAGTACAACAGAAAAGGAAAATAAGTTATTCTAAAGCTGGGGTAAAAATAAAGCCTTTAAAAAGGGACAGCCTAACACACGGCAACAAACAGGACTGATTTGTCCTGTGTTCACAACAGAGGGGACACTGCACGCAAGAGAATGTCAACCTAGAAGGGCAGGTGAACCTCAGGTTTGACTCCCCTTTCCCACGACTTTCTGTACCATTGCTGGCAGGAGTCATGAAAAACAATAGGGAAGCAAACAAGGAAAGTACCTTCCCACCGTGGCTCCACTTCCTAGTAGGAGCAGCCAAAGAAACAGGTTCCCTTTCCAGGTCCTTGACTTGTTCTTGGCTGTCTGGTTTCAGCCTCCAGGCTCCATCCTTCCTGGGGAAGGAGCTTTTGCAGAGGCTGGAGATGAACGTTTTCATTTCCTCATCCCAAAACGGAAAAGGAAACTTCTAAGCAGTTGTTCTGATCATGCCACTCTCTTGTAAAGCAGGTATCACCACATCTCCCTCTTGGGGAGTTTAGCGCAAGAGAACAAACCCTATTCTTGTTTTTAGAGAGAAGCTGTGGGCACCTACCCACTGGAGAAGGCTCCGGGTTGCAGATCCAAGAGGATGGAGATGTCTGCATAAGCTTGGAGTCAGCTGCCCAAGTCTGAGAAGAACAAGACATGCCCGTGCTCAGACTGCAGCAGCCTCTCCGCTCATCTAAGTGCATTCAGGCAACACATGGGACCTCCCTGGAATTAAGCACTTCCAAATCAAGGTGGGAGCCAGGCGATTCCTGGCCCAGGTCTACATCACAGTACCCTTTACCAGCTTCAACCCATGTTTTTACCATCTTTGCAGAGGTCAGTGCCCTGAAAGGGCATCAAGCCAAGTTGGGACAACTGTCCTCCCTGCACTAGTGTTCAATAGTTGCACAAAAGCACCAGGAGCTCTTTCTCCAAGCAAAGAACAGCCTGGTTAGATGCAAGAAGGTGGATCCCTCAATTTAATTCAGAACACATTGAGACCAGCTACTACCTTCATTAAGCATCAGCCAGCTAATTCCATGCACAAACATACAGCACAGTAACCAGCCAGCTCCATTTAAGATGCATGCTTGACCAATTTACAAGCCTCATTCCCCAAATTGTCCACTTCATTAAAAAAAAAAAAAAAAAAGACATTTGAGAGGGACTTACAGAGTAACAGCACTTCCAGCGTGATTCCTCGTTGAACGTTTCTGTTGCTAAAGGACCCAAAACACCCACATCTCTCAAGCCTTGCTGATTGTTAAAGTTTTAATAGTGCTGATAAGCTCTCAGCTGGAAGAACTCTTGCGCACAGTAAGTTTTATCTGCCACAGAGCACACTTGTTACGGAGCCTTTCTTATCACTATTGCAAATATCAGCAGAAGTAGAGGGAAGCACGTAATGCCCGGGAAGGGAAGGTGCAGAAATACAAGTGGACACGTTGTCTTTGACTCCATCTGCCCAAGCTCGTGACCTCAGGGGCTCCCTGCTCCTCACCCCACATACCCTCAAAAGCTCCACAGCCCCCAGCGAGGACAGCCCTACATCCAGCCCACAAATTTCTCACAGAAAGAAGCAGAGCAGACTGCAGACCTTAAGCCAGTGGTCCAGATATGTCCCTCCAGGGAACATGCAGCTGAGCTACAAAGTTCAGGAAAATAAGGAAAAAGTCAGTATTTTCCCCGAGCTGGGGGGAAAGAAGCCAAGAGAACATAAGTGATGGTCTCACGGGTCCAGTACAGCACTCAGTACTACCAGACTATTACCCCAGAATCTTGGATTTAAGGACTCTCACAATAGAAGGGTTTTAACCTTATAAGCTGACACTTCTAGAAATATAGAGGATCCCCCTACTTTAAGCTTATTCTGCTCTTAGAAGTGGCTCTATAACTGTTCACTACAGGATATCTCTAAGGAAGTCTGGACATCAGGTCACAGCTTCACAATAAACTCACCGGCTTCATTCCTGCTAACTAATCACATTCCCACTGTAAACAGTGGCATTTAGCACATCAAGAAGATAAAGACCACGAGGGATTTTCAGCTCAGCAGGAACCTTTGCCTTCAGGTCACAGGCTCAAATCCAGCCTTGCTATTAACCAGCCGACCTCTCTCCCCACACCTCTCACCCCCTACCAGAAGGGCCCATCCACTAGCCAAGGCATTTATCACCCCTATCCAGGTGACACCAGCATCCCAGTATGTCAGTATTCAGCCAAGCATGGTTTGAGATCAGCGTGCACCAAAGCTTTCCCAGCCCGGCAGATGGACTGGAGTAGGCAAGCTGCTTGCAACACCTCCATGGAGGTGACCCCTAACAAAGGGCATTTCCAATCTGCAGCAACTTTTGGTGGGGCTGGAGTTGCATTACAGACCCAGCGCAGGAGCAGCACAATAGAGCAGGTTTTGAAGGCTGGAAACCCCAAACGGAATGAATCGACCTTGCATTCAAGATCAACAGCTTGCACCCCATGCCTTTCTTTTGGGGGAGACAAAGAGTTCAGATTTGATCTAGGTAGGCATATTGCCGCAAGAGCTCTAACAGCTCCTAGCTAGAGGCCATGTGGTTTAATCTCCCCTGGAGAGACAAAAAACACAGTAAAAGGCTCCCACTTCCCGAGTTGCTGGCAGGGTGCTCTGCCCTTTTCTGGGATCCCCTGTCCACTTTGTTAGTCCATGTGGGGTCAGTCACCGGTACTCACTGAGCCGTGGCAGGTGGTTGCGTGAACTCCTGCCATGTTTTTCATGCCTTAAAAATAGACTATTTAACAGCTTCTTTGTGATCTTCTTCACCGCCCAGAGAAAGATATTGGCCAGTGCCACCCCCCAAGAAAGTACCAAGCATGTCCCCAAGTGCCACAGGTGCCAGCAGGCGTGATGGCTTCGCAGGACTCTGGGGTACAGCAAGGACAGCATTGCACCCAGGTTCCCCGTGCTGGTTACCTCCACCCTGGTGGCACTGCCCACCTTCTCCCCAACACCCTCACCCTTCAACAGGGAGAACAATTTTCCAGGCTACATCAAGTTAATGGAGCTGTGTTACCAGATACGTCCATCTCACTTCAGACAATGCTCACAGCTTCCAGCTTGCTTCAGTTAAAGACTTTTGCCTTAAATGCAGCAGAAGAAAAAGGCTGGTAGATGCTAAATCTTAGTCACCAAATGCAAGGTGCTCTGGGTGGACCATTCATTTTTTTTAAAGGCTCCCAAGTTATACATATTGGCCCCGTTAATAACATCGAGGAAGCTGAACAGGTCCCTGCCTCCACCACAGCTCCTGCGACAGCAGGAGATGCCCACCCTCCTCAGAGGGGTTTGTTGGGAATGGTCTGCACCAAAGACCCTCTTGCATCCAGAGACTCCCTTCCAGCTCCAGAGGTCTGCAGAGCAAGTTTTGAGCTCCTCGTTATCCACGTTACTCCTCGTACCCCATGCAAGCTCAGGACTGGAGCAGAAACTGCAGCACGTTGCAGGGCCGATACTTGCCTACCCGGGTACAAATGCAAGGATGGATGCTTCCCCGGGCACTGGCCTTCAGCCGCACCACTCCCGCCCGTGTCTTCAGGGACAGCGGTTCTATCGCTATAATCCCACAAGCAGCTTTATTTTTCTTTGCAAATCAAAACTGTATAAGGAGAACCTGCACAGTTTATGCTTCAGGAACACGCGTCTATGCAGCAGCATGACCTTGCAAGGCACAAAGGCTTGCCTGACAGCGTAAGAGACACCAGAGCACACTTACTCCCATCACATTAACATTTTAACATATACAGCTGTCTTACTCACAAGTACACCGCATTCCTTTAACATATAGCTCTCCAAGAGCAAGAGCTTGGAGATCCAAACAAAAAACATCCTTACGCAAAGGAGACAGATTAGGAAACACTTGTGATAAGGGAAAGTATCTCCAGCTGAGCTGTCAACCTTGCACTTTAAATTAGGCTTTTAATGAGCACTGCAAGCACTCTGCATTTCAGTGATTAACTCAGAGCTAAATATGAGTTTAGCTGCTTCGTTTTTAACACAGATTCTGCCTCTGGGTTTCAGGCAGGAGCAGAAACAGAAGAGAAGACAAGCACAACTGCAAGAAGCTCGCAGGCTGTCAGACACCAGCAACTTTTGCAGCTAATGCCAAAGCCCAGGCAGGGGGGTAACCCACCCCTAAAATAAGAGCCACCCACCACTATATATATATGGATCATCAAATGCAACATAAGCAAGTGGTTCGGGAGCTCACAGGACCCAGCTTGTGAGCACAGGGAAAAACGAGACGGTAATATATATATTTTTGGCAGGCATTTTGATACCTGTGTAAAAGCTGGAAAACAGGGCTTACAAGTTCAGCATACTAAGTGCAGAGCAATCCTTTATGATAAACATAATTTGCATGTGAACAGGAACGCATCTGAAAATAGGTGTTTTGAGAAGCCATAGGTCTCACCTTACCTCTTGGCTTGACGAATTCCAGGGCTCCTAACAAGCCCAAAACCATCCACAGATTACAAGGACTATTCAGCTGTTATCACTGTGCAGATCTCTAAGCTCAGACAGCCAACTCACAGTCACGGATGAAGAAATCACAACCCAAAAAGCTTGAGAGAAATGGAGTAAATCACGCAGCCGGATTTCTGCCTGGACACCCAGACCAGGACACAAGCGCTGCCTGTTTGCTGGATTTCAAACTGCAATAGGTTTGACTGACAGTTTAAAGTCTCACCGACAAGATGCATGAATAATTAGTAGGTAGATTGACACCAAAATTCCCACAATACCTGCAAACATAATCACTGCTGTATCAGGCGACTGCCTACAAAACGTCACCTACCTGACAGCCTCAAGAAACTTCTTTGTGGGGCTTCTTCATACAAGAAAGTAGTTGGGTGAGAAAGAGACACACTGGTTTTCAACATACACTTCTTACCTTCTCCAAAAAGCCTTTTTTGTCTCCAAGAAAGGTCAAAGGGTTGGATGACTCCTTCCTACATCAACAGCAGAGACACGCGGGAAATATTTTAATCCCAAGGAAAGCATTCATTACCTCTTGGCAAAAAAACCCAAAACAAAACAAAAACAAACAACCAAAACCAGAACACACACACACCAAAATCCGCCCAAATATCACAGAATGACTTCACCACCGTGGTAAATCCTTGTAAACAAGCCTAAGCCCTCTCTCTCTCCATCTCAGAGACAGGGTTTGGGCACCAGCAGCAGCTCCAGTTAGCATGACCTGGGAAGCCCTCAGCCCCACCTTGCCCCTCGGCAGCATGATGGAAAAGCCCAGCAAGGGGACCTGAGGCATGGCCCTGAATATATTCCAGTTTTATCACCATCCTCCAAGGTTTTGCTCAGAAAAGAGTTGTGCAGCCAGCACATGGGTTTCAGATGGGGTCACACACAAGGGACACCTTGGAAGGGCCAAGCCTGCCCCTTAAGACCAGGTTTCTGCCCTCGTGGCAAGGTCCAAGGAAATTTAGGAGGACACCAAGCCTAGACACGAGCCTCAAATCCTCTCCAAGCTCGTAAGTGACCTGCTCCAGGATTAAACCTACTTCCAGACAACCTCGTGGAACAGTTGGTGGATCAGCATGCCACCCCACGACCTTCGGGTACCGAGTCCCAACCGCTAGCCACCGGGCTGCAGCCATCTCCACTCTGAAAACTGAATCCATTTTATTTGTTTTGCTGCAGTTCTGCAGTAGGCAACCGGACCGTTGACTTGATTTTACACTCAGGCAATTTGATTTATCATTAGGTGACTGTCAACTCAAGAGATTCATCAATACAAGATAAGTGGCCGAAGATATAATCTATTAGAGTGGCTCAGAAGAACGCTTGGACACTGAAGGGTACAGCCAGTCCATTACATCTTTTTAAATACCACACCCAAAATACCTATTAAAGGAAACTCTGGTCTTCACCTTGTGCTATTTAAGTCAGATGCAAGATGCTTTCCCCAAGCAACCTGTGCAAATGTGAGCCTGAAACTTGGCGCAGCTAAAAACAGCGGACGACCAGAGTATTTCTGCATTGTGCATCTAACCTCAGGCTGGGGGAAGGAGAAGTTTCATTTCAGCTCACCAAGGGGGGGGAAGGGAAGCAAAATGCAGGGACCAGACATTTATAAACAGATTGTACAAGTTACAGCAGAGTCTTAAGAGAGTTTTAAGAGAAATGGCAGGATTTAAAAAATTAAATAAATAAAAATTAAAGGCAAGCTTGCTTTAAGGGGAAAAGTGCAAGATAAAAGCTGCTTTAGCACAGCGCCACATGGTAAATCTGAAAGTGAAACAGATCCTTTTGAGCATTACCAGACAAGAAGAGCATAAACTTACAGTCCCTCACCTCCAAGTCCTCCGGGATCCAGCAACCCGGACCCCAAGCACCAGGCAAAGCGTCGCAGAAAGCCCAGCACCCGAGCAGCCCAAGCGGAGGACGCGGTGGTTAGAGAGAAGGAGGATTCAATTTTGTCATGACTAAGGAATTACGTTAAAACCAGTACGAGATATTTCCAAGGAAGAGATTAGCCGCCAGCGGGACTCTGCACAGATGTGGGAGCCCGGTGACAGAGCTGGTGTCCAGATTTGTGCATCACCCCAGGCAAGGTGCTATTTGCCTCCCTCTTATCTCCATCCCACCCTTCATCCAGCAGAAAAAAAAAATACCAGCCCACTTCAGCAATACCTGGATCAAGAGCCACAAAAAAAAAAAAAATCAGTGCAAAAAAAATTCACAAAAGAAACATTTTTCATAAAGCTGATCCTGCCCAAAGACCAGGCGGGCAAAAGAGACAGAGCTCAATCACAACGTGTAATGGATTCAGTATGTGAAAACACGCGATGCATCGAGATAGGCACAAGCACGGAAAAATTTCCAGTTGCCACCCAAGAAGGTCCTTGTTTGAATACCCTTCAGGGGAACACTCTGTACCTTAAAACCACTCCTTGGCAGACGTCTTATACAAATATTGAATTACGTATAAAAATAAGGCTTTTTTTCAGGTTATTGAGCAATGACAGGCTATTTAACTGAATATTCAGGCAGTTGTCCTGCCAGTATCTGTGGGTATTTTTGGAGGAAGTGGGGAGAACACAGCGGTTAGCTAAAGAGGAAAAAGCAGCAAAGCCAAACACCAGTGTGCAGCTTTTTTCTTTTTTTTTTTTTTTTTAAATCAAGACATGCATTAAAGTAGCTGTATCTAATCACTGTTTATAGAGGGGCTGGCAGGCAAAAGCAACTGCTATAAACAGTCTTTTAAATCCCTTTTCCCAGCATCATGCTTAGAATATTCCTACAAAGGTCTGTGAAACACCAGCAGCGTACTCAGGGTCAAGGGAAAGCCAGCAAGGAGCGGAGCTGGAAAGGGAATATTCTGCTTGGGGAAGAAAGGAGGATGAATGAGGTGCCCGGGTCCCACATGCACACTGGATATTGCACCCTTGCAAGACCCTCCCGGACCCCTGGGTGGGCAAAAGTTATCATCTCCATGCATATTTTAGCATGGTTGAGGAAGCAGCTCGTTGGTGTGACACTGCCCTCTCCTGAGCAGAGGGAACTGCTCAGCTTCACACCCAGCTCAGTACAATCATCTTGGGGAGCAACAGCCCTGAGCAAAGACCCTGCTGCAAGGGGAGAAGCCAAGACACCACTCACCCACAACAGCCACAGCTGGCACCAGCAAAGGCCAAAGCAGCTACAGCCTTCTCACACCAACAGCACTTGCTATTTTTCTGCACAAGGGTGAACTACCACCTTTTGGTCTCCTTGAAGCATAATTATCAGCTGCTGCAGCCTAATGAAGCCTCTTTATGGCCACAGCCAAGTGGCTGCCAGGTGGATCCCATCACTTCATCTCAATATCAGCAAGAAGGTGCAAAGCATCTCGTTGGAGGGCTTTTTGGATAGGGGTGCAGCCTCTCTGGATGCATCTTCTCCAGAAAAAGGAGTTGCAAACCAGCATTGCAGCCTCCAGGGAAAGCACGTTCCTACACCCCATGTTTGTAGGAAAGCTGCTCTCAGGAGGAGCCCTTGGTGCCCATCCACATCCAACCCCAACACTCTTAATATTAGCGATAACCACACCTTGATGCACAAGGCCGGAGCTGTACAGCAGCAATGCCACGAGTACTTCAAAGGTGCAACCCTACCCTTTTATCTTGACCCTCGGGAAGACTTACAAAGCAAGTTAAAGGACAATATTCCCTGCAGGTGTGTCTGTTAAAAGGGGACCCACATCTAACTTCCACCACCTGTGAGCATCAAAGTGCCTCTACGTAAGCAACCGGGTGAATGAGCCGTCTGCTACCGGCATCTTGACCTCAATCTATGACACCATTTGCAACCGTGAGTTACTGTAACCCACACATTAAAAAAAAAAAAAAACACCAAAACCCTAAATATACTGATTTTGGCATTGAGCGGTGTGAAACACTATGGCAATTCTAATGCAGTTACTTGAGATCAAATGTGCATGGCAGTTGATGGATAAAAGTGCAACAAATAGTCCGTGGCCCTTGCAGCTGGTTCAGTATCTCATTATAATCTTCCTGGTTCATAAAAGCAATTTGTTGCCTTGCAAAAACTAAACCCTTTATCGCTAATTCCAAGGCAGCAGTTTCTGAATCTACAACCCAACACCAAATAAATTGATCAAACCAGAACTCATTTTCTTTGTGCTGCTCATTGTCGACGCACAAGACAAACATCAGTCATGCTTCGCCTTCAAGTACAGAATTCATCGCTGGGAAGAGCGTAACACACAGAACATGCTTATTTAATAGAAAAAGTACAGCTTGACAGAGACACCCACTCTAAAATTAACTCTGCCTCAAAGCAGAGCTTATATTTGCCACTGAAGAAGCACCTTCGAAATCACAGAGAAATATTCTGCAGCTAAATATTGCTGGGATATCGGCGTGAAGATGCTTCAAGTCTTGACGGAGGAAAATACGTTAAAATAGCAGGCTTTAAGGATTCAGGATGCATCACTGGTCAGGTGGATAAAGGCTGTATAATGTATTAATGGACCACTTTCCATAGCAGTCTGATGACTGGTGAACATGGACATGCCAGACAAAATGCAAGGCAGGAAATCCATTTACTTCAGCTTTTCCCCAGCCACACCTGCCAAGTGCAAGCTAGCAATTTATAAGAAGGAAAGAAGGTAGAAGGCATTTATCCTGCATCAGTGTGTGATCCAAACCCAAAAAAGCTCTTTAAGAATAAGCACTGGTCTAACTTTTGCTCGCTAATAAGCCACAGTCTAAATTTCCTGGCAACTGGGAGCACGCAGAGGAGAATACAGCATCCGAACAGCATAGGCAGGTTTAACGTTCTCCATGCACGGCATAACTTTCTAACAGAGAAAAACCTGTACGGGCTTACTGAGTGAGCACTGGTTTTCCTTCGTACAAGGACAAAGAGCCAGCAAAGAGAACCATAACTCAATTTTTTTTTAATTTCACATGCAGCGTGGTCATGACTATTCTGATCATCTATCCGTAATCCCTTTCCAGCCCCAAAATAACCCTTAAGCCAACACGATTACAAGTAGTACTAGTGGCTCTACAGACGCACCCCTGAAAGCCCAAAGCATGGTGAGTTTGACGAAGCCAGTTTTTTTCTGGCTGAAGAATCCCCATTTCCATCTTGCCAGGGGTGAAATTTCACAGCTTCAACATCAGGAATTGCTACAACAGAACTTTTCCAGAGGAAAGCTCACATTTCGACTGCAACTCCTCAACGCCCAGTTTTCTAGGCGGTGAATATACAGGACTTGGGAGAGAGCTTCAATAAAACAGCAACGAGACGATTTTTTCCCTCTTTTTCCTGAATTACTCCTTTTTCTGAGCAATTTTTTTGCCAAGCATCGAGACAAAATAATACCCTCTACGTTCACCGTTTTTCACCCTCACTGCTCAGTGCTGGCAAGAAATTCACGGTCCTTAACATGGGGCTTTGCTCCAGGGGTATGTCCCCAAGAGCCATCCAGGGCATCCCTATCGCACCCTCAGAGGGTGCCAGGCGAGCCTGGGTGCTCCTCCAGCTGGGCAAGCAGTGATAAATCCCTCTTGGGATTTTGCTGCCTCAGGATTTTATGGCGCCGGACAACCCCGGTGTGAAGCCCTGGGGCCATGGGACACTGCAGATGCCATTATTTACGGAGTGGTGTATTAAAACGAAGCGTTACCTGTAAAACAAGTATGAGCTAAAGGAGAGAAGGGGGTGGCCGGATCCACGCCCTGGCGATTGGGGGCGGGGGGGGATAATACCGGAGACCCGAGGGGGTACCCCGGGACCTCTCCCCAGGTGGGTGCCCACCCATGACCCCCACCACACGGTAGCACCCCCTCACCTCCCAACTTTGCTTGGGATGCTCCCGGCCAGGTAAGCCACCATGGTGGGGGGCGTACAGCGTTTTGGGGGTCACGGAGGGCAAAGAAACACCTTTTGGGTAAGGAAACACCTTGTGGGGAAAGAACCAACCCCCTTTTTTGGACATCAGAGCGCCTTTTGGGGGTCAAACCCGGCATATCTGTCACACACCCAACACCCCTCCCCGGCTCAGCATCATCCCCCCCTCCCCCGCCCGGGGAACCCTGCACCCCCCCTCGCCGGGGGGTGGCGGGGGGATGCA
>WAAD01005357.1:26712-56258 GCA_013389945.1 Fregata magnificens
CGGCGGGAGGAGGAGGAAGGAGAGGAGGAGGAGGTAGGCTGCACCCGAAGGCTTGCAGCCTCTCTTTTTGGGGTGTCCCTAAAGGGATGCACCCGGCTGCGAGCAAAGCCCGCCGCGGTGGGGTGGCCCAAGGGTGCAGGTTTGGGGGCTCCCCTGCCAAGGGAAAGGTTTGGGGCACCCCTGCCAAAGGAAGAGCCTTGCCCCCCCCCCCATGGTACTGCTCCCTCGACCCTGGTGGTCCCGAGGGGCTGGGAAAACCGTGGGGTGCTTGGCACTATGCCGTGGGGTTTGGAAACGCTGAGCCCCAAAAGGGCAGCGAACGCCCGGCTTCATCGCACATCTTCATCACACATCACCTCCATCTTCCTCCTCTGAAATTGTTCACCCCCGAGAGCAACATGTACATACAGACACACACAGAGGGTGTAGCTAAAATAAAAAGCTAACCTCTGCAAGTTAGAGCAGATATATGGCCCTATACGCCCCGGGCTGCTGTTAACTGGACACCGGTAAATCCCCGCTTGGCGGCAGGGAGCGGAGTGGTCACGAGAGAAAATACATCATTCATATTTCTATTTCTTGGGTATTTATATCGAAGGCAATCATGTCTCAAAGCCAGCAGGCTGTGACAAACCAAAAAAAACGTTTTGAGAATCAGGCAATTTTTCTCTTTTTTTTTTTTTTTTTTTTTTGAGATTTGAGATCTCAGATCTCAATCAAAAAATTGAGAAATCAAAAAAAGGTTTGAGAAATCCAGAAACCACAGATGTTTCGCACAGTGGGGTGTTCCCACCTGGGTGGATGGTGGAGGATGACAAGGGTCAGGCACAGGTTTGGGCTTTGCAGCCTCCTGATTTCTCCTGCTCCCTTTCCAACCCACCCATCATTTATTTTTCCATCCACTTTCATCACCTGCACTTGGCCTTACATTAGATCCTGATCTCCCAAGCGTGTAGGTGCACCATGGACAGGTCACGTGGACCTGATCTACACGCTATGGGCATCCTGGCGCAGGGTCCTCGAGTTGTAGCAGCTTGGGGAAAGGATGAGCGTTTTAATGTGTCTACACCATGCTCAGGACTTGTTTTCTACATGCTGCAACAACACAGGTGAATCAGGGCAAGAAGGATCTCCAGGGCTGCCCAGCGCTGTGGACAAAGCTGACCTGTATCCTTGGTGTGAATTTTTTGCCCTTCTTGATGCAAGGTGGCAAAATACTCACCTGAGAGCAACGGATCCCTTTCTTTCTGCAATTGGCCATTTTCCACCGTTTTGGCCCATGCCCGGAGCCAGCCCGGGAGGAGTGCATGGTCCAAACAGTGCAGAAGGAGGGGATGTCCTGCCAAAATAACAAACAAGTGCGAGACAGATGCCAGGCTCATCTTTACCGAGACAGACAAAGCCGAGGGCTCGCTAGCAACTGTCCCTCTTTTCCTAAGAGGCATAGAAATAACCCAAGAAGCTGCACTCGGCAGCAGGGAAAACTCGCCTGCAGAAAAAGACTGGAAGCGAAAAATCAGAATATAAAGTCTGATCCAAAGTGACAATCCCCAGCCTCAGCAGAAGAGACGCAGGGTTGTGTTACAGGCGTCGTTACAGGCAGCGCAGGCAACGGTCCTGGTAGCTGTTTGCCAAATGCTTTTCCTTACAGTACTGCTGACGGCAGGCATTTCAAAATCAGAAGTCCCTCAGAGCTGTGATTATCTTAAATTCTGATGAAAATATATCCTGTGGGAGCATTTTATTTGCTGCCTGGTTGCTGGGTCCATTGAGGAGCTTTAGGATATGTTCTCCCGCAGGCTCGCGGTGAATGTGCAGGGGGGGTACGGGACAGACACAGGTATTTCAAGGCACGTAACAAAGTTGTGACCGTAGGTTCTTGTGGCTTTGTCAGACTTTAAACATGGGGGATGAAATTTTGCATGCTTGGGTGTCTGCCTAGGGATGGTCTCCTTTTAATTTCAGCAGAAAGAGTTCAGCCATTTTTAAGATCAAGGGAAAAATATTTTCTTCTGGCACAGGGAGAAAATATTCTTCTAACTCGTGAGGTTCCAGAAACACTGCAGCTGCTCCTAACGTCAGCCAGTAATTTGCTTTTTAGCATCCATTTGCTGAGCAAAATGCCTCCGAAAAGAATCGGAGTTTGCACATTTTCAGAATATTTCTCTGACTTGGCCAGTTGAATCCAACGCAGGCTCCCGCCAGGGATGCAGGGCTGGGGAAGGTTTCCTTTTCAAGCCACCTCCAAGCAGCTGTGAAGAGAGGAATGAAGAGCAGAAAGACCGTCTTTCCCTGCTGCTAGCAGCACTTTGGCTGCTAAAGGCTGTGCAATGATGTCAAAAAATAGTCACGGAGCGGCCAACGGAAGGAAATTTCATATGAATTTTGAGACAGCTTCTGGGAAAATAGATGCAATTTTGGATTGGGAAAGTTGTTTTCAGATTTAAAAGTTCCTTATCCCATGCTTAGAGCCTTGAATGCTCAAAGCTATTTTAGATATCTCCGTTCGGCATGGCTAGGATTTCCTGTGTGCTCATTCCTCACCGTATACCCCCAGGCACATTCATTTCAAAACGATGCACCTATAAAACCTGCATTAAAACCCTTTTTACTCCAGCGACACTTCACAGCGTATGATCACTTTTTAAGCTGCTCCATCAGGACCCAGCTCAGAGCCAATGCTTTAAACCAGGGACGAGTTTCAGGCGTAGGCAGATTTCACACCACATCCTGAAAGCGTTTCATTATACGCTTATGGAAGGGAAAAATTGGTCCAGAAGGGAAATTTTTGTTTTCTGGCAGGGAAATACGAGACTGGAGACCTGGCGAGACGCAGAAGAGCATCATGTGCAAAGTCTTAGAGGAGACGGCACTTCAGTATTTTGGGTGGGGAAATGGTGAAGGAGATGCTGCAGTTTCCTGCGGGAGTGGGAACAGAGGGAAGGGGGTGAACAGTCCTTAACCACAGCATCACCCTCCTCCAAGCAAAACTGTGTTTTCATCCTCTCTGTAGGTAGAGGAAAAATCCTCTTTTCCTCCTTCCAGGCTCATGGGAGGGAATTCTTTGCTGGAGGAACACTTGCCTGAGCCCTTCTGGTGACCCAGCCGAGGATCTTTTTTGGTGTCTTGTTCCTCCCTGATGTCAGAGCATCTTTGGATGGTTTTTTTTTTCCATTTGCTGCTGTGGTCAGGGGTGGGAAGGTAACCGTAGGAAGGTTTGGGAAACAAGACAGGGTATGGTGAAAGCACAGCAGATTCCTCCATGGCTAGCTTTTTGGGGAAGAGCAAGGAACATCTGATTAATTGACGATGTAACTGATGCCACATCTGGATGGAGGGCACTGAGCAAGGCGTGGAGATTTGCGATACTATCACCATTTTGTAGAGGAAGAAAATGAAGCATGAAAAAAGCAAGGCCAAATTTATCTAGAAGACGTCTGGCAGGAAGCAAGCCAAGACGTGTACGTCTGTCTGTCTGCCTGCCTGTGCGTGGCAGCGAAGTCAGCGGGAGGTAAATCCCTGTCGTGGCTGCCCTGTAGCCCGCAGCATCCGACCAGCCCTGGGCGAGGGGAAGGAAGCGTGGTAAGGGACACGCTATTGTTTTGCCCATGCAAATACTCGCGGAATGCAGGGCAAACAGGAGGGAGATCTGCGCTTTCCTGTGTTTGTGCTGCAAATATTTTCATTAAGGTGCTTTTTCCTAATTCTTTCTCCGAGGCCTTTGTGCCTCTAATAAGCACAAGGAGGGTGTTGATTGCAAGCGTCCCCTTAGGCACAATTATTTCACCATAATAACATTTACAGGGAGAAATTACAGAGCTATTTTGCTATTACATCCTCTGTATTTCAACCTCTCCTTCACCCTTTTTTTCTCATTGGTCTGCCCCAACAAGCCCGGGCAAGATATCCATCCCTGCAGCAGGAGCAGTGGTGGCCTTGTGAGCTCTGAAGAGATCACTGAGGGTGAATATGTGAATGTTTGATGTTACCCAGCAACTAAAGACGAAGATATCATTTGTCCGCTAAGTCAGGAAACACTTTGCCTGTTTGCACAATAGCTGTGTTTGCCTGCTCTGTGCTAGGTTAACCGGCAGCCCCACAACCCTTTCAAGAGATAAGATGAATGTACTTAAATAGGAGGAAAGTGACTGGCATGGATTATCGCTGTAGGTAAATGAGGTCCCAGACGCCCTCAGCCTTCCCTAATCACTGCACTGAAGTCTTCCAGCATGGGGGAGAAACTGTGACCATATCGATGGTCCAAACAGTTGTGCAAAAAAAAAAAAAAAAAAAAAAAAAAAAAAANTTTTGTCCTGGCACAGCCTGGAAGAGAGAATTACAGTCAGTGCCCTGCATCCCTTCCCCACTGTCAGAATAAAATGTTTTGTGGCATGTCATCAGTACAAAATTAGCCCTGAGCACATCTTTACACAGACCGAGCGGCTGGAAGTCAACAACAAAGTCAAATGAGAAGACAAACGAGGATTTTTTTTTTTAGCTGTTAGGAGAAACAACTGGGGAAAGTGACGAACAGAAGCAAAAGTCTCCCCATTTGATGTCCTTATTGCAAACGAGGTGCCCCTCCGCACCGCAGGGAAGGTATTTAAATATAGGCTGTTTTATATAGATAAATGCAGAATGTGATATAAGGTGTATTATCAGGTCGGTCACACAAGGTATTTCCTCTTCTTTCATATCTGAAATGTGCAGTGGAGCCCTTGAACAGGCAAGTGGAGTACACCTGGGCAAAGGTTAACCAGCGTTTGATCACGCCGTTGGCTATCACAGCCCCATCACCTCCCCACGCGGAAAGCCTCTCCACCGCCGTCCTCGAAATCAATTCTTCGGGAGCAAAGTATGAACTTTCCCAGTGAGTGACTCTGTAAACTCAGAAGCAGCGGCTTTACTTTCCAAACAGAGTAAGGATAAAGCTGGCAAAGTCCAAACAGTGAGTTGCAGGAAACATCGTCTCCAGGTGTCCAAAGAGGTGACATAAGGATGGAGGAGGGGGAGAGGTTGGTTGTCAAAAGATGAGAAGATCTGGAGGAGCCAGGAGGAGTCTTTGTGGTGATAGTGGTCCAATGGCAAGGTCAGGGATGTCTGTCTCCATCAAGGAGAGCACCCTGTGCCCTCCTTCCCCTCTGAAGCCCTAAAGGACATTGCCCTATAGCAATGTCTTATGCAAGCAGCTCCTGGACTGGCACCACAGCCCTTCCAAGAGGCTGCTTGAAGAAACAGGTCTGATCAGTCTACCCACAGCCTCCTGAATGGAGGTGAGGTGGGAAGTGGTGCATGACCTTGTGCGGACCTCTTAATTGACAAGGACAGCCATCGCCACAAAGGGTATCCACAACTGAGTTGTTGGCAAGTCTCGGTCTTGTATCCCAAGCTTTTGAACTTTTATTTGTTGGCATTTTTTCCCACATTAAGTACACACAATTGGAAGTAATGAACCCATCTATAACCCTCAGCTCCTGCTTTCAGTCTGAGGCTCAGGATAAATCCAGGTCTGTTACAGGGGAAAAAAATAGGCATGCATTAGTACAAAATCCCATATTGACATGCACATCGGCCTTCATTACCAAAGGTCTACGAGTGCCGGAGACATTCATGGCTGTGTTCAATTAGTGCAGCAGTAAAATAGATATCTGGATGTAAGTCTGGACTAGTGGCTCCCCTTCCAGCTCAGCTGAGGGGCAGGGACTTAGACCAGACATCCCACTATCCATCCACCTATGGTCTGCAGCTGGCCTCGCTCATGAAACACGTGCCTGTTGCCTACAGCCACACATTAGCAGAAAGAGTACATCTGGTGTCCGCATGAAGATGTTTGGAGGAGGGAGGCATCTTCTCTAGTGGACAGAAAACCAAAGTGACTGAGCATGCTGACCCAGCCAGCAGCACTCGTCGCTGGGATGAGATGCACGGCAGTCCCAAGACCTGTCTTGCATCCTCCTGGTACCAAGGAGCAGTTTCCATCTCCTTTCCTCCCCTCTAGCCACACAAACCAGCATCACGCAGATGATAAGTGTATGGATGGGACAGGTCTTTGGTCCTGCTACTCCACTCTAGGTGCTCAAGGGTCACTCCAAGATGGTTATACACAAAATCATATATGAAAAGGGATGAATTAAGCTCATATTGAAGCTCCTGGAAGGGAACATCTAGGCACCACCAAGGGTCCTATTCCTCCCTTTTTTAAAGCCATTAAACCAGCATCCTCCTCACTATCTGGTGATTCCCTGAATGAAGGTAGTTTAAGGGATGAAAATCCAGTCCTGAATATATAACTGATGACAAATGAGACAACTTCAAGCCTGCAACTCCTTTTTTGAAACATGCATTTAGCTGTAGGTGGGAATAGCTATCCACCCACTGCCAGACTGTGTTTAGAAATATTGTGAGAACTTCAGGGCACGTAGGTAAAGCCATCTCTCAACTAATAAGTCAAAATGACTGTGTCTAACAGCATCCTAGATGTGGTCCACTTAATAAACAAATGTGGCTGAAACATCAAGGAAAGAAATATATTTCTCATGCGAAGCAAGATTTCCCTGCCCTTGTGAGGAGATTTACCAAAGATGCCTCTGATAATATCTGGCCCAAAGAGTCAGAGAGGATGAGTATGAAGGCCAAACCTTGCTTGCATCAAAATCACGGTGGGTTTTGCTGGAGGAGCTCCCATCACATCCATCTTGGAAAGCAAACCCCAGCGTCCTCCCAAGAGCCGCTCGCCAGCTTCCCTGTGCAAACAGGGCTGCATTGTTTCCTTCTGCTCCCCGCCTGCCCCTTGTTTTCTCTTAACCGAAACATTAATCAGAGGCTTTTCGATGATGCCTTTGTTCTGTGCCTGCACATCACTGAGCGCGGGAAAGTCTGGGCTCATGGCTTACGTTCCTGGTGCCAACACAGAAATCTATCTTTATTGACAAAAACGATCATCGATACAGCTCCCTCCAGGAGGACTTTCACCTGCTCCAGCCTGTGCAAGGCTTTGGCCACATTAATATGACTTTGGAGGTGATGTTTATATATAAACACAGATAGGCACACAATCAAACCTTTCATAGATGTGCACTGGTCCAGTTAATATTGAACAACACCTTCGGGTGATATCTCTGCATTTCTCCAGACCGAGAGGAACCTACCACATTCTTCTCATAGCTTCTTTGCAGGTAGCTGAAATAAAATCTCTTGCAAGCGGCTCTGCCACAGACCTGACCTGTATCCCTGAACAAAGACTCTCTTATTTAGTGAGGCAAAGGGGAACATCGGTTTTCTGATTATCTCCATCCCGGAGTTTTCTCGGATGGAGACGCGGCATTTGAAGGTCTCTGTTTGGTGACCCCATAACAGGGGCTTTATCTGCAGGCTGGGATGAAAGACCCATCACAGCCTCTGGCTACGTCTGTCTGTGATGGAGCATGTTTGCACAAACAATGCCGAAATTAAACCCCCGGAGTTCAAAATCTCATTGTCTGAAAAATGCTACATGAATCCACTTCCCTCCCTTTCTAATAAAGAAGCAACGTATTTTCTTCCTGCTGCAATATAATGTGATTCTACATGATGCTGCTCCAGTGGTTTATACAAATTTAACCTCTAAATTGCTTTTTGAAGGGTGAAATACAACACATGTGAGATGCATCTGAGTTCAGTTGTCCAAGCATCAGTAACTATCCACAAACATACTCCTCTGCTGAAGTCAGATTGGCATTTTGGGGCATATTTGACCCATCAGGGCTTTAATATAAGATCTTGGAAAGGTAAGTCCTCCTTGCAGAGCACCGCTAGTGCTAGCCAGCATTTGGGTGGCCTGGGCCCATGGAGAGGATTTTAAGGAGAGTGGAGTGGTCAGTGTCAGCGCTGGTGTTGCCTGAAGGTTGGGTGCGCTTGAAAGGTTCAACACCCCAAAAAAACACCACTAGGAAAGCAGGACCACTCTCCTCTTCTGGTGTAGAGTGTTACAACCTACTGGAAGGAGTGTTAACCATAAAGCCAATTAATCGGTTCACACAGGCAGGATAAATGCAGGGATGGATGAAGGGGGTCACCCCTCATCATCCAAAACTAGTCTGAGCATAACTGCGGCATTGGACTCCGGGTTTGTGTGTCAGAGCCAGGGAGGACTCAGAGCTTGCGTGGCGGGAACCAGACAAGGCTCACTCTTACTCAGGAGTAAGAGTGAGCAAGACCCTGTGTGCAGCCGCCCTGGAGGACATGCGCATGGAGACAGCATGAGCGCCTTAAAATAGCCGGAGGTGAGTCAAAGGGCAGAATTGCCTGTGTGCTGCCCGTCCTTTCCTGGAGCAGCTCAGGATCTCTGGCCCCAAATCCTCCATGAAGCCTTCTCCCAGGAGATGTCTAGCACCACGTTAAAAGCTGAGACCACACAGCTCTTCCCGATGCCTCGCTGCTCCGTTTGCATCACTAATGTGCCACACTCGCTATGCACACAGGTTTATCTCTGCGTTCAAGCCCAGAGTGCTTAGGCAGCATCTGTGCTCTCCTAGATGAAATCAAAGTGGGGTGTGAAATGGCAGGAGGAGGCAAATAGCCTGGACACAGCAAGGATTTCACTTCTGCAACCCAAGCTGTGCTGGCAGAGCTCCTGCTACCTCCTCATGGTCACCAGCAGCAAAACGGTCCCATGGAACTGGGGGCACTGGTTGGGCCAGGGCTGAGCCAGCACTTAGTTGCAAGGGCTCCTTGTCCCTGGGATCCTGCAGTGCCAGGCAGGATGAAACCCAAGGGAGTTTCAGCAATTATCGTACAAATCCCTAGGGATGCAAGACGGGCAGGATGGGTAGGACTGGCCAGCCGGGGAGGGCAGCGATGACTATTCCCAGCCAGTGTCAGAGCAAGGTTGGGCAAAGCAGCGTCAGAGCATCCCGCGTTCCTGAGGTGGGAGCATGGGCTGCACCCCCAGCTGCGGGGACAAGCCCGTGTCTTATGGATGGACTCTGCTAGCCTCAAAGATGGAAGGCATTTTGCCTCCATCCCCTGGACTGCAAAATCCACCAGTGCCCGTGACACTGGGACACTTTGTGCCAGTCCCAGTGGGAAGGAGGTAGCGATGTGGGAGCAGCATTCATCTCTCCAACCAGCTCATGCTGGGCTCCATGGAGGAGATGTGAGCTAACTCAGTCCTGGTAGATTAAAATAACTCAGTGGTCCCCACATTCAATGCAGCAGGTTGTCCTCGAGGGACAAGCAGGAGGGCACCATAGGCAAGACCTAGGCGTCCTGCCATCGCTTGTGCAAATGAGTCCAAACCACCTCCCAGGCAAGGTCTGGACTCACTCTGAAGACATCATGGCTAGTAAGGCCCACACAAAAATCCTTCTTCGAACCACATTTGTAAAAGCCCCTAAAGTGCTCATTTTGGCCCATGTCATGCCTAGCTAGCTCAGCTTGGCACCTCGCTCTTTGGCAGAGGGCGGATCCCAGGTCAGGTATGTAGCTGCCGTCTGAGAGGCTCTCGAAGCCCCCGCAGCATGGAGAACCTGTTGGTCTCGTCTCACTTCAGCTTCCTGCTCAACCTGCCAAGAGCCAATCCCAGGAGGAGGCATCTCAGCCAGGCAGCATCCTCGCCTGCTGGAAGCATGGTGAGAGCAGAGCAATGTATTCAGCCCCTCCTCCTTTCCTCCCAGGACCAGACCTGCCCTGTCTTCTGCTGGTTTCCTCTTGAGTTTCCCCTCCTCTTCCCAGTCTAGGAGGCTTTTTCCTGCTTCGAATGCTCTCTGACATTTCTGATGCTGTGAACACACCTCTTTATCCTCCCACTGCCAATCCTCCAACCCAGAAGCAGTTGCATTTCACTGGCAGACACCCCAAGCCCCATGTGGGGTTAGCAGCCACTCCAGCAATCACCACGGTCCTCTACACCATGGGGGTACTGCTGCAAATACACTCATTTTCAGCAGCACAGCAGATGCAGAGCAAGGACATCTCTGCTCCTTGGGGCAGATTTCCCCTCCTGGTCTGCAGGACAGGTCGGAGAGGCCACAAGATATTTGCTTTGAACATGAGGTAACGTCTGGGGTGGAAAGGTTACAACAAAGACGCTTCCAGTATTTACGCTAGCGAAACCAGCAGCCACCAGCAAGCTGTGCCGGGCAGCGGTGTTGTAATGAGGAAAGCAAATATTATGTTATATAGGTGTAATGAGCTGCTGCTGCTTTTTAATGCTGGGCCCATCCATAGAGAAAAGCCTCCTTAAATAGTTGGAATTCCTCCGACGAGCATAGGGATGAGAGGAATAATATTTGGGAGAGGAACACACCCCAAATAACAGCGTCTGCGTGCTGGGTGGAAAGCAGAGAGCAGCTGGCATCTCCCAGCCACAGATGGTTCCCATCAAGATGAATTGTTTCTTGTTAATCCCAAAAAAAGCTTGAGATATATTTTTATTTCAGAGTTAAGCGAAGAAAAAAAAGCAACTCCAACATGACCCCCTGTTTTTCTGGCCTCACTCCCTGCTTGGCCTCTGCTCTGAGCAAGCACAGAAAATTAATTTCATGTTAAAGGCAGGTCCTAGCAGAGACCCTGAGACCAAAAACTCCTGGGGTGATTCTTCCAGCTCTTCTTGACCTGGAAATTTATCCCATTCAAGCTGGAAATGGAGGTGAAAATCTAAAGCCAGGACTACCTCACTCTATTACTCAACTTAGCCAGAACAGGGAAACTGAAAGGAGTATTGAACTTTGACAAGAGCAAAAAAGTCAACCTAAATCTCCTTGGGGTTTGTACCCCTGTCATGCATCCGCGTCCTGGCCTGTGGCCTGCTTTTCAGGAGGAGGAGAGGGTGAAGAGAAAGGAAGCCACATATGAGAAAGCAAATAGGTTAACTCCCAGATAGGATGAAGGGAGGAAGATCTTCTGGAGGAAGATCTGGCTCTGCTGTGGTGCAGACGAGCTCCCACCATAACTGTGGAGGGAAAGGTCCCCCTCACTGTCCCTCCTGAGCCTGTCATCATCCTAGGGGCTCATTTTTTTCCCATTTTATAGCTGAAAGAAAGGAGAGAGGAAATCAAAGGCTTGATAAAAATAACCAGGACTCCTTCAGGCTGGCTGTGAGGAGCATCCCTACAGCCAGCAAGTGCTTGGCAAGAGAGAGGGTGGTTTGGGGACGTATATTTAAAGCATCCTCTGGTGCACTCTGTGCTGTTCATCAAGGGACCCAAGATATTTGGGTGTCTGTGGGGGTATCAGCAAGGGTGTCCAGCACGGAGGACCTGCCCGTGCTGCAACTCACATTTAAATCTTAAAGCTGCTTTGAGCTTCAGGGATGAAGTCCTGAGCTAATCCACGCCTGAAGCCATCACATGTGCTCAGGAGCATCTCTACCTAAAAAAAACAAAAAAAAGATACAAACTACAACAGTGGGAAAATGGAGAATTAATTATACTCAAAAGACGTCCCAAAAGCCCCGCTTTGTGGACTCACCAGTCATTCCTCCACAGCCTCTCTGCCAGTTCGGCATGTTGGACGGCATGGTTCCCCAGACTTGGCATGATGGACCTCCCAAGAGGCACCTGTTTGCACATCGCAGGACAGGTCTGCAAGGGCAGCCAAGGGTTAGGGATGCGGCACACCTCCCGAATGATGAGCTGTGGGCCATCTGAAAGGATTCAGGTGGAGGCAGGGCCAGGCAATAACCTTTCCTCATGGGGTGACACTTCTAGTCCCTGGTGGCCCTGCTAGAAGCAACCCTACAAAGTGGTGATCTGTCCTTGATAGCTCAGTGCGTTTCATCAATAGGAGTATTTTCCAGACAGATCTTCTTCCTGGGACATTTGCATCCCCCAATAAGGCTGGGCGTCCCCCCGCTCCTCTCTGGCAACTCCCTGCAGTGACTCAGCACGTGCAAACACTGACTCATCGTAATATCCCAGCAGTGCTGGACTTCCCACACACTCCAAGACAGGGTGGTGGGAGGAGGAAAACGCTCCATTCACCCTTCCCTGTGCCTTGAGGACACGTCAGAGGGCATTGCAGACACATCAGCAGGGTGGGGAAGCTGGGGCAGGCTGGGGCAGCGCAAGGACTCTTCTTCTGGACAGGTGATAAAGCGATCTGGTCTGGGAGTTGCTGCCCAGCATGGGATCGGTTTGCCAACCATCAGCCAGCACGCAGTGGGACCTGCTCTCCAGGGCACGCTCTTCTGGCTGAGGAGAAGGGCCAGGCATGGGTTTAGGGAGAAGGATTTGCAGAGGTGAGGAAGAGGATGGGTAAAGCCAGGGCTGGTGTCTTGCTTTGGGGTCTGTGATGGGTGGTGGCACAGACCTTGTAAAGTTAGGGAGCTCGGCTGCACGTATCACAGATTTCAGCACAGACATCAGGAGATGATTATTCCGTACAAGGATAAAAATAAGTGGTTTCTGCAGCAAACAGCACCCCTGAAAAGGCTGCCAAGCTCTCAAGTCTGTGACCACCCACTGCAAATCCTACTGGAAAATTACGGAGAAACCTGCGTTCGCTCTCCAGGGATGAGGTGAACTGCTCTCCTGGAGATCTGCAATGTACATGGTCATCCAGAAACAGATATATAGATGGTCATCCTAAAAAAGATATTCCCTCATGCCATTGCAAGTTGTGGGGGACAATGCTCTCTGACCTGTTTCGTATGTGAGTCAGAGCAGATGAACAAGACGTTCCCTTCCAGACTGAACAAATAAGCTTTAGAAAGCATCCCAGGTATCTCACCTGAAAGATCCCATGATGAGGGTGTCGGTGTGGTTGTGATCCAGGTGTCTGCCACGCTTCTTGCATGGACAGACAGACACCATTAGCAAAAGACAGGGATGCAGCGTGGCTGGGCATTGCCCATCAGTGAGGCACTGCACCCCTGAAGTGGCTGCATCCTCAAGGACCTCTGCTTGCCCAGTGCTACCAGCCCTGCCACATCTCACAGAGATGCACCCAGTCTCAAGTCTCTCCACGACCAGGGCTGGTCGTAAATGGCATTCATTTACAGCACAACGTTTGGTTTTTCTGCTCCGTTAGTCCTGGGCAATGGTCTGGCAGTTGGCTGTGCATGGCCTGGGGCCATGGAGCTGGGGAGCTGCAGCAATGGGTCCGTCACCCTTCTGCTCCATGACCTGCTGTGGCCACCCACTCCCTCCTTTCCCATTTCACATGGGCTTCAAACAGCCCAGAAGAAACCTGGGAGAGGTCTGGACACATGCAGCAGCAGACAGCAGGGTCCTTCCCTGCTGCTCTGAGCGGGCAGGCTTGGAGCTGGGACAGGTCTCCAGGTGGTACCACCATGTTACCCGCTCAGCACCAAACCTGGGCTGCCAACACCAGCTGGCCCAGCGGGATTTCTTCAGCAGGGTGATTTCTAGCCACTTAGCGACCGTTCTGCCTTTGGCTTTCATGCCTGGTTAAATTACTCTGTTAATTATGCTCTTCTGAATTAATGACCCAATTAGGAACTCCACAGTGTCTTACCTGGAGGTGAAGCCTCCAGATTTACCCATGTATAACCATCCTTTCAACAGTATCTCTGGAGCATTCTTCTTCCACCATGGTTTTAGTAGCACATTGGACTATTTTTAGAGTGAGGGATGCTCTGGGCACATGGTACAGCTGAGTCAAACCCAGGACAGACTGTGGCCATGGAGGCGTTCTGCTGTGTGGATTCTCTAGTGCCTCACAAAGGGTTGTGCTCATACTCAAGCCTTTTCCCTATGGATGATTTATAACTTCTCTCTGCCTGCCCAGTTTCACAAAGCTTGGAGGCTGCTACTGCCCATCGAGTGTGTCTGAAATTGGCTGCAAAGGTGGGTTGGATGGGGCAAAGAAGCAGGAAGTGAGCCCACCTAAGCCTCATCTTCCCTTCACAGCAGAGGCAGGAAGGATGTGCAACGCAGCACCAATGCCCGTTGCTAGCCAGTACAGATTACAGGCTGGTCCAGAGCAGAAGGATTGTAGGAGTCAATCCCATTTAAGCCTTTCTATTTAAAGGAATAAACTACCCAGGAGAAGCAGCCTAAGATTAGAAACTCACAGGATTTCCTCAAATTCCAGCCATCAGCCAGAGATTCAACCCGGGAGGTGGTTTATTATTTTCCCAACACATGAAGCCTGCACCCCAGCAAAGTTAAACACGGATTACGCTCTGCAGCTCCACTGCAGAACCAAAGCCCCTGCTCAAACCTGGTTTAATGCTGCTCCCTCTCTGCCTAAAATATCTCCAGTATTGCCTGATTGACAAATTGTTTTTTAGGCAGGAGCGTTTTGGCTTTGCTGGAGAGGCACAAGCAAGGGATGTTTCTTACAAAGTGCATGCAATGGTTCGGTGCTCAGAAGCAGACTCCTGTGCAGGAGGATCTTTCAGAAAATTTAATGCTAAACAGAGTGGGAAGCAGAAATAAATGCAGTGGTACGATTGCTTCCCACAGTCGGCGATAACAGCACGAATGCGGTGAGGTGGATGGTGAGCTTTGCATGATCTCGAGGCAAAATAACACAAAAGTAAATGTGAAACAGAGGAAGAGCTGATAGGGAAAAACCCAGAGGGTTGGAGAGGTGGTCACTGCAGGGGTAAGGAGGCAGAGGGGTTTGGTGCGGATCCAGACCTTGCTCAGTTATGGCACTGGTACAGCATAGCACCAAGTGCTGCATCCAGGCCCTGAGGATGCTCCGAGACCCGGTAGCACAGATAAACCTTTGTGCCTGACTATCAGTGGCTGTGAGCAAACAGTTTGGGTGCTGTGTCTGTAAAATGGGGTAGTGTCTCTCCAGGAGCTGGGAAGGAAAATGTTGTTTGCATCCTACGAAGTGCTGGGGTTTTGGCACTTGTGCAGTTGTTCTGGGACCGAAAAAAAAAGCAAGGGATATGGGTAAAATAGAAAAAGTCACCCTATGCTTTCTGCCTTACTAGCTAGGAACTGGGCAGTCATTTGGGATATGATTCCCGGCCCTGCTGCTCCTCCCCAACCTGGGTGAAACTCTAGCCTAAAAATTCTCGCTTTATCTTACAGCAGAAAAAACATAAAGCTTGTTCCTAATGGAAATGTGTTGAAACCTGGTAAGCACCATACAGGCTCACAGATGTGCATGCAAGGGCGAGTTCAACCAATTAGCATTTTCTGAAGAAAACCATTTTGCAAAAAAAACCCAACAAAAACCAACCATGTTGGTGGCTCCCCCTCACTTCTGTGTTTAGGCTAGAAATGTCTGGAGGCTGGGAGCGTGTATACAGCAGCTTCCACAGCACGGCCCACCGACAGCTTGCTCCCATGCAACAGTCCTACCCCTAAACCAGGGACCGAAAGCACTGAGGTTCCTTGTGGGTGGCCACCTTGAAATGCACTGAGCACAGCAGGAACACTCCTGCTTGGGGAAGCAATCTTACACCAGCCTGGCTCCCCCAAAGAGATCCTTTCCCTCTTTCCTGCTCCTGATCCCACAACGTAAATGCGAGCAGGCACTTTTGTGCACAGGAGAAGGAGTTGCAGCCTCCCAGCGAATGCTCAGCCCTGCTGTTCATCCCCGTTAAAATGAAGCAAGCCAAAAAAAAGCGATCCCAAAGGAACCGGCAAGCCCTTCTTCCCCCCCAGCACCGCAGCAGGATGGGAAGCAGTTGCCAGTGGTTGCTTTTTCCAGGCGTAGTCATGCACGCGGAGCGTGACTCATCCCCAGCAGGATTTTCCATCTCACCCTGTCCCCTCTGTGGGAGCGCTCCAGCCCCTCTCTCCGCCTGGAGATTTTCAGCCGTCCCCCGGAAAGCAACAAGGAGGAGTTGCAGGGGTGAAGGCGGCTGCCAAGAGCAGCCAAGAAGCAGAGACCTTCTCTGGCCCCAACAGTCAGCAGCTGTGCAGGCATGCGTCCGAGAGGCCCCCCAAGGTCTCCGCTCTCTCCCAGCTGCCAAATGCATGTTTTGGAAAGGAGGAGAGGTGAGATACTGAAACACTGGGGAGAGCTGCCCCATCACGAGGGTTGGAGGACTGGTCATCAAGAGAAAGATATCACATGTGCAAATTGTCCTGGTGATGGTCTCTAGGCGCAGCCAGGGTTTTCATGGTCATCAGGGCTGGGCAAGGCACGGTGAGGGACCTCAACCCTCCCAGGAAGCCTTGGGTCTATTTGCAAGCTTAGATTAGCTGCGTATGCAGACAGGTCCAGCCATGTGCTAAGAAAGAGACATCCAGGGATGACCATGCTACCAGGTAGCCCATGACTCATGGGATAAGCACATCTCTCATCTGGGTAAGCTGCAGTCACGCACCCTCTGCCTCCATTTCTCCTTTGAGACAAGCAGAAAACCCACAAGAGCAGGACCTGCCTCTTGCTGTGCCTGCAGAGCACACCCCGGTCCTGCAGCCCATGTCGGTAGGAGCTGCCAATACTGATGCTGCAGCAGCTGCTAATGTGATACAAGACCTTCAGTTCACCACCCAACAGCAATAAATCCAACCTTGCATGATTTACAGTGCTGATGTAGGTCTAGGGTAGCCTCGGGGGCAAGCCTTGATTTCTGAAGGGGAGCATAAGGTGCAGAGCTTGAAAGGAGATCTTGGAAAGCTGCAGGTGGAAGGAAAGAGTCCAGATGTGGACCTCATTTGCAGCAAAATAGCAGAGAGGTCACCAACATACAGACACACAGCAGCCACCTGCAGCAGGATGGTCCTGTCTGAGCTGAGCCAGATGTTTGCAGCCCCAGTCATAGCTCGTGCTGGCTAGGACATGTTTGACTTATTAATGGTATTTGGGCAATGCCCTTAATAATATGCTTTAACTTTTTGTTAGCCCTGAAGTGGTCAGGCAGTTGCACTAGATGATCGTTGTATGTCCCTTCCAACTGAACTATTCTATTCTACTGCTTGAGGGTTATGCTCACTAGGAGACACCTTCCACATCGGTCTGCCCATGGTGGCAGCAAGCCTGAGCTATGTTGAAACCATAGTCCTATGTTGAAACCATACGAAATTCAGTGCCTTCCATGGTTTCATCTGATGTTTTCACTGAGCTTCATTAAAGGCTCAACAGGAATTTGGAAACCTGGGTGCAGTCCTCAGTTGCACCAGGGCATGCAACCTCACCAGAAACTGCTGAGCTCCTCCTTGAGTGAGTCTGGTTTTCTCATTTCCCCACTCCGGGAGGCAGAGAAGATCCTTGCTGCCATGAACGGGACCTTCTGATGCTGAGAGTCCTCCTCCTGCCTAGCCATCACCCAGGCTAGTCCATACTGTCCCAAAGTTGTCTCAAAGTCACTTTTTTTTCTCTCCAATGTGTTTACTACCCCCTCCCTCTCCAGACTCCCTACATATTTCTAGACAGGGATGTCTCATCCTTTGTTTTCCTAGACTAAACAAATCATTCACTTGGAATCACAGAGCCCTCAAAAAGCCACCAAGACATCCCTTGCCCCAGGCAGCCCCAGTTATGGTATGTGTTTATCTACCATGTGCCTTAAGACCTCCAGTGATGGGAACTGCAAGCCCTCTCCAGCCTCCTTTCTCTTCATCCTTACAATTTTTCCCTAATGTCTGACCTTAATTGGCAGGATGTAAGCCTGTAACATCTCCTATGCATCCTGGGCACGGAAAACTTTATTCCTTTCCTCTTTGTACCAGCTTTTTCTATGTATTTGAAGGCCATTTTATGTCTCCACTTGGTTTCTTCTGGCTAAAAATCCCATTTCAATCCATCTTTCCCCAGAAATGCATTTTTCTGATGGCCAGTCTCTCCCATCATTTTTTTCCAAGTCTCTCGTTGATCCGCCCTGTTTTGATACCTGCACCAGGCTGCATACAGCTCGCCAGCCAAAGGCTCTCCAAGGCAGACAACAGAAGGCAGACTGTTTGTGGGACTCACATCCCAGGATGATGCTGACCTGTTTTTCACATCAACACCATCTTCTTTGCCTGGTATCCAGCGAGACCCCTCTCCAAACCTGCCATGTCTTGAAGAACCCATCACTGCTCAACAGCACTCGCTCCACGTTGACTTGACTTTTCTTGATCCGAACTGCAGGAACTGTACACGGCATTTCAAGTGACCTTTAGTAGAGCCTAGTACAATGGCATTAGTATTTCCCCTTTCCCTTAGAAATACTCTTTATGAAAGTTATAGAGTTTAAGGCTGCAGATTACAGTTGACCAACTCAGCGTAGATTCAACCCAAACAAAAAAAACCACCTGGGGCTATCAAAAGTAGGCTGAAACAGCTCTGAGCTCAAGCAGCTATGAACTGAACCCAAGAACGCATCTGCTATATGCCCAGCTGGGCTTTCTTTTTAGTGTAAGCTGTGCATTTTAGGAAAGAGCTTTAGATTCAGCAGCCTGTATGTGAAGCCAGCATCTGATCCAATTAGGAATGGAAGTTCAGATAGTACCAAATTCAAATCTCTGCCTTGCTCAAATGTATCTCCACATTGCTCCATCACAGAGACGAAAATCTATAGTCACTGGAGCTCGTTGTAGGTCCTTTGGGGCTTGAACCTGTCTCTGATTTAAAAAGACACACAGCCAAGAGAATATACCAGGAGGAACAGCAGTCTGGCTTAAGAAACAGGGTGTCTTGCACCAAGGGATGCAATGGGGCAAGGCAGAACGCAGTGTTTTTATCACCATGAGATGAAAACATACTTGGAGCTGAGTTTGATTTCAGACCAGCAAAAATTCAGGAGGTCTGCACTGCTCAGACCTGTTAGGCTGCCATAAAAGAGGAGTTTTCTTGACATCTTCTTAGCGATACTCCTTTAGAGGAGAGCTCTGCAGGTGGAGAAGACATCCATGGCACCATGGAGAGCTTTGACCCTCCTCTGTCCCCCTGTCCAACCTAACAGAAAAATGGCCATTTAATACAGAAGACAAGCGTGGGCAGAACACCTGGGTTCTGGAGATGACATTCAAGGTCCAAAGGTCTGAAGGCTGGTCTCCAATGCACCCCGGTAAGCGACCCACAATCTCCGCAGGCCTGTGTAAGTATTCCCAATTAAAAGTCTGGTGCTAAGAGGCCTCAGGAGCCCAGGAGTGGATGCTGCAGCCTGGAATTGCCTCTGATATAATTTGGGTTCAGCTGTGCAAAGAACAGCACGTGGAGATGAGCCTTCATGGGCAGTGCTGCTGGCAGAGAGCTCTGTAGGGACAGTGTGGGACTGGCAGGTCAGGGGAGAGGACGGCTGAGCATTTAGAACACTAGATTGGGCATTGGATGCTCAAATTCACATTCCTGCTCTGTCAGACTCCCTGGATGTGCAAATCAGTCTCTGACAGCCATTGGGAGCTACGGGAGTTTGGTCCCTCCAAGGATTTGGGCTGGTCTCTCTGTGCTACCAGCAAAGTGGCTGTGCAGGAGAAGGTATCCCAAAAGGTTTGTGCCGCGGCTCTAACCCTTCTCTGATCTGCTGAAAACACCCTTCCAGATGCACCTGGGGATCTCATTTGCCTTTGCTCATGCAGCATCACACACTTAAACATCCTGTGATCGGCCAGAGTCCCCCAGCCATCTCCTCCTCTTTATGTCCTCCAGACGAGCTCAGAAGTGACAGACCTGGTGTCCCTCCCCCAGCATGGGACGTGCACACTGGTGAGCGCATTACTCCAGCCCTCAATGGCATCTAACCCTGCGGGACAAGGGCATGGCCTCTTCTGCTCTGCCAGTGCCTCCCAGGCTTGTGCCATCCCTTCCCATCATCACAGCTGGTGCCGGGGACTGCGCTGCAACCCAGAGCTGGTCGCATCCTATGCAAACCCTGTTCAGGGTATAACAACAAGTCCTTTGGTCTCCTAGAGGGAAAAGCTGTTTAAACATCAGAAAGTATTATGCAGCATGGGGTAGGGCCTCACTCCATCATAGTACTGATCCTCGGATCTGCTTTGAGAAGCTTTCTCTCTACAGTGCTCATGCTGGCTGCTCAGAAGAGAATTTCCCATGGGAATAAAGAGAGGTCTTTGTAGTCCCAGCCCATACGACTCTACCCAGGAGAAAAGGCTCCAGGTAGAATCATAGAATGGTTTAGGTTGGAAGTTCCAACCCCCCTGCCATGGGCAGGGACACCTTCCACTAGACCAGGTTGCTCAAAGCCCCATCCAACCTGGCCTTGAACACTTCCAGGGATGGGACATCCACAACTTCACTGGGCAAATATTCCAGTCTCTCACCACCCTCACAGTAAAGAATTTCTTCCTAATAACTAATCTAAATCTACCCTCTTTCAGTTTATAACCGTTACCCCTCATCCTATCACTACACTTCCTGATAAAGAGTATAGCAGATAGTGATATAGGTATAGCAGAGACATGGCCCCCATCTCCTGGGACACTGGCTGGCGTGTTTTTCACTCACCAGTTATGCAAAACATACGAGCTTGCCCTTTTTTTTCCCCCACCCTGTGCAGACACAGATTGAATGTCAGTGGAAAATAATTCCTTTAATGAGTGTGCTGGGATAGATCAGCTGACTGGGTTTGCTTCAGTAAATCTCGTGGTCACACAGCCCTAAATGTGCAGCAGTGTCTGTCTAAGCCTTTCCGTTTATAGGACAGAGATGGGAGCCAAGGGGATGGAAATAAAGTATTTGCAAGCAAAAGGCCATAGGGTTTAGAGGTGGAACAAGACTCCCCAGGGGAAATGGGCTGGGGTTGCAGAGAGGTTTGCAGGGTGGGTAGCAAGCACGAATCCAGGCATGAAACGGAGGTGATCAAACATCCCTATGTGCACCTGATTAGTCTTCTGTGCAGAGGTTGGGAGAGGGGCTGTGCTGTGCAATGAGCTCTGGGCACCAGGAGAAAAGCACTGGGGTTCCTTCAGGAAGGCAAAGCCACAGTGAGGCTGGGACCTGCCTTCCAGGTTGGGTTGGGGATGCAATGTTGGAGTGGTTACAGGAGGGATGCTGGAAGTGTGAAACCACCTCCCTGCCTCCCTGATCATAGAACCATAGAACCATTAAGGTTGGAAAAGACCTCAAGATCATCAAGTCCAACCATCAACCCAACACCACCATGACTCCTAAACCAGGCCCTGGAGTGCCACGTCTACACGTTTTTTGAACGCCTCCAGGGATGGTGACTCCACCACCTCTCTGGGCAGCCTGTTCCAATGTTTAACCACTCTTTCAGTAAAGAAATTTTTCCTGGCTCATCTCTCTGTCCCCACGTCTTGCTGCCCCATTGCACAGAAGCACAAATCCAGCTCCGGAATAATTCACAGCTGTCTCCGAGTTGGGGTGAAGCATTGGCTTTCCCCGGGCAAGCTGCCACGCTATGATAAAGCAGATCCTTCGTTGAAGGTGAGACCCTGAGCTGTTGCTCCTCAGGAAGCCAGCCTGTTGATGAACTGTGTCAGTGAATAACATCATATGCCTTTAATTCCCCCTTCATTCAGCAGATCCCTGCAGGAAGCATCGTGCCCTTAAGAAAGGCAAGCGTGAGGCACCCGGAGATGTGTGCATAGGCACTCAGATGCCTGGTAAATCACCACAGACAGGCTGTAATAATCATGACAGGCTCTAATTGCTCTGTCCTGGATATATATAGGGTAAAACTTATTGCTTCAGTTGGTTATTCCAATGCAAGGGGCTGTTAGAGCAGGTCTGAGTTACTCTGCAGGGATTTTCCTAACCGCTAGCAATTGCAAAGTCAGGAGAGGAGGGGATCTGAGCAGGAACTGCTCCTGATGTTTCGTTTAAAATGTCCATTCCCTGAGCATGAAATGTTTCGTGTCAGATCTGTAGGGATTTTTCAGGTTGATCGGTAGGTTTTGCTGGCATTTGCACCAACACCGCCGAGGCTGTCAGCTCCGATCATGCACTGCACGGCTCAGGGCTGGCTGGCAATTTAGAAAATGTTTGGTCTCCATCCAGTTCAGATCGAACTAATTAAAGAAAATAAAACACTTCCCCACAAGCCAAACCTCCCTTTCTGGTTGGCGTTTGATGTGAGGCTGCAGTTTTGGATCAGACCTGAGTGGGAGACTGTAAGCGTATCACTGCAAGCCCCCTCTGATGGCTCCAGCCCTTTTTTTTTTCCGGTTGCTAGTGCCTGGTAGGAAGCCAGCCCTTCCCACCCCCTGCTAAAGGAATTGCTTGCTGCTTGGTTTGGGCTGTGCACCCTGGCACATCCTTCAAGGACAGATGGACATGCTCCAGAAGCAGGAGATCCGGCACTTCATGGAGTAGTGACTAACAGCTACAGCAA
The DNA here is from genome assembly GCA_013389945.1 of Fregata magnificens. Classification (NCBI taxonomy): domain Eukaryota; kingdom Metazoa; phylum Chordata; class Aves; order Suliformes; family Fregatidae; genus Fregata; species Fregata magnificens. Next base: position 48,863 of record WAAD01005357.1, read on the forward strand.
GGGAGGGCAGCACATCCCTCTTCTCAATATAGCCACCAATTTTGAAGCACATTGGGATACCCAGAAGATGCCTGCACATTGATTTTTCCACCCAAAAGGATCGACAATCCAGAATAGGGAAAAAACAGTGCACAGCAGATACTACCAACACCATCATCCTGACAGCAGGGCTTAAACTGCACATACCCTGAGCCACCTGTGACATGGGACATGGTGGGATGTGGCCTTTTTTTTCTCTTTGCATCACTCAGAAATGCTCTGAGTTCCACGTTGGCTCCGACAGTGGGTGTTAAAGGGTTTCTCTGACTGCACGATTGGCCCTGCAGCTCCCTGAGGGGCTGCCGCCAGCTCTACGGGGAGTTTCTTCTTCCAGTAAAGCTTATAGAAAAGGGCTGCAAGGTTGGAGATGGGCTGGATGAGATTCAGTAGCTAACAAAGAAATGGGAACATACAGATCAAATTAGCATGCTGCAGGATTAATTTAGACCCTGTTCCTATACGGGTGGTGAGACACCAGCCCTGGGCAGGGCTTTCCCCTGCAGGCTTCCTCCATGCCCATGGCACTGCTGCCTCTGCCCTGGGGGCTTCCCGACTGAGCAGCGTCCAAACACGGCTCCCGCCTGGCTCCACGATGTCCCCTTTCTGCGGAGCACCAGCTCCCAGCTAAACCCATCCAACGCCCCTCTCTGCAGAGCTCGGGGCTGGCAGGGCCCTAAGTCTTGGCCCCCAGGGAGGGTCTCCCTGGCTGCCAGTGGCCTGGAGACCTGCTGCTGCCCTGGGCTGGGGGAATCCCACTCATCCCACACCACGGCCCATGTTACGGTCTCACTGCTCCCCCCACTGCCCAGCTCCTGCACCGTGCCTCTGGGTGCGCGGCGAGGCTGTCTCCAGCCTTCCCCTTCCACAGCCCACACCTCTGCGGGATTGGGACCTCGGGACCAAGGAGGACAAGTTGGGCAGTTGGTCTCCACCACACAACCCCCGGGTGCCCCACAGCTGGTGGTGGCACAGGGCTCCCGTGGCTGCGTTGGCTGCAGAGCACCGCGTGCAACAGGTCAGGGGGTAAAGACCTCAGAGCCTCCATTTGCAGGGAAGAAGTGTCTCTCCTTCCACTTGCTGCGGGAGCGATGGTCTTCCAGGTCAGTGCTCCCCGGCGCAAGGAGGAGAGCAGATCAAAGAGCCAGCCAGGGTCAGGCAGCAGACGGGATCTGACCTTCCTGGTGCAGAAACCGGAGCTCTGGGGCTCCACTTGCATCGGTTGTTTCTTGGTCCTGGCATCCTTCTGCAGGGAGGCTGATATTGCTCCCACCCATGGCTTTCTGCCTCGGCTCCTGGCCAAGAGCTGCCTGCAGACTCCTGAGCAGCTCCTGCTCTCCGACCCCACTGCGTTGCTCTCTCCAGCTGGGTGAGTCACCAGGGACCTGGCATGAAGCCTCCGTGGTTTTAACGTTCAAGGATGGAGGAAATAAGTTATATTCCCCTTCAAGGCCAGGTTGGATGGGGCTTTGAGCAACCTGATCGAGTGGAAGGTCTCCCTGCCCATGGCAGGGGGGTTGGAACTAGATGATCTTTAAGATCCATTCCAACCCAAACCATTCTGTGACTTTATGGTTCTATGATTTTTTATGAGAGAGCTGCTCCAAGTCCCTCCTGTCCTACGCTCTTCCTGCAAGGTTGTCCTGCAGATCCCAGCTGCTCCCTGCATCTCTTTCTGTTCCTGCATCGGAAAGAGACAAATGGTTTAGAGAGTCCTCATGGTAATTGGGATTTGGACAGTCTGGGGAACCCTCTTCAAGAGGAGAGGATCCTGCAGGTGCTTCAGAGAAAAGGAGAAGGACTCCCTCTCTCTGCCCTCTAGCAGAATAGCAGCATTGACCGAACCTTTTAAAATGAAACCTGAAAAGACATACAGGATCTCCCGGCATGCTGCGTGCTGGTCTGGCACCCATTCGATGTTGCACAATTTGGGGTCCTCAGCGTCTGAAGGGGCATGGGATTATCTATACTATCATTGCCTTCTTTCTAGTGTTAACTCTAATAAATCACATTTTAAATAATACTTTGTGGAATCTGAGTGGTCTTTCTCACCAGGATGAACCAGGAGAGAAGACAAATGCAGAGCCCCAGGGCATCACTCACGTCTGTGCCCCGCTCTGCTAGGTGCTGGTCGGAAGTAATCCTAATTCATGGAAACCCACCCCATTATCCCCAAAATAAACTGATATTATAGCCAGGGGCATTGCAGCCAGGAGGATTACCTCCTGCTCACAGCTCAGGGTGGGCTCCAAGAGTGCCCCAGATATATCACAGTGCACAATTTGCAGCAGAAGACTTAACATCACTGGGGGAAAACATCCTTTCAAGTTCCCATCAGCTCAGGGCCAGTGCTTGCAGGGGGAAGGACTGCAGCCCCCCTGTTTTCCTGCCCCCCTAAACCTATAGCATTGGAGCAGCATTAGCTCCCCCGGGCCGCACTGGCCCCCAAAATGACCCTGCCAGGCGGCTAGAGGCTGGGTGAGTGCCCAGCTTGCTTTTGCATCCCTCATGCTGAGGAGTCACAGTCTGGCTGCCCCCTCCTGGGAAGGCCAGCAGTGTGCATGGTCCCCAAAATGTCCCCATAACTATGCAACAACCTACACCAACTGAGCAGCACATCAGGGAGTCACAGGGGAGTGTCATGGATGCTATGAGCAAGCATGGCTGGGAGATTAATCTGCAGGGAGCACAGCAATCCCATACTGTTAAATGGGAATGGTGTTTCCATACAGGCAAAGTCAGGTCCCTGCAAAATCAGTGCCTGTTCCTCCTCCTGCCAGGCTCCTCTCCAACATCAGCAGAAACGTCTGCTGACAACTATATAAATACCACGAGCTGTTCTTGCCTCCAGGAATAATTTACTACCAGGCTGGCTACCCCAGGGATGCTGAGAGCTCTCTTCCATCACCAGGAGCCTGCAAGCATTTGCAGAGCCGATGCAACGAGCAGTGAGCTGACCCGAGCTTCAGGAATCAACTAGAAAGGAGAAAGCCAAGATGAGAATGTGAGGGCAGAGGATGGGAGAGAGGATGGTCCTGTCAAGAAATAAGGAAAAGAAAATGTTCCCTGTGAAATGTGGTGCATGCGTCCATATTTGCTTTGGTTTTTTCCCTCCTGGCCCCAGCCAGCCTTGTTACTGCGCTTGGCTTGGAAATACAGCCCCGGGGGCTCCTGCACCAACCCGTGACCCCTCTCATCCTGCGTCCCCCTGCTCAGGACCTCCACTGTCACATCATGCCTCCGTTCTTCCACCCTGCACCAGTATAGGAGACGCATAAATATTTCTCTCTGCACAGATAAACTGCTTTTTCCTAACGTCTGTATGAAACTTTGGTTACACCAGACAAAGACAAGCAGAAGTAAAGCAAATTAGTCATAGCCACTTGGTTATGAAAAACATGCAGTTACAACTAAATCAAGGAAAAAACTAAGCTTCAGGCAGCTCAAGACAAGCTAAGACAAAGCAGGACTGTCCAAATCCCATTCCCGAGGTCCGACCAACCCAGCACAAAGCCTGCAATGTGGCCCTAGCAGTGGCAACGCTGCATTACGCTACAGCACCCATAATGGAGAAGAAGGACCCATGTAAGACCTTCATCAGGTCTGTGAATAGTTCATGCCAGGTCCCTGGAGACTCACCCAGCTGGAGAGAGCAATGCAGTGGGGTCGGAGAGCAGGAGCTGCTCAGGAGTCTGCAGGCAGCTCTTGGCCAGGAGCCGAGGCAGAAAGCCATGGGTGGGAGCAATATCAGCCTCCCTGCAGAAGGATGCCAGGACCAAGAAACAACCGATGCAAGTGGAGCCCCAGAGCTCCGGTTTCTGCACCAGGAAGGTCAGATCCCGTCTGCTGCCTGACCCTGGCTGGCTCTTTGATCTGCTCTCCTCCTTGCGCCGGGGAGCACTGACCTGGAAGACCATCGCTCCCGCAGCAAGTGGAAGGAGAGACACTTCTTCCCTGCAAATGGAGGCTCTGAGGTCTTTACCCCCTGACCTGTTGCACGCGGTGCTCTGCAGCCAACGCAGCCACGGGAGCCCTGTGCCACCACCAGCTGTGGGGCACCCGGGGGTTGTGTGGTGGAGACCAACTGCCCAACTTGTCCTCCTTGGTCCCGAGGTCCCAATCCCGCAGAGGTGTGGGCTGTGGAAGGGGAAGGCTGGAGACAGCCTCGCCGCGCACCCAGAGGCACGGTGCAGGAGCTGGGCAGTGGGGGGAGCAGTGAGACCGTAACATGGGCCGTGGTGTGGGATGAGTGGGATTCCCCCAGCCCAGGGCAGCAGCAGGTCTCCAGGCCACTGGCAGCCAGGGAGACCCTCCCTGGGGGCCAAGACTTAGGGCCCTGCCAGCCCCGAGCTCTGCAGAGAGGGGCGTTGGATGGGTTTAGCTGGGAGCTGGTGCTCCGCAGAAAGGGGACATCGTGGAGCCAGGCGGGAGCCGTGTTTGGACGCTGCTCAGTCGGGAAGCCCCCAGGGCAGAGGCAGCAGTGCCATGGGCATGGAGGAAGCCTGCAGGGGAAAGCCCTGCCCAGGGCTGGTGTCTCACCACCCGTATAGGAACAGGGTCTAAATTAATCCTACAGCATGCTAATTTGATCTGTATGTTCCCATTTCTTTGTTAGCTACTGAATCTCATCCAGCCCATCTCCTCTGTCTCTACTATTTTTAAATCCTTCTATTTCTGCTGGTCTTTCTTGCTTTGGTGCAGCCTTTTCCATACACTTCACTGACACAGCCCGGAAAGTCCTCCTAAATATAATTGTTCTCCCAAGGGTAGGCATCAGCTCCACCAGGGATCAGTGGGATCTCAGAGGCAGCAGCACAGGGATTGTGCTGTTTCTTGTGGTTTTCTGGCACTTTTTGAAGCATGGGAAGCTGTCAGCCATGGCCACACGCAGCCCAAAGCGTATTCCCAGTGCAGGATTCGGGGCATGGGATTGGGGCTTGGACAGGCAAGAGAAACCCTGGCAGCAGTCAAGGCTGGGGGAGGTTTTCGCCTTGATCTCATCCCCGAGGACAGCGATCGTGCCGGCCCACTGAAGCAGGGGTGACATCAAGGCACACAATTTTCTGTTTATCTGAAGCAAGACAGCTGAGGTTCTCCAGCTAATGGGAAAACGCAGGTGATGAGGTCCTACAGGACCTGCTGGAGAACATGGTGCCGTAATGTCTAGTGCTTCTCCGAAACCTCATGTCCCTGAGGATTTTTTGCCCTGTGATGCCTAAGGTGGTTCTTGCAAGGCTTTTCGGGTGTCTCCCCACCCTGCTGCCCAGTGACCAACCTGCCACTTCATAGTCCCGTCCACGCGGTGACCACAGACCTTCCTGCAAACGTTGTGGCCCAACCTGCCATCAGGAAAGCTTGAGGCAGCAGTGAATCGCTCGATTCAAAGGTACGTGGTGACTCAGTGGCAGAGCCCAGAGTGGATTCATTATGCATCCCACATTTTATGAACTTGCCTCCAGCAGATCCAATTATTCTATTAGCTGGAATTAGGGAGAAAATCATTGTTAAATAGTTAATTCATCAAGACAGGCACTGTCACAGTGACTGGAGATATTTCTGAATTTGGGGTGCATTTGAAAAATGAAGACAAAAATGGGAGAAAACCAGCTAAGCAGTTTGTTTTGATGTCTTTAATTTGTTTTCTTTGTCTGAAAATGATATTTGAGGTTACATTTGGCCCTTCAGAAGAGTAGTGAAACAAAAAAGAAACAAAATGTTTCCTTCAAACTAACTGCTGTGGATTTCCCTTTTGGCTAGAAAATTGCCCCTTCTAACTTGATTTGTCCCGAATGAACAATGAATTTGATCTCCTGGAGTTACCCTTGGGACAAAAACTCCACTCCTGCCAAAGCTGTGCCTGTAACATCGGAGAAGGTTTGTGCAGCTCCTCCACTGTCAACAGAGAGCCATTTCTAGCAGGTAATTCTTCCCACCATGGGCATGTAGGATAAATAACCCCAGCAATGAAAGGAGATTTGATGAAACACCTAATGTTTCGTTTTGAAAGCCACATGAGTTGTGTAGGGTCATGGTACTTCCAGATACTTCCACCGCCACTGAGACCACTAAAACTTACCACACTGGGGTGTCTCTCTGGTTTGCAGAGGAGGGATGAGAAACCAGCTTCATCCGTACCCAGCATCCGATACTTGCCAGCCTCTGGCTGCTCATTGCTGGAGACTCTCATCAGACTCTTGCTCCAGACCAGTGAGTAGCCCCCAGCAACCCCCACATGGGTTCAGCTTTCTGCACGCCCAGAGATGGGGCTGACCCTATCCCAGGGGACCCGATTTTGTGACCTTGGTGACCACATCAGTGATGTCCAAGGCACGTGGGTGCTGCACACATCAGTTTGCCTTTGTTTTTATGAGGTTGGGCTAAGAGCTTTCCACCAACATGGCAAGAGTAGACTGGAAACATGAGCCACCAGCTCTCAGGCACTGCTCTTTTAGCTTCTTCTCACTGCTGCATCCACATGTTTACCTCTCGCTCCACATGAGATCTAAACTTGCTTCTTTCTGAGATACATCCCAATTACAACTCAATTCTTTTTGGTGACCACCAAATCAATCAAACACAGGAGACCTTCCCAGCACCCAGACCAACTCTGGCACCCAAAAGCACTCTCAGCAATTTTTTCCACAGGGGAAAATCCAGATGTTTCTGTCCCAGGTTTATGAATGCTCTGGACTCTGCTGCCCACTTCCCAGGGTGATTGTGTGATCATAGAATCACAGGATGGTTTGAGTTGGAAGGGACCTTAAAGATCATCTAGTCCAACCCCCCTGCCATGAGCAGGGACATCTTCAACTAGATCAGGTTGCTCAGAGCCCCGTCCAACCTGACCTGGAATGTTTCCAGGGATGGGACATCTACCACCTCTCTGGGCAACCTGGGCCAGTGTCTCACCACCCTCAGCGTAAAACATTTCTTCCTTATATCTAGTCTGAATCTCCCCTCCTTTAGTTTTAAACCATGACCCCTTGGCCTGTCGCTACAGGCCCTGCTAAAAAGTCTGTCCCCATCTTTCTTATAAACCCCCTTTAAGTACTGGAAGGCCGCAAGAAGGTCTCCCTGCAGCCTTCTCTTCTCCAGGCTGAACAAGCCCAAATCCCTCAGCCTGTCCTCACAGCAGAGGTGTTCCAGCCCTCAGACCATTCTTGTGGCCCCCTCTGGCCCCGCCTCAACAGGTCCATGTCTGTCCCGTGCTGAGGACCCCCGAGCTGGACGCAGCACTGCAGGGGGGGTCTCACCAGAGCGGAGCAGAGGGGCAGAATCCCCTCCCTCGACCTGCTGGCCACGCTGCTGGTGATGCAGCCCAGGATACGGTTGGGCTTCTGGGCTGCGAGCGCACATTGCC